>VWYE01026952.1:801-50820 GCA_013398995.1 Alaudala cheleensis
TGCTGCCCTGCTCTTACACGCCTCCTGTGCCCCTGCTGCTGGTCAGTGCTGGAGGCAGAGCAAGGTGGATTTTTGCCCTGACCCATTAACAGTGCTCTTATGTTCACACAATTAATGCCAGCCTCCGGGGAAGAGATTGGGGCCAGCTACTCTAGATGCTACTGCAATGCTTAAAATGTGCATTCAAGCCCTGCCAGCAAGATCAGAACACCTCAATCAGTTGGTGTCTCATCTTATACTTTGGTATGGGGGTGTTTGGACCACATCAGGTCTCCCCAGCACCTTTGCACACTTTTTAAAAAATTTAAATTTAATTTAATATATTTAAATAAAATATATTTATTCAATTTAAAATTATATTTATAATTAAATTACTTTTAATAATGTACTTATTGTCAAAAGAATTTTTTTTTAAAAAGGGAATACAGGAAAAAATTATGTCCCTCTCACCCTTCTGCAATGATCCCTTTTTGTGTGGGGACAAGAAGCCATAATTTCAGGTATTATTAGCACCATTATTGTATCAAGTGGAAACATGATACAAAATTCAATGCTGCCACTTTAATCTGATATTGATGATTCATAAAATGTCAGGTAATTTCATCCCCAATAATATGATGGAACACTGTTACTGCAAGAGTCAGTTTCCAGTAATGAAGGATAAAAATATACTGGAATTCACTATTAGCAATATTAGGGCTGTAATACACTTCTCAGGATAGACAACTGATAGACTTGGAGCTGACTCCCATGTTAAATTAAAATGCTCTTCTTTTGTTGTTGTTCATCATTAAATGTGTTGAATACTGTGTTCTTACCTGGGGGATTGTGGGTAGCTTGTAATATTTATAAAGGGAAGAGCTACTCATCTCAGGGCCATTTCTGTAGTATGTATTATTTATTTCCTGATCTATCCCCTCCCATGTTCACTGTCTTTAAAAACTATGATTAATAAAACATTCCATGCTGAACAGTGTGGGTTATATTCCCAAATACATATATTCAGGCCATTTCTATGCAAATGTCACAGGAGATTTTTTGCCACAAAAAAAGTGTACCTATTCTCTACTTGATCCATTCATTTTACATTTATTTTTAGATTAATTCTTCTATTTCTTACATGACTGGTTTTAGCTGGGCACCCCAAAGGGGTTTTGTAACCAATGTAGACATTTTTAGTTCTTTAGCACATATAAGAAGTAACTGAAGAAGAGAATTAAAGGAAGTGACAAACAATAGTTCATAGTTCAATAGTTTGTTACCTTGTTTCCTTAAAAAGATATAATCCATTATCACCCTATCAGAAAAAAAAAAAAACAAAAATAAAGAAGAAAAAAAGAGAAATGTCATAGACTTCTTAGAGTATCCCAGAATCACAGAATCACAAGAGATGCTGAGTTGGAGGGATAATTGAGCTCAGCTCCTGGCCCTGCACAGGACACCCCAAGAGTCACATCATGTGTCTGAGAGAATTGTTCAAACACTTCTTGAACTCTGTCAGGCTTGGGGCTGTGAGCACTGCCCTGGGGAGCTGTTCCAGTGCCCAGCCATCCTGTGGCAGAAGAATCTTTTTCTAATGTCCAACCTAAACTTCCCCTGACACAGCTTCAGGCCCTTCCCTCAGGTCCCGTCACTGGTCACCACATAGAAGAGATCATGATTTATCATGTTAGGTATGAAATATGCATTGTATTCATCACACTTGAATCAAGATTTCAGTAGATAAGGCTATGTTATTGCTGCAAATGGAGACCTACATAAAAAGCCTTTATTGCTGCAATACTCCTCTTGCTGTCTATTCATTGATGGGAGTGTGACAGGAAGTCTCAGCTTCTGAAGAAGGAAATGCACAAGTCTTGGCTCAAGAGTACAAAAAACCCAAAATTTTCTATTATAAGTGAGGGAAGAGTATCAAACTTAATTTTTTTTTCTTTTTGTTCTATATCTCATTTTCCCTCACATTGCACCACCTTGTTATAATACAGCAACTTATTTTCAGGCAATGTGTTTGTATTTTATGGTTAATAGGGCAATGATAGTCCCTGACTGTGTTTATTTTCAGTTTGTATCACAGGTGTAGCTAATGGCCCTGCTAAGGGCAGCCCTGCATCAGCAATGTTTAGTCCCTCCTTGTCAGAATCCAAGCTCTGAGGCTACAGCAAGAAGCAGGTAAAATAGAAAGATAGTGAAATAACTGCAAAAGAAAAAAATAATTATATTCCTACTAATACCAATGAAACCAGTTATATACATTAACTTATCTATAAGTATGCATGATATCTAAGGTTCAGTAGAACATCCCTGATAAGCTCAAGAGGGCCAGTGCACAGTCTTAACACACTTTTGAATGTCAATGTGTTCTCAGACAGTTTAATTAAGTTGATTTTCAATCCTGAATTTTAATTCAAATCTTCAGTCTTGAGTCAATCCTTAATTCCAGCAGAATATCAAGTATCATAAGTGGGAACAGGTTGAGAGAGAACTGAGCCTCCAGTCTGAATGTGAATCCCTCCATAAACAGGTTGTTGCTACAGGCCCAGTTTTGACCTCCAACATCACTTGTTTATGACTACTGCACTCCACTTTCTCCAGTAAAGAAAAAAATGTGCTAAGAACTGCAACTCCTGCAAGACAGATTTCAATGAACAGGAAACTCTGTCCTGCAGGAAATAAAAGCCTTGAGCTACATACCCCAAATCACTACTGACTTAAGAGCATTTTGCTCATTGTCTCTGTTCAATTGTTAAGCCTCTGAGATCTTAAAAGTTAATCACAAATTATTATATCGTTGCAGGAAGGACATAATTTGACAGGTAGAGAGATGCCATGTTACAGTTTTAATCTGAATGATTTTATATGTGAGTCATGAGGAGGAATATCTATTGAATCTTTATTTTCTCCTTATCTTGGTGGGAGTCACACATGTAAAAAAGACAACAGGACTTGACTGAGCACTACAGGACTGAACATAAGAGAAGAAAAAAATCTTATTGTCCTAAATATTTATAAGTATTTATCTGGCACAGAAAAGGGATGGTCTGTTAAACAGAGCAGAAACAAGAAAGGATCTGGACTCTAGTTTCTAGAACTCTTTGCAGAACAGAAAGCTTATTTGTCTGGCTCATCCCAGGGGCTAAAGTGGATGGGTATTACCAATTCTGTTGCAGGCAAGAGTGTACAACATAGAAATGACTCACAAAGTCTAAGGAAAAAAAGTAACTCCTTAAAAAGCACCAGCTCAATCTCTTTTCTCCTCAATAGTAGTAGCAGAGAATATTTCTAGGGGAAGAAATTAGCTGCTCTTAATAAACCAGTGTGTGGAAGTCGGTTTATCTTCCAAAGCATGAATGTGTTCCATGCTAGAGATGACTGTGCTGACTAGTTAGGTACTTAACCTGTTCCCAAGTACCAGAGCACACACAGTTAGGTATCTTCTGTACTCTAACATGAACTTCTTGTAGAAGTCTAAATATGGTAAAATAAGGGGTGATGATTCTGCAACATTAAACATTCTCTTACATGGTCCTTCAGGATCACTCTTTCAGTCTTAGTTTGAAAGTCCAAGAAGAGTTTCCAATATATATTAAGAAAAAAAAAAAGAAAAAGGAAATAATGAATTATTGTGAAGTTTTCTATGATTCTCCATTAGGTTTTTATTTTGTTTTGTTTTTCTCTTTATGGACGGTATTCTGAAGATTTGAAAAGTGCAGATTAGATTCTGGATGCTTAACCTGATTCATAAAAAGGATCTAATTTAAAGAGCATACTTGTGTCAGACTTTTCCCCAGAAAACATAAGTCATTTTTGACTTATTGACTGAGTGACTGGTAAATTCTCCTGTCACAGAATTTCAAGTGAAAACTACTGAAGAAAATAGCACTCTGCCTTTCCACATTTTGAACTCCAGTACTTGTCTAACAGATCGTTTGTTATTCAGACTTTTATAGAAGCAACTCTGTTTCAGCCATAATATTTCGCCTGATTGTTTGTGACATTCATTTCTAGAATTCAGAGTAGCATGATACACCTAATATTCTCGGTTTGTACTCGACTCTATTATAAAATTCAGGCTGTCTGCTTATGACAGACACTCATTAAGGAGGGGTTTATGATTTAGCATTGCAATTACAGTCTCTGGGGGAGCTTCCCAGGAAACACAACCTGGTTAAAAAATTATGGCTGGGCAGGAATGTGACTGCAGCAATGTCTGCAGCTGAAATGCCCCAAAGTCTCTGAGTGCCATTTGTTCCAGAACAGCAAAGCTACCCAGCAAAATGACCATTATCCAGTTGAATTGCAAAAGTACTTTTGGAAAAAACAATCACCTTGAAAAAAACATATTAAAAATAGAACTTACAGGGAACAAAAGGGAGTAAGAGACAGACTGAAAAACTGTCAAAATCTGTTTTGGACCTGCAGGAAGTGTTTGCATGGCATCACCACCCTGCCCAAACCAGGTTGAGCATCCTTCCCTGGGATGCTCTGAGGAACTTGCTCCTGGATGAGACAGAACACCTGGGGGAGGGGGCAGGGACCCTCTGGTTGTGCATCTGTGACCTGGTGGGGATTTGTTCCCCACATCTACATGGCGGTTCCAGTGAGCAGCGTGGACACATGCACAGCTGGAGCATCTGCAGCTCCCACAGAAGGGGCTGCAAGTAAGGGCTTTGAATCCTGGAGAGGGTTTGTGTGTCCAAAACCCACACAATCTGTGAGGGATGTGGGTGTATGCATGTATATATTAGCCTGTGGATTTGAGTGCAATTTATATAAAATGCTTTGAGATTAGAAGAATCTTTAGATATTTATTGCTGGATATTTAACAACTTTGACAATGTCTAGTATTGCAATTTATCTGTTGCATTTTCAATACTGGCCTTGAATGTATAGTTCACTGAAGGTTTGTTGGTTTTGTGCTATAAATAAATAAATAAAGTGCTTTGTTCCCTGTTTGGTTGAGACCACTTGAACTGGAAAAAATTCCCTTTTGACACAAACCTGGCTTAATTTTTGATAACAAGTTGAAAATATAGGAATATTATATATAAATATAATAATCTTTAGACCACCTTAGATAAAGATATTGTTTAAATGCTTAAATGGTCACAAGCACAATTTGGAGTCTTTAGAGTTTTTATAAAACAGAATACAAGGTTGAAGATACCTCAATGAACTGAAGGCAAAACCCACATCAGAGTTATTAAGCCAGAACTAACAATGTCATGGTGCTATTTGAACCAAAAAATCATTCTAAGCTTTCTCCTCCTGGGAACTGATCCCCATCACTTTCTATCAGACTCCTGTTATGATCAGACTATGCAAGTAATAGACCAGGAATAACAGGCTCTAAGCATTTACATACTTTATCAAGGGTGCTGATCACAGTGACACGCTCCTTAACCAAACAATAAAAGAGAGGAAGAAAAAGGCCTTCTATTTTCTGATCTCTTTTGCATATTGTCATTCTTGCTTTAACTCATTTGTCCATAAAATTTTCTCTGTGATAGAGAATGTCAGATGATGATAATGAATAAGCACAAACCACTGACTAAATGACAAATTGTGTGCACTCAGCAAACCAAGCTGCTTTTAATTTTTTTTTGGCAATTATTTCAATGTACTGCAAGAAAGGACATCAGATATGTGGCCATACAGCCGTGATTGTTCCCATTAAATATATAAATGGATTATTATCATATGTCAGAAACCTCACATCATCTTCAGCACAAATACAAACTTGGAACTGCAAAAGACTTCATAGACTAATGAGTTCAGTTTCTGATTTTACAAGCAATTATGTTACACATCCCATTTTATAAACTAATCAAAGTTTAAAATTAATTAAAGTTTTTGCTCTTCTTGTATTGGACACTTTTCCAGACTCTTGTTCTCAGAAATCTTCTTTCAATTTCCAACATAATAATTTTTTTTCAGTTCCAGTTTAATTCCATTTATTCTTGCACCAAGTGGACTTTAGCCTCTTGGATATTTATTATCACTGATGTATTTACAGAAAGCAAGTCTAATCCCTACTTAGCCTTCATTTTGCAAGGTTAGCCAGCCAAGCTGTTTCAGTCTCCTCTCATAATAGAAGTTCTTCATTTCATAGTCATTCCTCTGTTCTCTACTCTGAACTTAATCTAGTCTGACTTTGGCTTCTGTGGGATACAGAGATTATCTCACTTGGGATATTCAAGGATGTTTTTTGCCTTCCTCTGTTGGCTACATCATATTGGCCTGTACTCAGTCAGTTCTACAAGGTCTGTCCCTCTGTCATTACCACCTGAAGAAATCCCACTTTAGAGGAAAATTATTATATTTCAAAAGTAAACGGCTTTGTATTTTGTACTTCTGAATTTCATTTCATCCTTGTTTTTCAGGTACTCAGGGCCATCTCTCATGTCTTCCTTTCAATACTGTAGAAAATATCCTTCTGTATTAATGATGACTCCAAAAATCTCAATGTCAGTAAATTTTATCAGTAACTCCCCCACTTCTTTACTATGGGAATTAACGAAATCCTTAAATATCAGATAACTCCTTTTTACTCAATATTTTCCCTGTTCACTGTGATTTAAACATACACCCTCCATTTTACTCTTCCTCACTTTCTACTCTAACTTCTTTTTCTTTTCAACACCATGTCAATTACTTTGCTGAAATCTCAATTTATTAGAGCCACCATCTTTTCATTTAACAATGAAATCTCTTTCAACAGACTGTGGCATGATCTGCTTTTGCTAACCTAGATTTGTGCATGATTTTTATGTTACACTTACCATCCTGTGTTTTTTTAAAGAAAGAATCCTTAATCCTTTGATACAGTTGATATTAGATTAACAAGCTTGGAGTGGGTTAGATCACTTTCCCCTGCTCTATTCTTAAGTTTAGGTGTTAATTTCCTATTCTTAAATAAGGTGTCACATTTATCTTGCTGGATTTAGTCTAAAATGTCTACTCCCAGACCTGTAATTTCATGTCCCAGCTGTTTCAGAAATGGGATTAGAAATTATCAAGTCCCCCCACACGTGAACACATTCACCCTTCTCTCTTGACTCTACATATTTCCTCATTTTGTTACCCATTATTTATTTATTATTTTTTTTAGGAACAATGTCTGCTATTTTTTTTAATAGTTTTACAAGTCTATCTGAACTTGCCTTTGGAAACTTTTTTCTACCCTTTAGGTGTCATGTCTTTTGGAACACTAATTTCATCATGTCCTTTTTATCTGAAAATTTATAATTTCATGGGGTTTTTTTACACAATTAATTCTTTAAGCTGTAGACTCATGTATTTCCTACTTTAATGTGGGATGTTTTTGTCACTGAATTTCTAAAATTCCAACTCTCTATTGTATTTTAGTTCCTGAGCCCTTAGTTTCATCAAAATTTATCAGTTTAATAACAGGAACTTTAGATATGGACCTACTTTTGAATATGTTTACATTGAGTGCAAATGAAATCAATTTGCTTAGATTGGATCACTTGGGTCTTCTATCAGAATTGAATACAGTGCTTTTCTTCCATGTCTTAGTCAGTTTAAAAAATATATGTTAAGGGCTATTTGGAGAAAGATAATTTGCTAATTTTCATATTGAGTAATAACCAGTAACATTGGATTTCCATTTGATACCTGCAAACACAAGTGTCATAAAATAACACACTTGTGCATATTTCAAATAATGGTTTTACTGAAATACCACTTAGAGGCAACATGTGAACTTAGGGGAAAGATTTCAGACACCATATCTCTCACAAGTCTGGCCAGCTCAGATTGTGGGAAGACGGTTTTCTCTCCATCTGCATCTGTGAATAAAATAATTTCTATTTTACCAGTGCTGTTAGAGTGCTTGCTTTCAATCTGCATCTGACCTCAAAAAAATAACATAATGAAAACTCCTGCCATCCCTCTCTGAGGGAATTTCTCCTAGGCATGTGCTCTAAATAGGGCACATGTCCCATGAAAGAAGCTGAGGGAAATGGGATTGTTTAGTCTGGACCAAGGAAGGCTTAGGAGAGACCCTCTACAACTCAATGAAACTTTACAACTTTGAAAGGAAACTTTAGCTGGCTGGGGGTCAGTCTTTTTCACCAGGTAACAAGTGATAGGACAAGAGGACACAACTTCAAGTTGTAGCAGGGGAGGTTTAGGTTTGGTGGTAGGACAAAGTTTCTTGACTGGAAGGGTAGTCAGGCATTGGGACAGACTGCCCAGGGAAGAGTAGAATCACCTTCTCTGGAAGCATTCAAACTACATGCAGATTTTATGCTTGGAGATGAAAATGGTGGCTGGATGTGATGCTCTTAGAGCAACCTCAAAAATTCCATTATTCTTTTACTTTCCAGATGTGTTTGGCATTCCTGCTTTAACCCCCTGAATCTGGTTACACAAACAAGCCTTGATTATTCCTCGCCTGAATCACTGCAGCTTAAAGGTCATTGGTGTGACCATTCCACCCCACAAGATAAATTGAGTTTGATCTAAATCCATCTGTCAAGCAGATACACATGATTTATCATGCAAAAGCGGATCCTCAGAAGAAATTTTTACATAAAGAACTGGGACTTGGCAAATTGTATGCATGATGTAGCAAAGTTCTGAGCTCCTTGATCAGGAGACGTGTAAAAATGAATTTATTATAATCATTGTCTTCTTTAACCTTCATGTTTTTATTTTGCTGTGAAATTAATGATAGATACATTATAGCATCCAACAAAACAACCCAAAATAGCAAGGGTCTCCCTGATGAGAAAATAATTACATGAGCACTCCTATAAAAATCCAAAATAATTCCATTGCAGAAAAGTACTTCTATGTTTACACTCAGTGCAATCAAGAAGCAATACAGTCATGCCATCACTCCTACTGAATGTCTCAGCAAAACAGAAAAAATAATTACATCATTGCCAGACATCAACCTGATATCTCCTTGTCTCCAAAAGAAGCTGGTTAAACATTACTTATGTCCAATTTCTGCATGTGCTTACCAGTTTAGAAAGAATTAATCATGAAAAGGAAAAATGTGGGGAATATATCAGGTCTCAGAGTCAGGAAACAGATACAATAACTACCTAAGAATCAGCAAGAAAACGTTCATGAACAATTATACTCAGTTATCCACAAAGAAACTTCTATATTTTTCTGAAACATGCAAGTAGAGGAATTAGCAGACAGTTTGCTTTTCTGACTCAATGCAACAGATCCTGAGTTTCTACTTTTAAATAAATGTCAGGCTAATGTTTATTAAATAGGCCTAAGCAAGGACATTAATTTCATTTCTTTTTAATATATGTTCAAATTTCAAAATAAGAAATGCTTTTTTTGCTGTGTCCCTTCATATTTGCTTCGTACAATTATTCACTTGAACAAGTCTGTTAAGTAGAACATAAACTGTGAACTCTAACTTACATTTTTAAATAGCTGTGGAAATGACTGAACTGATAAGTGAAAGTCTTTTCTCTAGAAATTGACTGATAAAAGTAACATTTCATTTCAAGCTACAGAAACAAACACTGTGACCTCTGTGCACAATCACAGTAATGAGGATTTTGTATGGCCACAATGAACTGCTTAAAAATCAACAACACCACAATCCTTTAGAGACATTCCTAAATTCACATAGCCCTTGCTCATAAATTCCCTGGCTCTGTTCCCCTTTTCACAAGTAATCTTTCTCTCCTGTATTTCTGTCAATGTTTTAACATTTTTATGCAACTCATTTGATTCTTTCAAGTTCCCTCTGGATGGGATCTCCAGCATGCTGGCCACAGCATACAGCTGGGTGCCATCAGTAGATTTGCTGAGGCTGCAGTCAATCCCACTGCCCCTGCTGCTGAAAATGCTGCTAAACAATGTGGGCCCTTCTACTGACCCTTGAGGAAGGACATTCAATTAATTCAAGTGTATTGTATAAATTACCATAGTAAAAATATCCAAAATTAGACTCTAACAGATAAAATGTATGTTGGGTGGATTTAGAAAATGCATTGCAGCCTCACTGAATCTTCTATTTCATGATGTCTGATCACAGAGTGAAGTCAGGGGGTCTTTTTAAGCTCTTTGGACCCTTCAACTGGGTCCTTGCTGCACTCTCAAAAGTTTTTTTCCTGCAGGTTTTCAAAACAAAAGCACAAAGTCTGCTCTAATCTCATCTCTGTGCAAGTCAGTGGAGCTGAGACATAGCCTTCAGGTGAAACAGCCAAATATTCTTCCAAATACTCTTTTCTTTATGGATAAAATTAGGTCTATACCTCAGGGTTACATGCATGTTTAAATGCACCTTGGAATATTTATGTAGTTGTATTCCTGGAATTTGTCTTCATTCATTTAATCCTTAGATTTCCCTCAAGATTCTTTCTCCTTGGAACACTCACACAGACTGTTCAGATTCCTTCTGAATTAGGAAATAGTCTTATGATGTGTCACCTGGTGGGGGTATCCCAGGGTGAGAAAAGACTGCCTGTTTACTGGCACAGCAGCCATGGAATGAGGTTATTGTTGTGGTTCCTAGAAGTCATAAAAAACCAAGGTGAAGAGGCAGTACTGACCTTCCCCATATTTTCAAGAATATTTTCAATCTTTTCTCCTTCTTGATTTTCTGCTGCTTTACTGTAAATATATATGTAAATATATATACATACATGTGCAGGACAGTGTATTAGAGGTGATGGCATATGAAGCAGAGGTTGAGTGTAATCCTGAAAATTTTGAACATGAAATTCTGAATACTGCACAGTGTCACTGTGCAGGTGTCTTATGTAGGTATAGAACTAATTGTTATTGATAATTAATATCTAATTCCACAACATTGTATCTACCTGGATATCTTCAGGGGGCAAAATGAAATACTTGGAAGCCTCTCTCAAATATAAGTTTGAAAGCTAAGGCATGAGGTTGACACAAACACTGGAAAAGAATTTTGAAATTAAAAGATGCCCAAACAGTTTAGAAGTAATCAGTTTTACAGAACAGGGTACAAGACCTACCTGTTGAAAGCACAAGAGCCATGCAGTGATGCTCTAATGGAGCATCCTTACAACATCTTCTGATAATCTCAGAAAGAAAAATTGGGACAAAAGACTAGTGAAGTCAAGCACATTTGCAGTTGATAAAGTAAGTGTTTGAAGTAATGCAGCTATCTGGGGAACTTGAGAGAGGTTGTGGTGTCACCTTCCCTGGAGATACTCAAAAGTCTGTGTGCTCTTGGGCAGACCATGCCTGAGGAAGGACCGGATGACCTCCAGTGGTCCCTTCCAGCCTCATCCATTCCCTATACTGTGGTTCTGTGAAATCAGCCACCCATTTCAAAGAAAATAATTCTATAGGATTGTAACAAGTTTAGTTAAACCCAGAGAAATCTATGCTAAAAAAAAAAAAACCGTTTATATAAGGTAGCACATTTGAAATTATAAGCGAGAAGTCAACTACTTCATATTTATTTTTAAGATATAACATTCTCCAAGGATGTTATTCTGCCAAAGTATTCTTTTGGGAACTCCATATGGTTGTTGTGTTTTAGTAGTTTGTTTGTTAAACTTTTTGGTTTTGTTTTTTTTTGTGTGTGTGTGGTTTTTTGTGTTGTTTTTGGAGGTTAGGTTTTTCTTTCTGTTTCTGAAATACATGCTCCTGGTGACTGTGAGGTGAAATACAGAGACTCACTAAAATATGTTCCCATGTGGAGATGGCACTATCCAGGCCACAGGAACTGGGAATTAAGTTTCTTGTCTCTGGTAGGATGTTTTACTTCTCTGACTGTTTCCAGTTGGAAGAGTTTAGGCACATCTGAATTTATGGGGAGATTATCCATTGATTAGTTTGGTCGGAACTGGGTCCTGGATCATAGTGTCTGAACCTGCCTAGGATCTCATACTTTAATTTAGTGCATTAGACCTATAGTTTCTCTTTTCCCATATGCCTAGTGATAGGAGTTTACATAGAAAAATAATGCATTTTTAACAGAAAAGCAAATATTTTCCAGAAAGGCGGTTGAATGCTGAAAATACAATGGAAACCACCTCATCTGGAGATCCTTTTCTATGAGCTGCTGTTCACAGAGAGCAAGCATACATCATTTGGCTTTATTTTTACCCTAGAATTTAATGTCCTTTGTGCAAAATGTAGAAGTTAATTGGTAGCTAACTCACTTTGATAGTGTGTTTGCTATGCTTGGGGGGCGTATTTTCCCCAGTTGCCACATTTTAAATAGATTTTACCTTGCAGAGCTTACCTTTAGCTTATCATTACAATTTGGAAAAATTCACTACCTTTCCTCCATGCAGATAAGTGTTCCCAACATACTTAATAATGAGATATCATGTGTATATATATGCAAAGGAAAAAAGAGTACAGAAAAAAACTCTACTGTGAAGGATGTAGCAATTAATTGTTCACAAGTTGAACACAGGCACATAAATTTTCAAGATGTATGAGGTAGTTCCTTGAGAAAAAGTTGAAGGAGTAACTCTGTATATTCAAAGCATTCATTTATGTCAGAAATGTCAAATTACTGTATGACAATTCCTGTTCTTACATTTTGCTATGCATTATTGGTGGGAAGCTGCTTAACATTCAGTATTTGGAGTTTTATCAGGGAAGAAGATGACTTAGTTCTCTCACTTGATCCATCAAAACACTTTGATGCACACCAAACTGTGCCTGGGTTTTACTGACATAAAAATCTATCTGAGATTCAACAGCAGAGGTTACTGGTCATTTCTTAGATTTGAACTTTGGAGAGAAACTCCAGATATAAAATTCAGTGACAACAGCTGAATATTCCTCCAGGAAGACATTGTTATTCAGCCCCTAGTTTCAGATGAGAGCATATTGCTAATTAATACTTTACAGAAACTTCACAATTTCTAAACTATTGCAGATGAAAATTACCTTTAAGTTTTGAGGGTTTTGTCAGACTGTTTGTTTGTTTGTTTGGTCTTTACAGCAACTGGACAAATCCTGAGCTCTGTAAAAAAGTCCCTTCTTGGGGGTGTGGTGGTGATGTTCTGTTTTGTTTTGTTTTAAAATTTCAGTATTAAATTGAAGAGGTCATCAGAATGCAGTTCCTTATGAAATGCATACTCCTCCATGAGATTTTTGTCCCTGTCTATACACCATGTTGGCTGAGGTTATATTTCTATTTCTCAACAATGATGAGGAAACCAGAAGTGCTAACAATAAAACCAACTTTTTGCAGCACAATATTCTTCTTCATTTTTCATTAAAATCAGGATCAATCTTCAGAAAAACACACAAAACCCACCTTGACATATGCAATGCATCAAGACATATTAGAGGTGTTACCCTGGAGAGTTCTGCACGTGTGAGTGGAAAGCAGGAGTTTAACAAGCCAAATATCTGAAACTGGGTGAATAGGTAAGAGACAAGGCTATAATTCATTGTGTCATCACACCATGTTCTCTCTCCTCTCTGTATAAAGAGGAAACCCTCAAGGGGTACTCAAACTCTGAAAAAAAAAGAATTTTAAGTCCAAAAATATGATAATAATATGGAAGTGTTGGCTTGAAATGACAAAAGCCCTAAGCTTTTAAAACTTTACAATGTTTAAAGTTTAAAGAATTTGCATGAAACTGCCATTAGTTTACCATAACCATTATTGCTGCTAACAGCAGTTCAATCATATGTCTTAAATCTGGAATTTTGACAGCTCAGGGAAATTATCATTCTAAATAAGTAATGTGAGCAACTTGCTAAGTAATCCTGAGGAGTAGTCAATTCTCATTTTTTTTTGTTGGAGAATTCTCCACTGGTGTCCATGTAGTTTCCCATCAGATGGCAAACATCCTCCCACAAGATTTTCCCCACCCTCCATGAGCCCCAAGTGTGTTTCTGTGCCAGTGCACCCCTTGATGTGAGAAATTACCTAAAAATGCTACATAAATATGACTTAGCAGGCTGCTCTGACTGCCTAGGCTTATATTCCCACAGGGCTCCTGCAGAAGTCCAACAGATGTGTCTCCTGGCAGAAAATCAGCCAAGATAATGAGAAAAGACTTCAACTTCCATATGCTGGTATCAGCCTGGATTTAATGTCCTTATCCGAGTGCTTCCCTTCATCAAAACTTCTGTAGCACTCTGGCAGGTTTTCTCAGTCTCTTCAAGAGATGTTCTCAGAAAGGCTGGCATTGTGTACTCANAGAGGAGAGGAGAGGAGAGGAGAGGAGAGGAGAGGAGAGGAGAGGAGAGGTGCTCATGACAGGGGAGGCTGGAACTGGATGATCTTTAAGGTCTCTTCCAATCCAAACCATTCTATGATGCTATGATTCTAAGCAGTTATTTATGGATAAATGTTTAAAGTGTTGTTTTTATACCTTTACATGAAAGAAGCAATTTTAAATGTAGCATTGGGGACATATTCAGACTACAGTTTTTCTGGGGAATATTATTCTTTTTGATGGGGTCACATTTTTTCTACCACTCAATGAGATGGAATTTAAGAAAATAGCTCCATAGTTCCCCCTACTCCTGTCACAAATTTCAGATAAATATAGCGGGACAAATATTGAACTTTTATAGTTAAGTTATTTAGTGTCCAATGCAGACCTATTGTAAAGAAAGAAAGAGGGTGACTTTTTTAAATATAGAGTGANGAGTCTAGATTTTTTCAGTTTTGTCAGTGTCTTCTAGTATTTTAAAAGTGACTTTTTTAAATATAGAGTGATTTGATGGCAATATCTTGGCTTCTTTAAAATTTATTATATATATAATGCCTTGACATATTAGAGGACTGGACTATTTGGGAAAGCCTGAGGCTATTGTTTTCCCAGGAGTGGACTAAGGGTTCCAAAGACACCCAGGAGTTTTGTCTACATTAAGACTAAAATGTGAGTTTCCAAACCTGAATTTTAAACTAAAGTTTAGTCCTCTACCTTGGTCTCCCTCACTTCAAAGACTTTAATAGATCCTTTTTCTTTCTTTCTTCCTTTTCACCTTCTCCCACACCAGCTTGCCTATCAAATCCTAGATGCTGCAAACGGGCAGTGCATTTGCATTTAACTACTTCCTATAAAAGATGGAAGAGAAATAAATCCAAATTCTCTCTTCTCAACTCACTTATGCAGCCTTTTTTTCTCTCCCTCTCTCTGAGAAAGAGCCCAACTGTTTGAAATTTAAATATACACAGTCAATTTTAATATAATGTTCTCTCTCTGCAAATGAGATTACACTATTCACATGTTCTAGGAATCTTTAGACATTTTTTTCTCATGTGCTTTCTTTGTCATCCTTCATTCTAACAATGCCAAAGCCCATGAACAACCAGTCTTCTTTATTTTAATAGCAATCATAATCACAATGCTGTATTACTTGAGGGACTAGAAACATCTATTTTTCTCATTCCTCTTCCAAACTGTTCCCAACTATCAGATGATGAATAGTCACAAATATTAGACTGAAGTATATTTACGTTCTGAATCTTTTTGTATGAAACATGAATAATAAAAGAGATTGACTGACAATAATACTAAACCCTACAACCTTATCAAGCATTACCATAAAAGAGCAAAAAATAGCACAAAATATTCTTTGTTCACAGATCTTTAGGATTTTTGCTTTGAAACTGAAATTGTTGGAACAGGAGAACAGAGCAGATGTTGTATGTGCAAAGTCCTAAGAGGTGACTGATGTGATGTATTCCAATATCTATCACTGAAACAGCTAAATACACTAATGATTTAAGCAAGTGATTTTATGGTTTTATAAATGCACAGCTCTTTGTCATGAAAGCAACCTCAGCCCTTTTATCTTAAGGGTTGAACTAATCTCACTATGTGATTTAATTACTTTCAAAGGTTTTGTACCATTACATTTACATCTTCTGCATTTAGCTCTGAAGTAAATAGCAAGAGCCAGACGCTAACAGCTTCAATTTATAAAGGCAAGGTTCACAAATTCCTGTTTCAAGGTTTGTTTTCTATTTGATTGAAGAAAAATGCTCCATATAATTAAAGAAAAACATCCTTCACAAGACATAAAAAAACCAGAACAATTAAACAATTGAAGAAGTTTTGGTCTCCCCCAAGTCCTGGTGATTGTAAGCTCTCTATACCTTCCTCTCAAAAATTCAATTGTATTTCAGCAGATATATCACAGTTTTTTGAGATTCTTAAACTCCCTTTGTTGAATTTTGCAGCCTTTGCATTGCCACAGCAAATATAGCATTATTATTCTCTCCAACTCTCTATTTGAGTTATAGCATTCACATATCACTTTGAAATTTACTACTTATTTAATAGCATTTTTACTTTTTATGAGTTTTCTACTCCTACCTTTTAAAAATATCTTAGGGAATATATTTAAGTTTTATCCAAAATAAAAACAAACTAAAAAGCTACCTAGCTAAATTACTGCTTTCATTTTGACCATAGAGACCAATGAAACAAAAATTATTTTAGTTCAATGCAAATTGCAATATCAGAATAATATCAACAATGTAAAGCCAGCTTTATGATCTGCCTGTTTCACACACTTCTGATTACAAATGTAGAAATGCAACAATCTGTGGTATTCTTTGTTTTGCTACATATCAGGAGAGCAGACTCAGATTGAGTGTGAACAGTGTGGGGATGTAGTAGCTCATATTAAAGGAGAAAAAAAGATGATAGAAGGAGAAAGGAAAGAAAAGAAAGATCTGTTGGTGTATGTTAGGAACAGGCTTTTGGAATTATGACTGAGCTTTTGAGGATGGAGTAGAATTCAATGTCACTATGACATTTTATGCTAAATATGGATTTGGGTCTTCCAGATGGTGGATGGGAAATTTCATATTTATAACAACTTTCAAGATTTTAGACCGTTTCAGACACAAGTTTGGCAATAACTCCTTGCAGATGGAGTCTGGTTAACCTAAAATATAAGACATTAATTGCAAGGCCATGTCTAAATAAATTAAGGATCTCATCAATGTGGTTGAGGTGTAACAAGGGCTTCAGAATGAATCTCCAAAACATTCTGAAAGAGTGACCCAGCTATGAGGACATTGAGGAGTTGAACAAATTTTCCTGTATCTCCTTGATGAAACTGTCAACTGATGAGGTACATCAGAAACATTCAACTTCAGACAAGCTCTTATAATCTAAAAGCTGATGATCTCTTCAACCCTAAGCTCTTCACCCATCTGTCTTCCTTTCACATCAGGGATGGCTGTTTGCTGGCCAGATAGTGACAGTCTCAGCCCACTTAGTCGTGAGGCAAAGAATTTCAGACCACGAGGAATTTATCAAATCCTGCTCCTCACAGGCTGCACTTGCTGAAGGTCAGTCTCAAGGCACAAGAGTAGGACAAATGAAATGAGTGTGTGCTGACTAATTCCTCTAACAGCTGGTCTGAGGCTGAGGACAGCCTGTTGATTTACAACTTCTTCAGTCTAGCATTTCACAGCAGCAGTAAGTGCACTCTGAGATTTCAGCCGAGATCTTCTTATAGAGGAAAATATTTATTAGGAACATGAAATTTAACATTGGCCCAGAAACTGAGCATTGTCTCAACATTAATAATGTTTGGCAGAAGTTAGGGAGAGGTCATTTGCCAGAATCTTGAGTGCTCTTGTTGTCATATTACTAAACAATGAAACCAGATAAGCAGGTACGTGCACTGTCATATAATGACTCTAAAATTCAATTATCTCTATAGGAGGACAAACTTTTGTAAGCCAAAGCAATTAAAAAAACTGCTCTTAGGGAATATATTTAAGTTAAGGGATAGATGGGAAAATTTGTGAAGTCAGAGAGACCTAGACATGATACAGTAGATTCAACACATCTATACACCATGCACAAGTTTGACTGCGCTGAAGGTGGTCTGAAAGGTAGCAATTCCTACTGGTTTAGTGTGGCAGCCAAAGATCATAAAGTAAGAACAACTTTATTGCAGTCCCCATGAACAAGGAGCTGATATGGCAGTAAATTACCTCTGACTTCATTTAGTGGAGGACAAATAGTACCTTTATAACTGTCTCCCATCTCCATAAACTGTGATTTCTCCAGATGGAGTCTATTCTACTGGGAAAACAAGATATGATGAAGGAGATTGTTACTTTGCAGTATTGTCTAACAAGCTAAATGTATTATTTTTTTTTCTGCTGAACTCATAAAGCAACCCATCTGTAAAATTTCAGTCCATTTCCCTAAATGTGAGTGATTCAGTATTTTACAGTAAGAAATAATGACCATTTTCATTTCTGAAGCGCCACCTGCCAGCACACTGTAGGTGCCACGTGGATTAACTCTAATCAGAACAACCAACAACAATTAAAACATCATTAAATATTCAGTACACAAAAGCCCCCAAACCAAACAGAGAAGCATTATCATAAAAGTCATCTAAGTCTACAAACATTAAAAGTTAGTGTAAATCTGCCATCTATGTACATCTCTCCATTGCTTGCATTTCATAGTAAGCTACTAATAGAGCAAACAAAAAAATCTGAAATTACTCTGTCTTGATGTGACCACAGTGCATGCCAAAAGCTGTGAGCAAACTAAATAAATATGAAAGGGATTACTCTGTCCATTCATAGAATCATTAAAGTTGGAAAAGACCTCCAAGATCATCAAATCCAACTTTCTGTCCTTTATCTCCCACACTGGGACATCCCCTCTACTTGAGTCATGGGATACCAGGGCCAGAAAGACTGGGCTCACCAGGACTGCAAACAGAAATTCTGTGAAATCAAAGCAATCCATCAGCTTGGAAGAGTTTTGGTTCATTTATTTTTTTGTTGTTCTGTGTTGTATTTTTGGGGATAGAGGGGAAAAAAGGGCTATTTGTTACCCACCTTCACTCCCTGAGGCAGTGGGGTATGATGCCTACAAGCACAGAGTAGTGAATGGGCAACAATGAACACAGAGACAACACCTTGATTTGGAGCCTGTTTTGTGCCTCTAGTTTGACAGTGAAGTTTAATTCAACTGGCAGGTTGGATCTGCAGAGAATTTTTTTTCATTGAGCTAATGAGGACTGTTAAAATTCTTCAGCACTCAGCATGCTTCTCTACTTAGGATTCTCTGAAAGTTCCATGGAGGGTTTTTAGTGTTAGAGGAATTTGGAAATCAACAAAACCCTTGAAATCCCACTCTTCACTGGACTTTAAATCAGATCATCAGGGTATGGATGCAGCAGAAAAAGCCATTTTCAACAAAATAAGACTTCTGTATTTCTTCTGTGAATCCTTTAGTTATGGGCTGGATATCATGGGAAAAAACTTGCCTTTATAATCACAGTGAAATTATGGAACTGGATTTCGTAAGTGTCAAAGAGCCTTTTGCAGCATTAAAGACAAACCAGATCCTTGAATTCAAGATATATCAAGATGTTTCATTAAAGAAAATGCTGGCATCCAAGTCCTACTCTGTGTAGTAATGCTGCACCTTTCCTTTCCTCTTTATGAGCTGGTCCAGAGAATAATGGATTGTCATAAAACATGTTGGGTATTTGGCAATTATTGCCAATACAACTGAAACCTAAAGTAAATAATATGCAAATATTCATCCATTTTGTTTTGCTGCAGGACTTAGAATGAATGACATAAGAAGGGCTTCAAAGTTATAAGGGAGAGCAGTGTAGGAAGAAAGCCCAAAAAAAACCCTCTGGAATGTGATGTTCATCTTGAAAACCAGGAGCATTTCAATGTTATTTCAGTGCACAATTATTTTCTTTGCTTACATGCAGAACACTCCATGGTCTTCCATGTACCTGGGATATGCCACCCAAAAGAGGCATTAGGTTAACAAGTAGAATAAGGCTGATTACACTATAAAATAGTTGATTTATCACTTGTTTGTTCCATGTCAATATAATTAAAGCTGAAAAGTGATGATAGCTCTCGAACATCTGTCTTTAGCTTTCATATTCTTCACAGTCTGTTGATTGGGTTATGTTTTGTATTATTTCAGTGTCCACAACTGTCAAGTGAAATGGGAGAGAGCTGGTATGAAGTGGTGAGCTGGAGTCAGAGGCAGCACTTCATTTGTTTTTTACGTTAATAGACTGTGACAGCTCCAGCTCTGAACAAATTGTTTTCAGTTGTTTGATGGGTCTCAGCTGCTCCTAACTGGAAGGTGACCAGATTTTCTTTTAGTTGAAAAGTAAGAACTATTGGAGTAGAGTTGTAGTCTTTTCACTTTTTCCTAACATATCACCCAAGTCCTTCAAATCTTTTGAGGTTCTAAAGCACCAAATCTCATGAGAAATTAGAGGTTACATTGAAAAACTACCCACACACAGGAAGGCCAGTGATGTATGGACCTAAGTGTCACATCACATTTTCTCTTAAAAATTTAAATAGCTTTGTTTTATAGGATTTCTGTTGATAAAGATTACATCACCCAGTTTTTCAGGTAGCTGACCCTGAAATATTCACCCATAGCTAAAAAATAATTTTTGATTTGAATTACTTTGTAGGAAAGTTTCAATGTGCTGCACATACCTCTTAAGCAAATTTTAAACATCAAAAATTATTTTATTCATACTTTGGGAGTCCAAAACAAGGAATATTTCTCAGATTCCCCAGCAGAAATGTAGAAGTTCCTGGAAAGCAATGTTCAAAACTAAGGTTTGAAGAGAAGAATGGACTTCTTCCAGCATAATACAATCCTGTCTATTCTTGGAAATCTGTATTTAAAAAACACCTAGACCAGGACTGTCCATGGGGGTTGAGACACTATGTGACATTTTTATTAGAGGGCTACTCTATAAAAGTTTAAAGGTTAAAAATCAGTGAAATCCTGAGAAGAGCCTGCAACAGAGCATAGAATTAAGGGATTTCAATTTTGTTAGACAAAATCAAGACTAATTTTTAAACTTATACACAGAAAATCCTTCAGTAAATTCTCTGTCTTTTTAATTGTGTGGAAAAATAAAAATTACCTGGAATATGGACAAAAAACCCCCAAAAGCTAAAATATCTGTTACCTTATAAAGAACTTTATCTTTAATATACTGTATTATAAATTTCCCCACAAGGAGTTTGCGTCAGTGGCTCTTAATAAGCAATGGAAAACTCATTGAGCTTAGGAACAATCCTATTTACTGGTAGCCCAAATGACCTCATTTCTATGGCTGCCAGCCAAATTTATTTATTGAAATCTATATTGCTCTAGAAGCTTAAAAAATCATCTCTAGGTAAAGTTATGTTAAAATACAATTAACCATTTTTTTTTCAGCTCACAATTATTTTTCCTTGAAGGGGAAAAATGTTTTGGTTTCCACAATAACTCCAGAGGAGCAACCTACTCTGGTTCTGAAGTTCGTGGGTTTTCAATTGAATTGGAGGTGCTTGCAACTCCTGCAATAATCTTTTGTCTCTTTACCATTTGAAGCATTCAGCAACAGTAGGAAATAGTGAAGGAATACAAGAAAAAAAAAAATCAAATATTCAGCTGTGTCCACAAGAATATATGTAATCCTTGCAGTATTTTTCTTTCATTCAGCCAAGGATTTAAAATTGACATTTTGGAAGTAGAAAAGGACAGTAGTTCATCGTCTACGATAAATGACTGGTTTATTTGATTTTCTTAATTTTCTCCATAGCTGTGCTTTATGAAACATGTAATATATAAACACTAAAGATGGAACAGATACTTTGTCAGTTTATTTTCCTGACATTTTATTCAGGTTTCCCTCTTAGACCATTGAGAACATAATTCACTTCAACTTTGTTAGAGTTTATAACACTGCTGTTTAACACCAGCAACTGAAATATCTTATTTTCTCTAAAGGGAGTCAAAAACTGCAGAATAAATCCAAGAAAGTTTTATCCTATTTCCTTTTCAGCATTTCCCTAAAATTGCACCTACCACAGGAAAATCCTTGGGCATAAAGAAAAGCAGAGTTTGGAAAGAAGTAAAAAACCCAATAAAAATAACCACTCTGAAAAGAAATGAAAAAAGTAGAAATTTGAAGGAAAATATTTTCTATTTTGACATAGAAATAAGAACAGATATATTTTACAGTTACAGAAGGCACAACAATATTTTTAGATTATTTTAAAAACTTGTATTTACATAGAAAACAAAAAGTATAAATTTAATAGTAACTACCTACTGTCATTAGAAATTTATAATAGAAGAAAATCTTAGATTTTTCCGTTAGGGCAGAATATGAAGGATAAAAAGCTTAAGCTGAGAGTGTTACATTAGGATAACTCCCAGTTTGTGCCAGATGACCCATTGCAAACAAGGCTAATGTGTGGGCTGGTGAATGATCCGAGTCCTGAACAGGACTGTTTATGGTCTTCACCTGGAAAATGAAAGCATTTCACTGGCAACCTGGACATCCAAGGAAAAGCAGCAGATCATTTAGAGCACAACCTCTGCATCACAGTCCTTGTGGGACTATGATAAGTCCGTGCATCTCAGGGAGGAAGCTGTGTGTTTGTCTCATGCTTACACGTTCTCCCAGCTGTCCTAGTGGCTGCATTATTTCTGATTTAAGACAATATCCAGATTATCCAGAGAACAAAGACTAGGGGGTAAGGCCCCCTCTGTGCTTCCCTGGATTTTGCAATTTTCATAGGACCCCCAGAAAATAGTTAATTTCTGAAGTGTACAGTCTCCAATCTTCCCATTTGTTTCTAGAGCTGAAAACAAAACAAAAGCAGAAAAAAAATCAAAGCAAAAACCCTCTACAACAAAACTTTAGTCATTCTGGGTATGGTGTGCAAATGAACATCAAAGGGTCCCACTTTGCTCCTAAGAATCTCTAAAAAAGAAACATGCATGCCCTTTAAAATGTACCAAAGCATCTATAAAAAATGTAATTATATATTTGGGGAGGGAGGAAAGGGGCTGATGTGTGGAATGGTAAACAGCACACACTTGCAGCCAACTCTATAGATTTCAAATAACCGATCTTGTAGGAAATAATGAGCTATCTTCCAAGAAAGGGAAAAACAGAGGAACCAGTAATAAACAAACTCCAGCTCCCATGTGTGACCTAGTACAGTACAATATAGTTTAATTTTATTACTTGTCATTCATACTGAAAACAAATTTGCAATTTTCTGCGAATATAATGGGAATGTTCCCAGAATGCGTGAGTGCAGCAAAGAATGGGATATTTCTGTCAAATGAAACACTGCAGTGTTTGTCTCCAAAAAGAAAGCAGAATGACTTGATATTTTTTGTTCAGGAGACATATTTGATTCACACACTTATAAATTATAGATCCAGAAGGGGCTGTTGTGATTAGCTGGTCTGTTTTCTATATAAACCAGGGCAAATGACTTCTTTCAATTAATTCCTGCTCAGGTCAGCCTATATGTAAAAGACTACTGGAAAACAAGATAGTTGTTGCTTGCTGTTGGTATTGATGGAGTAATCAGCTTAATTTGTAGCTAAGATACAGATCAAATATTAAGAAAATCCTTTTTACTGTAAAGACACTTAAATACTGGAACTGGTAATTCCAGTGATCCTTTTTGATTCTGCCACTGGAGGTTTTTAAGAACAGATAAGCATGGTGTGTGTATACAGAGGATGTTGTCTCATTGCCAGGGTTGGAAGAAGGGGATGAAAAGATTAAACGTCTCTTTAGACTCTTTCCAGCTCAGCATTTCAATGGAAAAGAAACCTTTGCTCATCAGTAACTGTGGAGCATTGCACAGACTGAAGTCACCCAAGGAGGATTTGGAAAGAAGGCTTCAGGACTTTTGAGGAGACCTTCCTCCCTCCTTGATTATACAAGCTGAAGTGACATGATAGTTCCACATTGCAGCATGGCAGGATATTGATCTATATTTGTCCATTGTTGCATTCAATATCTACAACTACACAGGATTATAAGAATATAGCAGGAAATCCAAAGAAGCATAATAATTTCCTCTTTCTTAAGCAGTTGAACACTCAGTGAGGTAGTTTATGCTAACATGGATGAATTGGTCAGGTGGACTGCATAGCCAAAAATTTTTCAGACAAGCACAGAAATTTCCATACTGTGGATAGAAGTCACTAATGTCCTTCATTTCTTTTAATCACCATTACATTTAAATAAAAGACCACCACTGTTCATTGGCTTTACTTTCCATTTTTGCATACTTGCCATAATTTTGATATGCTATCACATATTTTCTTTAATCCTTTACTGATTATTTGTTTTAGTTTTAGTCCTTCTGGTATTATGCAGCTGTGAATTGTCCTAGATTTTTTGTGAAAGGACCTCTCCTTTAAATTCTAAAATTTTATCATTCAGTCTCCTCATACATCCCTGTGGTCTTGAAAAACAAGGTCAGAGTAAACATACACTGAATTTAACTTTTCTGTGTCTCTTATGGCACTGTAAAATCAAAATGCATTCCTTCTTCAACTCTTATTCAAACAAAAAAAGCGTCAGTAAATTCCCTAAACTACTTATTTTTGTTAATCATCATCATCTGTATCTCTTCCAGTTAATGCATGCAGTTCTGAGATAATATATCCAGAACCACTCTAACATGTAAGGACAAACCTTTATTCATAGAATGATTTTAACAGTCATAACTATATTTTAGTTAAATATCTTAAGTTTATTGATAACAATATTAAAAATTATTTAATATTTAAATGGATCTATCAGTTCTTGTGTAAACTTTGTAATTGGCCAACTTTATCAATAGAGTTCTGTCCAAGGGCTAAAACAGCTGGAGCTGGAGCTCTGGAGAGCTTTTGTTCTGTCTTGCAGAAGTACAAGAGAGTAAGTGAGCACAAAAGATGTCCTCTTTGGACCACAAAATTCAGAGCTGTATTAAATTAGTCTCAGCAGGAATTCTTAGGTCTTGATGAGCAAGAGAACCCAGGATCAGAATTGCAATGAGTTGTATTTAAACACTCTGCCATTTCCAGAATATGGAGTTCCAAATTAAGTGTCTGAATTCACTCTGAGTGAGAGGATATCTTCAGGAATCTCTCTCCACTTCCATTTGCAGTCATCCAGCTTCTCCTGGCACCTAAACTAATCATGCTGTCTCTGAGTAGTAGCAGAGGTGAAGAGCACACAAGGCTTAAACCATTTAAATGGCTTATGTGGGGCTGTGTAAGTTGAGTTCAGATGCCTGTTCATCCTCAGTTTAGAGGTTTTGACTTTGGCTTCAACAACTTTTACATAAACTACCCATGGGCTGCTCAGACTCAATACTTGTAATGAACCTGCCCCACTCTGTGCTGAGTAATTGGACACCCTCTGAATGGAGAGATATAAACAGCAATAATTCAAATTCTCAGTATTTGAGGCACTGGTTAACAATATGGGAACAATATGGGTTAACAATATGGGAAAGGTAAGTTCCCCACTTCTGTTGGGGGCACACCTCATCATTTTCATAATGAAAACCAGCCTGGGCAGAGAAGATTAAGCAGACACAGCCTGCCACAGTGAATGGTCCAGTATTCCCAGGGGAGGGAATAGCTGAGTCTAGCTGAGCCCAGTCCAGCTGAAAAGTAATTTCTGAACCTGAGGGACAGTTTCCCACAGATTTGATGCAAGCCCTAATCACTGGGCAAACACCATTGCCTCTTTATTACGTTGTAAAGGAAATCAAATACATATTCCTACATTGCACAGACAATAGGAATTACAGAGTTGTGAGGATGGCATGACTTCAGGGAAGAATAGGTACAAGTAGCAGAATATAGCCTGTACCTAATGGCAGAAAGCAACTTTTCAGACTCTGCCAAGCACTTTTAAAGTGTGCTGAAGGGTAAGAAAAATTCCAGTGTGTATCTCTATATCTCACTGTATTTATATTGAGGATTCACTTTAACAATTGACAACACCTAGCTGAATTATTGTGTTAGAAAATATGCCAGCCAGGCCTGGAAATTCTATTAAATGCTGGGGTATGATTTGACCTTGGTCCTGTATTTCTTTATTTCTCTCTGCTTTCAGAAGTGTTTTTTCCATCTGCAACCTGTGAACATCAACAAAATTCCCCAGATTCTCCACTTCTAGCTCTCTGCTACAGCCTTTTCTTCTCTATAAAACCCATAAATAGAGACAAATTCAGAAAGGGACACAATTAATTGCCAACAGCTTTCTGAAAGGACTGCACTTAGCTTCTGATGGAGAACAGCTGTGGTGCACACTCTAATACATGCCACGGATGGGAAAGCATGGTTCCAGCTGGCTGAGGACAGCCACAAGGTCATTCATCAGTGAATACACTCTCTCTCAAGTGTCATGTGACAGACCCAAAATTGTCAAGAGTTTTGAGTGAATCTGCCTGTACCTTTTCCCTAAATAAACACTCTAAAACCTTGAGGTTTTCAATTTACGAAGCTGCAATGCAATAATTTTTGACAGAATAAAATCTCAGATCTGTTTGGAAAAAAAAAAAAAGAAAAAAGTGCATGGTCTACACAGATTGAAAGCAGGTTTTTCCCTCTAGTCTCCTGTTCCAGTCCAAAAATATTTGCTGCATCTGTCATTTGCAACAAATTTTGCAAAACATCTGGTGCACAAAGAAAATGTCTACCTTAGCTATGTGTGTGCATGGATGCAAACACGGATAGAAGCATGGCCAGCAGGCTGAGGGAGGGAGTTCTCTCACTCTGCTCTGTTCTTGTGAGATCCCACTTGGAATTCTGGCTCCAGCTCCAGGGTCCTCAGAACAAGAAAGACGTGGACCTGTTGGGGGGAGTCCAGGAGGAGGGCCATGAATGGTATCAGAGGGCTGGAAAACCTCTCCTGGGAATGAAAGGTTGAGAGAGCTGTTCATCCTGAAGAACAGAAGGCTCCTGGGACACCTTATTTCAGGCTCTCAGTATTTAAACAGAATTTATGAGAAAGGTGAAGTCTTTTTGCCAGGGTCTGTAGTGGCAAGGCAAGCGACAAAAGTCTAAAACTTAAAAAGGGTTGATTTAAACTGATGAAAACATTTTTTACAATGAGGATGGTGAAGCACTGGAACTCGTTTACCAGAAAGGTTGTGAATGACACACACATTGAAATAGGCTTTGAGCAACCTGCTCTAGTGGAAGGTGTCCCTGCCCATAGCAGGGGAGTTACAACTAGAAAATCTTTAATGGTCCCTTTCAACACAAACTGTTTTATGATGCAAAGTCACCCCTTGGACAATCTTTTATTTTGTCCTAAACCAAAAGGAGAATCTTTGTTTTTGACATGAACACAAGGACACTCATGCTCCTTGTGCAAATTTTGGTCCATCAGAAGTAAATTTATCCCATGTGGAGTGAAAATTAGCCTTTCTCCTTGGCTCCCTCCATTCTGTGGCATGAGAGTACAACTGATACATAAGATACTCAACATTGAATTACTTGGTTGATTTTATAAAGGAAGCAAATCCTTTCACTCTGCTGGATCTATCTTTGCAGCTTTCACACACAGTTCCTCATCTCTCTGTTGCTCAGGCAAAATCAACCAATGAAGGCAACAAGTATCCTTCCTTTCTTTTGTTAATGTCATATTTGTAACAAAACATTGCCTGTACTGAGCTCTGAGCTAGGTAATAATCAGGTAGTTTGCAACTTGAGCCACTATCATGACTCTTCTGCTTTAGGTATATGATGCAGCATCTTTTATTTTAAGCAATTGTAACCAAGGCTGGAGGGTTATGTTCCTATAACTGGGTACACCTTTTAACTCCTCTGACCTTCAGTTTACTCACTTATAAAACAAATAAAGTATTAAATGTTTAACCAGTCTTGATTTGTTATTTTTATTGTTGTTTGTTATATTCTGAATATCTTTAGTGTACTGGAATATTATCTATGGAAGGAACCTAAACCTACTACTTTATCTTTAATTATGGTACATTTCTATTGTGATGACCAATCATGCATATCATTAGCAAGTATGGCAAGGCTTTCAAATGAAGATGAGATTGATGACTTTTCACTTAGTGATGTAAATGAATCACCAAGTGAAGCAACTTCAAGGAATGCATTAAAGAGCACAAGTCAGATCTCTGGCTCTGTACACAGACTGTCGCATTAAATAAACTCATACTTCATTTGTGCAGTGGCTGAAGAAAGCTAATTAAAATGAGTAAAATTTCAGCTGCAGCTTCTGGCATTGTTAATCAGTAAACAAAGTTGAAAACTTCAAATAGGGCTGTCTTCAGAGTCCAGTACACTTGTAAAAACAGATCTGAAACCAAAGCAGAAGGAAATAACAGCATTGAAAATAACATTGAAAGTGAACTTGAAAAGTTATTAAACCATCCCATAAATTACCATGCATTTCTTCCTCAAGAAATGGATCTGCTGTTGCTTCTTATTAAACTCCTTTACTAAACAACCATTTAGTCATGGAGTTACACTTCCTTGAACATTCTGGGGGCAATGAGCTCTGCAGATAAGCACACGGAACCAGGAACTAAATTTTAGCAATTTCAATTCACATAAGCTTCATAAAACCTGTTAACCAGTTTCTTTTGGGATGAATTAACTCTTCAGTTTTCCTTTCAGTTTTAGATTCATCTTTGTTCCTCAGCTCAAAAAATGCAGATGAATTTTTTGAAAGTCCAGGGAGATTGTGTCATTTGGAAACAAATGTGACTTCTTTATGATTTATGTAAATTTTGGCTCACAAAACTTGTTTAATGTGGATTGTTCAGCAGTCTGTTCCATGCACTAAAAGGTACTGCTGGTACACTCTGAAAGACTAATAAAAATATGTGAGATTTAAACTGGTATATTATCTGCTTGATCCTCTAAAGAGCTTGCTTATAACAAAAAAAAACCTTTGATTTTGGTAAATTCTAAAATATTTATTTGTTGTGCTATAAAAATAAAAAGAAAAGCTCGTTTAAAATTTCCTATCAAATGAAAAAATAAAATTAAGCAAAAGATTCAAGTAATGTAAGATTGTTTCCATTTCTTTCCATTGAGATAGTAAATTTACTGTATGAAATACATTATACATGTCAATTTTCGTAGGTCCAAGAAAAAAAAAACCAAACAATTTTGATATTTTGTAAAAATTTAACATTTACACATATTCCATGCAATTTTTAATGTAATTTTCCTTTTATCTTGAAATATTTTATTTTTATTTAATGTAATTTTTGGGTGGATTAGAAATTCTGTGGGATTTCAATCTTATCTATTTTATTATTAGTTTGAAATGAATATTAGGATATTTCTATGCTATTTTATGGAAAAAATGATCTTTTATATACATCAGTTTGAACCTGGAAGCCCCTTTTTCCTCTTTTCTTTTATTGGGGAAAACCTGCAGTCGGAAAAGGTCAAAAAACTCAGGGAACATTTGAAAGAAAAACATTTCTTTCTTTACATCTGAACAAAAATTTCATGGTATTTTCTTCACATAGCTGTATCAGATGAATATCTTTTCTTCAGACATTTGTCTTACAGTAATTTCATTTCAATTACTTTTTTTTTAATAAAATGAGCTTCTGATGGACTGCAATGACTTAGAGAAATTGGTTCCTTTCTCTCTCAAATAAGAAGCTGCTCACAGAGGTTGAAAACAATGATTTTGCTTCTTTCTTTTCCTTTTGTTGAAACCAAATATTTTATTTTTATCTTTCTTAGTGATAAGCTTTTCGAACACAACTAACCAGAAATCTTGATCTGAGCAGCTGCTGTCCTGTTCAGGTTCTTCACTTGGGCTTCCCATTGACCCACAGCAGGACACTTTTGTATTATTTTCTCCCCATGATCATTCCCACATGATGGACGTGCTGGTATAGGCAGAGATCACTTTCCATTCCACTTCCATCTGTCCTTTTTCCAACCCACTCTGCATTTCCTTAAGATATTTTATTGGCAGAGCAGAAAGACCCAAATTCTGGCAAGCACCACAATGCAGTGAAGTACTGAAGTTCCAGAGTGGCTCCCAGTGGAACTCCATGAGCTTGAATATTTCCCTCAACAGGGGCCAAACCAGACAATAAGCAAAATGAAAAGGAGGAGAATGTAATACTAATGTACAAAGATAAATGGAAATTCAGCAATGAGTGGGGCATAAGGAACAGCTGGCAATTACAGCAGTTCAGAGGATGAAAGAGAACATTTCACACTGACACAAAAAACTAATCTGAATATCAGCCCTTTTGTTTTAAAGCAATACACCTAAGAAATGACATACTAGAAGTGTTTACAGAAAAAGACTCTTCTTCAGATCTTGCCTTTTCACTGGACAGTATTAATATAATTTTTAAAAATTATTATTATTATTAATACTATTATCGTTATTACATTTCTTTTTCATTTGGTTTGCTCACCTATTTCACTGTACTTGCTCCAATGGAGGCTCAATAAATAAAGTCTACTGTCATTTCTTAAACCAGACAGGTGGGTCAACAACTATGATTAAGCTCATTAAGCATTAATGAGCAGCTTGCTTTAGTTTCTGTACAGAGTGAAACTTTTTTTGTCTGGAGATAAAAATTCCTTAAGTAGTTTAAAATAAAAAATGTGAACTTGTGTTGTTTCTCGTGGTCAAATCAGATACTCATTTATTTATAGACAACACCAGTATGTCTCACCTCTCAGTATTTTTACTGCCACTGTAACTCTGAAATCAGAGAATAGAAAGACTATTGGATGTTTACACTGCAGTGGCTTTCAAATATTAAGGTTGTTTGCTTTTTTTTAACTACAATTTAGCAAGTATTTGTTAAGGACAAACATAAGAGTGAGAAAACATAAATCTGTCTGATACCAGACAGATAACACCCATTCCTCCACATCCATGTAACATGTCCTTTGTCAGGCAGCATGAGCACAGACATGAACACTTTTTACAGCTGTACATGCCATGAATGTAAACATGCTGAAAATAAATCCCTGGCACCAGCTGATGATGAATGTCTTGAGAATTCCAGCTTCAAACTTAAACATAATCCAATCTCCTACTGATAGTTTCAATTCACATCTTGAGATTTCCTCAGTCACTTCTTGTCCCTAGTAGTAGGAATATCAGAAGTTAGGCAAAAGAGGAATCTATTACAATAAAATAAGCTGCTTTATGAGCATATATCTGAAGTTTGGGAGCTAGGGTTGTCCAAAAGTATTTGATAATGACAGAACATTTTTGAAGAAGTGTCAGAAGACCAAAACTTTCTTGCATTTCAGAACAACCCAGTATTTAGCTGTGATCTCACACCAGGTAGAATCATATGCATGATTTATACATTATCCCTCTTTGTTACAAGTTTCAGTAGTCTAATCAGAGCTTAAAACTACAATTTTGTGACTTGAGAGTATGACTCTGCAGTGCATNCCCTAGTAGTAGGAATATCAGAAGTTAGGCAAAAGAGGAATCTATTACAATAAAATAAGCTGCTTTATGAGCATATATCTGAAATTTGGGAGCTAGGGTTGTTCAAAAGTATTTGACTAATGACAGAATATTTTTGAAGAAGTGTCTGAAGACCAAAACTTTCTTGTATTTCAGAACAACAGAGTATTTAGCTGTGATCTCACACCAGGTAGAATCATATGCATGATTTATGCATTATCCCTCTTTGTTACAAGTTTCAGTAGTCTAATCAGAGCTTAAAACTACAATTTTGTGACTTGAGAGTATGACTCTGCAGTGCATAAATAACTAGAAGTCAACAATCAAAACAAATCTTTCACAGACACTGCTTTGGCTAAAAATGTGCCTTCAAATATTTTGGCAAAAAATCTATAGACCTGTGAGCTACTGTGAGCATTCAAAAATGCACCAGCTTGTCCCTTCTTTCCTTTCCACTCAAAACCCAGAGCCTGTTTGTGTGGAGGGGCAGAATTTGGGGGATTAAGTGTCCAGATAAGCCTGGTTTCAGTTCCTTTAATGTCACATAAATCCTTTTGGCTTCATGGGGCTATAATTCCCTAAATTTGGTGTTCTGTTGGTCACAAGTGTTTTAGGCAAACCATAAAAAAGGACAAAAAATATGAAGTACATTTCAGATCCCAGCTGGGCCAAAGAGAGCTGGTGAAGCCTTGCAGAGGTGAACTCAGAGATGTGGACCAGGGATGCTACAGGAGGTGTGAGAGGAAGCAGAGACAGAGCCTAAAACTTAACTTTCTTTTCCCCTCAACCTTGACTATTTTCCCTACCTGGATTTTAAGCTTTTTGGTCAAGGACTGTCATGACGTGGGTATTTAAGACCCACTTGAAATGGGAATTTTGTGAAAGAATGTGACAGAAAATAAAATTAATAAACTGTAACAGAATTAGGTGCTATCACATGGACAATATCCTGCCAAATTCAGTACCTTTGGCATCCAGCTGTGATGTGGCCTTAGTGAAAGTCTTTTTTTTTTTGTATATGACATTGTTCAAATGTTGCAGCTGATTCTCCTTGGCAGGCATCTCACTGATGTCCACTGCCATGGAATTATCTGAAAAAAACTACTCTGGGGACTGATCTGTCTCTCATTCTGTATCTGTAACCTTTTCCTAAGTTTCCCCTATCAGAGGGCTTTTAATTTATTTAAATTATTTTCAGACACTTCTGAGAGATGTGCAGTTGGGGCTTTGCTAGCCTTTTCCTAAGGATGATCAAAAATTAATAGGAGTAAGTTGTTTTGACAGCAACCATGAATAAGGATTCTGCTAGTGGTGCCAGAGCAAATCCTACCCCAAAATGCACAGAGCTCACCTCTGCGTGAAGTGCAGCAAAGGACTGGAACACAGCTTTGTTCTGTTAGGTGTGACAAGCATCACAGTAAAAAACATCTGGAAACTGATGGCATTGTGTGTGCAGTAAAGTGAAAGGTATCAGAAAATCTGCATCTGCACCCTGAATCTCCTGCCAATCTTTGAGAAGCCATTTAGTCTTTTTGGCCAAGATTCAAGAAATTATCTGGGCTTCTAGCTCCTATTTAGAACCCTAGACTCCCATTGTTTTCCTATGACTACTCTAAAACAAGCAAAAGCAAAGGTGTATGCAGAGCACAGCTGAGTCAAAGGTTGTTCTTGATTGTTTTCCATACATAGCTGTATATATATCTTTGTAAAGTCTAAGGAAAGAAAAAAAATTGTCTTATTATTAATGTGGTTGTGGGAGAAGTGGATGCTTTGATCAGAACTAAATACATTGAGAATAATGCCCCAAGAAATAATTTTAGTTAAGGATAATTTTTAAATAACAAACACCTCAATGATTGGATTTTTCATATTGGACTTAAAGAAAAATATCAAATCTGTTGTATTTATTAAGATTAATAGTTAATCCAATGACACATATGTACTGTCTTTCAAAATTTTTATGTCTATTTTTTTATCATTCTTGAAAGTTTATTGGTAAAAGAGTGTTAAGAATTTTCTTTCTCTTCAAGGACAATCTGCAATGTAATTTAACATTTCCAAATTTTCCAAACTTTCATTTTGGCTCAAGTCTCCCTTGCATCACCTGCACCCCTTGTTGCAGAATTAGGATAAGGTGAAATAGGAATAAATAAGCTAATTAAATCACTTTGTATTATCTCCTGCATATAAAAAGTAATTACATTTCTTCTAGTTACCCTTGGATCAATTAACTTGTCTCTGTTAAGATTCATCTACTTTGAAAACATCTTGTGCTCTTTATGAATACCATGGATAATTCAGTTGTTCTCCCAGGACATGCTTTCAGTGGTTAATCACTTACAAGTTTCTGCATTTTTGCCAAGCAAACTTTCCCTGGCATAAGGTTACCACCACCCTTCTGCTATCACTTAAACCCAGAGAAGGTTTTCAAGTCCAAACACAAGATATCTCCACTTTTGTAGATTAGGAACTCAATAATCTAAGTTACTAATTGCAAAAGAGATGTTTATTTATAAATTGAGCTTCTGAAAAATATTTTTTCCAGCCCACAAGTACACCATACAACAATTCTTTCATCCTCTTCAGCTTTCATCAAAGGATGCCATATTACTGCACTAACCACATTTAGACTCCAAATTTGCCTCTTAATTTGATTATTTTCCTGAGGTATATGTATTTGCTGTTCAGTGGGACTTGCTGTATGCAGGACCACCTCTGAGGCCCCTTAGGAAGGCAAAGACACAGAAATGGAATCCGGGATTTTGTTCCCTGGCTCAGGGCCCTGATTGACCCCTTCAACTTCTTTAATTTCACCAGTAGAATGTCACAATTTCAAACAAAAATTAAAAACAGGTGAAATGGATTTGTAATCAAACCATTCAGAGTTTAAGAAAGGAAGAATTATATTGGTTTGTCCTGCACAGCAGCGGAGAGGATAAAGAAAACTCAGTCATGACATTATCCAGTTTTCAACTTATTATTTGCCTTATACACAAACCAAAAGGGGAAGAAGAAGTAGGAAGACATCATCATCTAAAAACACAGTTTTGAGTTCATCTGTCCCAAAATGTCTAAGCAGCATTTCTGTCCCAAACTATTTTGTAAGAGCTATTACAGGAGGTGGTGATGGGGGTATCTAAATAATGTGTCAATGTAGTAAAAAATAATTAAAAAGAGTTATATCTGTGTAATCCAGAAGTTCCCCAGAGACTTTGCATAGCAGAAACCACACTAAATAGAAATATAAATTGTCTGGGCTTGGGAATGAAGGACTGCTACCTGATGACTCCTGCCTCGCCATTGTGGCCCTTCTTTCATTCATGAACTCAAAAAGACCTTCAGCCAAAACTCATCCAAAAGTGCATGAACCACTCAGAAATACTGAAATTTAATTAGGAACTTGGAGCTAATGCATTTCTATTAAAAAAATATTTGTGCTATTTATATGTATATATGTCTTCAATCAGATGTCCCAGTCAAAGAAATCATGGATTTATACTCCTCTCTCTCACAGACTGATCACTCCTGTTAATATTGTGCCATAACACATTATATGTCTTTCTAAATTAAAAAAATATATTTACTCCTGTGGAGTTCAAACACATATATTTACACCTGTGTTTTTAAATACACTGTGGTACAGTGCAACTGATTTTATGAGCCCTAATCTGGTCACCTTTCATACAGCTGAGTATTTTTTCTTACAATGAACCCTTTCTTGAACCAAAATTGCTATTTACTATCATTTTTTCATAAATATATTCTGCTGATAAATATCTTTCTATAAGTAAAACACAAATTATAAAAGTATTAATGCTGGTTATCTTAGGAAGCAAGGAAGGTCTTGGCCTTCTAAAAGCCTGCTCTAATGGATTTTTCATACACAGACTCACCATGAACATGCAAAAGAACTCTGTCACAAGGATACAGGCAAGTGACACAAGCTGAATGACAGTCCCCAAGCCATGGGGGTGTAGCACTCTCCTCTCTGAGAAAAGCTTGCACGTGCCATGAGTCCTCTTCAATGAACCAGCCACAAAAGACACTCTGGAAGTGTAACTCAGCCTACCACGGAGTGATAAATGTTCAGACACTATTTCAGACACAATGTGCAGCTTTCTTTATGGTAGAACAAAGGGAGCGATATTTAACTTTGTTTAGCTGGGTAATTTAAATCGCTGTGTCTTTTTTTTGTTATTTTTTCATTTCCTCTTTTCACTAGCTCGTAACCAGAGAAGACTGAGAAAGTAGGTCACAGAATATTTCCTATTAAACATTTTGTTATTCTACACTTATTTCAAATGTTCCAAGCCTGGAATCATTAATAAAAACTTAGCATCTGTAATATGCTTTTTAAAGACAGGAAGTCACAGGAGACCTTAAAAGTGAATCCACTACTGCTTACTGAGCTCTACAAATCTCCAGGCCCTACCTTTGGTAATTATTTTAAAATACCCAAGAGAATTTGTAGATTTGTCCAATTACAGCCAAAATACTAACATTGATAATCTGCTGTAAAATAGCACTTCCACCCTCGTTTCTCACCAAATGAAAAAGAATAAAAGAGCCTGTGTGTGAGTTAGACTTTTGGTGGAAGGAATGGAGCCACAAGAAGTGGCTGCTAGCCTCAGGCACTGACTTACGAGTTGCAGCTCTTTCTCCTCAAGCACATAGGAATTCACATTGCTCTCACAGATTTAGTACAGTCATAGTCAGGCCTGGACAGACCCCATTTGACTGATCCAGGACACAAAATCTCTGTGTCACTGCCCAGAAGCCACTGCCCTTGACCTTTGGATACAGAGGGAAGTCAGGGCAATGCCACTCCCCTCAGGCACTTTATGAACCTCCAGTACAGATGAGAGGTAACAGAAATCATTAATTTAGGTTTATATTACACACCCTGACATAGCAAACCACAAAGCACAGCCATGTGGCCTATGTGAGAGGGGAGGAACAGACAATCCAACCCCAAGCTGCCCCAGTGATTTTTGTCCAACTGGACTTGGAAAGTCAGGAGACTTTTTTGGAAATGCCAGAAACACCTCAATGCCTACGTGCCTAAATGTTTTATCACCTGATAGGAGTGAGCCCTGCTGGCAGACTCCACCTCTGTGTTTTGATATAACACATCACCAGATATGGGAGCCTGTCTTCTGTTTAAACATGGCTTCCAGCTACCAACCTCAAGAAACCTTAGAAATAGTCCAGGTCAGAATAAGATACAATTCTTGGCATTAAGGCAAAGGTTAAAACATCCTTCAGTGTATTTAGCAAGTACCTCTAAGGGTCTAGCTCCAGGATTTTTTTTTTCTTTCTAAAATGAAAACAAAGGCATTTCCACAAACATTTTAACTTTTTTTAGATACTCAGTAACAGCATGGCATTAATATCAAAGGACAAATGTATAAATGCAATACTGGAAGTTTGCAAGGATGGTAATCCTTGTAATTGTCATTCCCTATAGACAGAAAAAGAAATATATACATGCACATGCTTGAAATAACTGTCTACCTCTATATATATATATACACATACATTNGAATAACTGTATACCTCTATATGTAAAAGCATTATCTATAAATGTACTGTAGTATATATATACATTTTGTATGTGTGTATGTATAGATAAAACATATATATATTATACATATGTATATCTACAAATTTATAGTAAAAGAAATTTTAGAGCAAATAACCATATTTTACTCTGCCAAGGTAAATAGACTGTTTTGCAGGAGTGCAAGAATATCAATATAATTTAATTGGGGAGCCCCATCTGGCTGCATGGGTAGAACAAAGCTGGGCTAAAAATATGAAGATAATTAAAACCAAAATGAAACAAAAACTCCTAAACCAGAAAGACTGCAAGAGTTCAAACAAATTGTGTTTTTAACAGCAAATGGAAGGAAGATCAATAATGGCTACTGTAACTTCTGGATAAGCATTTTCCATAAATTCAGGCACCTATTAAAATGTGCTTACATGTGATATTAAATAGTTAGGCCTGTGAATAAGGGCCAATTTTTCTCCTGGAAAACTACATCCTTGGGCCAGTACTTTCAAACTTAGAAGTGTGAAAAGAAGTAAATGAACAGCTAGACATTTGCCAGAGCATGTAAAAAATTAATCTTGCTGAGATGGATTGGAGCAATTATTCAAAATGTAATTGGCTTTTGAAATGCCCATTTATTGTAACTTTAACTATTCCCTTAGTACCTTAAAAACTACTAACACTGTGCTCACAAAAATAATATTAACAATGAAAATGTAAAGAGCATCTAGGTGTTTGTATGCTCAATAAATACACCAAAAATTTTTCCTTGACATTCCTTACTTTCTGAAAGGTGATCCTTTATTCTAATCAAGACAGTTCATTAAGAGCTAAAGAAAATTCTGCTCAAGTGTATTCTGAGAGACTTTTTATATGACAGCAGGCAAAAGACCTAGATCCTGACCCCCAGGGTTTTAAATGATTATTTCTCATTTCATTTAGATTGGAACAATATGAACATGGCATTTTTTTACTTCTTTAATGATCTGTGCTTCATTCTCCTTTCTGAAAAACAGGAGTGGAAAAATTCATTTCCAAGGAGTCTTAAGAGGACATCTGCATTAAAATATGGAGGGTCTGGCCAGGATTAATAATTGTGTCTCTTTGTTTTGTACACCTGGGAGAAATTCAGTGATTTAGAGAAAATTTTCAGTTGTGGTAGGTTTTTCACAGCTCTATTGTGAATTAATAATCTCAATATCTGTCACACAAGCATGTCCCATTATATTTAAACCTTTACCATAATTTTTCAATTACTCATTAGGCAGTGTATACATTTCTTACATGTTTATATCAGCAAAAACAAGGGCCAGTATTTGAGAGCAAGCACTGCTAAACAATCCATCTTACACTGTAATTCTTAGCTCAGTTTTGAACTGAACATAGTTTTGGATTATTTCAACCAAACCTAGACAGTTTTGCCACAGTTCTTAGGACAAAGTGACTCAGGAATAATTCCCTGTGTGCAGTCTGTTTGAGGAGTTTCTGCTGGCTGTGTCAGAGTAATTTACTCATGTGAACACCACTCAAAGGCATGCCACTTGATAAGACAAATAGGAGCATTATTTGTCATTTGACAATAGTGGCACTGTTGTCTTTCCGAGACAATCGAGGCTGGCCCCTTTTATTTATCAGTTCAGACACAGCCATCAAGTTTTTCAGCAGAACCTTTGGTTCCTGCTACAGCATAGAAAGGCAAATAATCCATAACTGCTCTTTTCATTTACAACAATCTCAAAATGTCACAAAGACATTAAGAACTGAAACGTGGTGAGATTTCTGGGGCTGTTTGGATATACAGCAGTCAAAGATCACCAGACCTAAGAGTCATTGTGAACAGACTGAAATCATTGCTGTGTAACTGTTTTTGAAACTGACTGCTGTAGTTTCTGAGCTCCATTTCTATTTTGTCCATTCCAGACACAGGAATTCACAGAAATGCTGCTTTGTTGGCATTTCCACAGGCCAGCCAGCCTGGCTTTCCACTCAGGCTCAGGAATTCCCAGTGCCAGCTCAGCTCAGCTCTGCATCTCCCCAGATGCCTCCCTTGTCCAGCTCCTGCAGCTGACGTGGGCTCCTGGTGTGACCATGGCCCTCCCTCAAGAGCACAGATTTGTCTGGTGATCCCTGGACTGGTCTAACCCTGGTGACCAGACCTGACCTGTTCACTTTTCTGGGGGACTGTGGGATGTGTCTCATCAGTGACAGGGTTTATTCAATGCTTATTTAATCCCTTTGCCTTTTGGAATCATACATAATGGTTTTAAATTCTACAATTATCTTTTATTTAAACTACATCATTTTTCTTTGGAAGTAGGCAACAACATTCACTTTCAACTCTCCCCATTTTTTTTTTTCTTCCCTGGCAGGCTTTTTTATCAAGCAGATGTGATGAAAAAGCATGTTTTCATTGCTATTTTCTCTTTTTTAAAAATCCTGGCAGGCCTAGATAAACTTGTCCTTTTGACACATGGCTCAGGGCATGTCTTTGCTGCATTTTCACTCCTATCACATGCATCTTACAAGTACTTACCACAGGCGTATTCTCAAAATAGTAAACTTTTCACACTTAGCCTCTTTTTAATACTCCTTAACAGCAGAGACCAGTGCTTGCTGCTGCAAATCAAACATCCACAGCAAGAACTGACAGTGCAGGGGAAAGACAAGACAGAGGCAAATGCACTAAAGAATAGAAAGAGAGAAGGAGATACAAATGTTTTACATCAAACCTGTACAGCAATTGTGATCTGCAGTTTATTGTACATGAAGGAGAGATTGTGCTGTGTTACCTCTCCCTGAGTCCACCTCCAAATCTCACTGAGCCTACATGATACTTTGCTTATGTTGTCTGAAGGAATTATCAAGTCCTGGAAATACTTTGTTTGAGAAGGAAGAATGTTTTTAACTCAGACACTGAAAGATGAACATCAATTTCCAGTTCTGCTGCAGGAAAAATCTCCAAAAGCTAATTCCACACAGCATTACAGTCATTGGTGGCATTAATAACAAAATCTCAGCCCCTTGCTGGTTTCATAATACCTGTTTGAGACATCCAAAAACAGATGTGAAAGATTGTAAATGGGAATTCATAAGTGTAATACACACAGAGCAACATCTGGCATAACACAAGCCTGTTGAAGACTCCAGATTGATGTTGAATTTTTCATCCACCAGTGCCCCCAAGCCCTCCTTCCCCTCAGGGCTGCTCTCAATCCCACAGACTTTGCTGGTACAGGGGATTGCCCTGCTCCAGTTGCAACAGACCCTGTCCTTGACATTCCTGAACTTCACAGAGTTCAGGTGGGCACATTCCCCGAGCCCAGCAAGGTCCCTGTGGATGAGATCCTTTCCCTCCAGCAAATCAACTGCACCACTCACCTTCCTAAGGGTGCCTCAAAAACCTGCCATGTGCCATTTGGGATTGCTTTGGATTGGCTGAGAGGAGCACTAACAGCTGCACTGCTCTTTTTGAATTTGCACCTCCTCTGTAATTCATTGACCGTTTTCTAAATCTGGGTGAAAATTGTGCTGGGTTAACATTTTTAAGCATTTTAGAACAAATAAGATGGCCTAAAATTTATTTATCAAAAAACAAACAAACAACAAAAACCACACACACACACACACAAAACTTCAAAAAACAAAACCAAAAACAAACAAACAACAACAACAACAAAAAAACCACCACCACACACACAAAAAACCCCCCAACCAATCACCCAAACAACCAAACAAAAACAAACAAACAAAAAAAAAAANTTTTTAAGCATTTTAGAACAAATAAGATGGCCTAAAATTTATGTATAAAAAAACAAACAAACAACAGAAACACACACACACACACAAAAAACTTCAAAAAACAAAAACAAAAACAACAACAACAACAACAAAAAAAAACCACCACACACACAAAAAAACCCCCAACAAATCACCCAAACAACCAAACAAAACAAAACAAAAAAAACCGAACAAGGGCTTACCACTCAAATTATTTAAGTAAAAAACTGATGCTATTGCTGTTTTATTTTAAATTAAAGATTAATTTTCAAGGTCTATATCCACATTCTGTTTTCACATTTTTAGCTTCTAGATGAGTTTTTCTAAGCTGTATTTTAATACCAGTTATCACTTTCCTGTGCCAGTTCATTTCTCTTGATCACTTAGGAAGGTTTAAAAATGTTTTAAATATCAGAAAAAATCCAACATAGTAAAAGGAAGTATGAGGTGCTGCAACTTTACTCTTCTGAAATGCTTTCTCTGCAGAATTTTGGCTATACAGAAAGGAAGAAAAAAGGGAGAAGGATGGAGAAAAAGAGCTGTTGGGTAAAAACTAGTGACTATTCAGTGCATCATATTTGTGAAATGAAAATTGAAAATCATATTCATTAAAAATGAAAAATGAGGCCTCAAGCACAGGTGGAAAATATTCTGACTATGGTAATTTTTAAAAAATGGGTTTTAAGCTTTACAGTTCAATTTATTCTTAATTAAAAAATCCCCAAACACCTAAATTTAAAGACTTCTCTCTCTTTTTTTTTTTTATCCTGTCACACAGGAAGCAAATGGGTGAAACAAATAGACAGTTAAAAATTTTCTTGTGACTACTTATTTCCAATCACTTCAATAATACAACAATTGAAGATGGAACTTTGTAAGCCTGACAATACAGTATTTTTAAGGGGAAGGAAGTCCCTTCCTCACTTAGCCTAGATGTGGAGGTAAAAATGTATGTCCTTTCTTTGTCCTTCATGCTATGCATACACTGAGATTGTATTTTCTGGAAGAAAATTTCTCCAAATACATCAATTCTGCAACTGATGTTAGAGCAAGCAGTCTTTATCAGCTAGTCTGGGAAATTACTGCTTAGTGGATTCACCTTTTTTTGATTAGTCCATATCAGCAATAGCAAAATTTAAAATTGCTGTTATTCAGAAATGTGCCAAATTATCTGCAAAGAATCAAGTCTAAACTGAATGAAGACAGTTTAAAATACTTTTAAGCTTCAAATGCTTATTTTAAATATTTAAATGGTGGAAAGGAAAAAGAGAAAGAAGAGGACTCATAGAGCCCCTTAATGATGAGTAATTTAATTTGTAATCTTCAGAAATTAACTTATGGCTCAGTACTTGTCTTCATTTATTAAGTTGTATGAGTTTGACTCTGTGAATCAAGGGAAGTTGAAGCTGTAGCTCAGGGAATTCTCCCTTTTTCTATCACGACATGTGGATGGCCAGAAGAGATCTGGATATTACCAGGACTTTTAAATATCAGTTTACCTGCATTCTGCAGAAGTTCAGTGTTGGAAATGTGAAGGAAAAAACCACTTTCATCTCCCAGGAAAATGGTTTTTGAGAGACAGACTTTTAGGGGGCAGTGGTAGAGGAACAGGGGGATTCCACAGAGCAGTTTTAGTTGCATGAAGGCAGGAGCCTCCAAAGCAAAGGAGAGTGATCAGTCCAGATGTAAAGAAGCTCCATGGGAAGGTGGTGCTATGGTATCATCTCTCATGAAAGCAGTTTTCCTGTGTTGCTTGGTGTGCTGCTCTGCGATGGCTCTGAGCATCTGCTGTGCAGATCAAGCCTGTTAATCACTCTTGTTCTGAAACCTGTCAGAAACTGAGGTGAGAATCTTTTTAGCTGGCTCCTTTAGGTCTCTATCCACAAGACAACCTGAAAATGAAGGAAGGATGGTTGAAGGCAGATTTTTTCAGAAGTGATGTGTTTTATTCAGGTCAAGGGATGCTTGTGCTTTCTTTCAGGGCATGCCAGGGTGTAGGGATGGGAGTTTTTGGAGAAGGAGCTCTCCAGTCACACATTTGCTTTTATCTCCTGCTTTGATGAATAAAGGAAACAACACATTTAGAAGTTATGTAGTCAACCAATGAGGTTTCATTATCACCAAGAGTATGAAAGGGTTTATAAAATGGAAATTATTAACGATTGTTGTAACTACTTACTGCTAAGAAAAACAAACAAACAAACAAAAAAACCCCCACAGAAATAAACCCCTACAAAATCACTTGTTTTCCTTATATAGAATCTTTTGATGAATAAATCCTACCCTCTTTCAATCAGGTTCCTATGCTACATTTTTTTTACAATGTCTTTATTTTTAAAATTCTGTGAGAATCAAGAATTTCTTGACCCTTGGTGCTTCAGATGCACTTCTTGGTAATGAGTAATGATAGAAATCACATTATTTTATTGCTCTTTTCTTGTCTGCTGATAGTAAAGTATAGATGATAGGATTTCCAGCACACATATTCATAGCTATGATTTTGGAATCCTCCTTCACAGCACACTTGATATCAACAAAATAAGATCCCTTAGAAATTTATGAAGAATACATGCAGAAAAAGACGATCAAAAAATAAAAGTGAGCCCAATAAAAACTCTGAAATTAGCAAATTTTTAATTGCTCTTATTTTTAAAATAATTATTAATTTAAAATTTGATTATTTTGGTTAATAAGCAATGATATATTATCTGTAATATTGGAAGGCTTAAAGTTTTGGACTAGACTTCCATCTGCAAGTATAGAAAATTTATTTTCCTAAACACTGAAAGTATCTTTATTGCAGTCAGGTTTCTGTTGCCAGTGTCTTAAAGGTGATACTTTCTCAGTTAATTTACATTCATTTCTTGTTTGCTAAATGAAATAACCAACTTTACCACCTGAAATGTTCTTGGAGGCAGGCAGGAATTCAATTAGCAAGAATAATAAAGTTGGTTGGTCATCTTTCAATGAGCACAGCCCATTCAAAAGACCTACAGCCATCCAGCTGCCAATTAAAGAGTCAACTTAGCAGTCTTCTGAACACTGATAACTTTGAGGCAAGCAGAAACTTTTCTGTTAATTTTTTACTGGAGTCAAAAAAAAATTAGTGAGGCCAAGTCACTTTCCTTTTAATACCTGTCTTTTTTATACAGGAACCAATACAGCCTGGCAAACCTAATCTCTGAGAAATATGTAGCTAGAAGGATGCAGTTTTCTTTCCTCTACCTACAGTCCTAGCAAAGGGTAAGACTTCTCATGTGCCTGAATTAACATACATCTCCTCTCTGGAAAGTCAAACGCATTGCCTAACTGTACTGTCTCTCTCCTAAAGGATGCAGATTGCCTCTGGCCATCCTGTGGCTCCTTGGCAGTTGAACAGGAAATAGGCACCCATGTCAGCTCTGTGTTTTTCAGGGACTGCATTCAATGCAGTGCATTACACCAGCCAGGAGGTGTTTCCTCTTGGAACATAAAATTTCATCATGAAAGACATGGATGGCGGGTTTTACAGCAAATGGCTAGTGCAGGACTAGCTGGGTTTCACTTTGGATGATGAATGGAAAATTTTCTTTGTTTGGGTGAGCTACATGTGGTCCCTCAGTTGAAACTTCAGTCAGTAGCACTGAGTGTATAGAGGAGTAGTCAGCATTATGTTTCTAATGGAAACTCTCAATTTTAATATGCCTCTGAAACACTTTTCCTTCTAATAATTCTCCCTGGAAGCTCACTGGGCTGCTCTACCTGTCTCCCAGATGAGAAGTGTTCTGCTGCAGTTCGTTTGACTTTATGTGCTGCAGCACAGACTTTCACTGGACACATCTGCTCCATTTCACAGACAATTTCTCTGTTTTACTTTCACAGCCTACTCAGCTCCTAGATCCTTTTGCAGAGCTTTGCCCATGCAGCACTTTGCACTTACAGCTTTCTCCAAGGACATAAGATACTACAGGTCCTTTAAGCATTGCTGAAAACCTTCACTGGTTTCTTCAGCAATCCCCAAACTATGCAGCTTTAACTATGACCCACAACTGCAAATACTGATTTTTCAGCCTCCTAAGCACAGTAAACCTGTCTTTGGTTAGAATTCTCTAAGGCATTCAGAACATTTCTTCAGATGATCTTTCCCTCTCTGTAAAGTTAAAATAGAATTCATTCCATTACCTATAGCTTCTTTCAAAGCAGAAATGTAGGCTAGCTATCTGGGATTCCTTTTGTATTTAGCATATCTCTAGGCAATATAATCAGTGGGGGAATTAATTTAATCCTAAACCAAGTGCCTACATGTGGACCTCTGCTAAGCCTCCATCGACTTTAAAGTAAACCTGTGGAGACCAGCTAAGATATACATGTTTCCTTTGTAGATGGCTGAAGTCAGGTCAGGTGTGTATCAGCCCTCCTTTTCTTCTTCCCTTGGTTCTGCAGTTTGACACTTTCCTTTATAGTATTTTCTTTCAAGTATTTTCTTTTATTTTCTTTATTTTTTTTTTTTTTGCTCCTTTGGCCCTGGATATCTGCTCAACCTTAGGAGACAGCTGATCTTCCTTATGTTTTGCTGAGTTCTGTGCCCCTAGATGTTCCATATTGCTCTCCAGTGAATACTTTTCTATTAAATCCCCAGTATAAAGCAAAAAATAACAATTTGGCCCATGCTAACAGTACAGTCAACTCCTGCAACACAGAATAAAAAGGTCCTTAGTATCTAGTGAAGCTGGTAATATCCAGCAAAGTTCAAAGACAGATTCCAAACACAAAGACAGTATGCTTTTGCTAAAGGAACTAAACCAAATTTGGATCCATCCCAAAATGACACACTATCATTCTGGCTAGGGGAAGAAAAAAAAAAAGCAAAATGTAACATAATTGCTCTTCAGACCTCTTCCTTAGAACTGCTCTGAACTTTACAAAGCTCAGAAGTCATTAAGGGTCAGGGTTATTTAATGTACCCAAACACCCACAGCTGTTCCCTCCATGTCCATAGTACAGTCTTATAGTTCCCATCCCTGCAGCCCCTTCCTCTCCATTTCTCTCATCAGGATAATATTTCAGTGGTTGAACATCTTATTTCAGAACAAAAGAAAACTTATTTTTTATTTATAATTCATAACACTCATTCACACATTTTTCACTTCTCTAAGAACAGCAGGTATAAAGAAGCATCTATTGTACATTTATACTAAGTTTTAATCATTTAACACAGGAAATTACTGTTTGTTTAAGGATTTTTATGAATCAAATATTTCTTATTCTTCTTGAGTATTGTCCATGTCTAATGCTGACCAAGCATAAGAAGTTTCTTCAGTGGTTCATTACTTACATGAAGCATCCAGATAAAGTAGGTTTTATTGCCTGTCATGCCTTGGTTTAGGAAGAAAGAAAGTTGAAGCTTCCAAACCCTGTACCAGATATTTTTTCTCTTAAGTGCTGTCAACTCTTGGTGGAATTACAAGAGTCAGACACAACCTTCTCTTTTTGACAGATCCTTCACTCACCTCTTATCTCCAAATGTGTGGGAAAAATCCAATGTGATGTTAGAGAAATACAAGTTATAATTCAAAAAAGTGAATGAAAATAAAACAAGAACTTTCCAATATAACTATTTCTTAATAATGTAATTATCATCTATAATATTATTATTATATTACATATAATATATTATTATTATTATTATATTACCATTTTACTGGATACATGTAATTACAGTGTTGTGCTCCATTTCATTATTTTGCATAATGGCAAAGGCAATATTACACATTGATATCTACATTCCAGTATTATTTGTTTAGAGGCAGTATACAGGAGACTTAAAAGATATTTAGGCCACTGAGAACAATGTTTAGTTTCAATTCTCAGACTTTTACTATTATGTGTGTCCTGTCATAATCAAAAACTATGAAGTTCACGACACATGTAATTTCATTTTGCAGACTAGATTGTGAGAAAAACAAAAACAAAGTTTCATTTTGAGCTTACATTTTGGTGTAAATTTCCATAAGGAGAGTTCTATGAATTATTTGGTATGTCAGCTTTACACTTTTCAGTTACAGTGTCTCTTCCCTAAATCACAAATTTTCAGAAACTGATTTTGTCACTTACTGTCATGACTTTGCATTAAAACCTTTCATTTTCCTCCACTTCAGCCTGTGTCTTTAACTTCCTTATTTGGAGATGTTTCAGGAAAACTGGAAGTGTTCATATATTCCCAATTTTTTTGTCCTAGAACCACTGCTGCCTGTGGTAGCTGTCAGATCAGCCATACATGAGGTGAAGCTCTTAGACTCGAGATTTTCTCTCACATGTCTTCCTCAAGTCTCAGCTGTTGAATAGAAGCCTGTTGGGTTTTTTGGGTTTTTTATTCACCAGCATCCTCACTGCTTCTACTCGAGTTTTTGAACCAGTGCATATGTCCAGAAAGGGGGTAATCAGATGCTAGGATTTCAAAGTAGTAATCATCAATGGAAATTATCTTCAAAATAGCAAGCAGTGATTTTGACTTAGTGGAAATCTCCAGCTGTTCTGATATGCCTGCCAATCTTGAACAGAATGCAAAATGGTTTTACATTATTGCAATATATTGCATATGATATCAATAATTGGAATATTTTTGCTTCCTCTGTTGCTGTCAGATGTTCTGTGAGTAATCAGTGCCTGGTACACTTAGCTTCTGCAGTTTGTAGAATCAACAGAAGTTCTTGTTTTCTCGCTTGCTTTGGTGTTTGAGAGGAAGAGTATGCTCCCAAAGAATCTTAATTTTATTATTTTCAATTACTGTGTCTAGGCTTTATTTGTTCTTTAACCTCTATCTCATAGTGCACCCAAGGTTTTGTGTGCAGCTTACTTCAGTGCATAGTTTAAGCCAGTTGTGAGCAACTTCTGACAAAGTGCAGTGTCAGGACACATGACACATTTTCACTTTTCTCCTTGTTGCCACCAGCTCACAGCAGCAGCCTGATTTTGTAAAGCTGAACTGAGGCTTTTGTCTGACTGCTTAAATGAGCTGCTCAGCTATTTAAATGAATCTTCATGAACCCTCTCAAGGATATTCAGACATTTTCCACAAGGAAAATGCCTTCTAGCAGTTCAAATGCTCTTGATGTTCTATTGGTTTTCCTTTGCACCTCTTCTGAAAATTTTTGCTTTATCCACTAACTTACTGTTGGTGTAATACTTTTTTAGGACATTCAGAAGTGCCAGAATGCCATACAAACATAATACCTTCAATATCCTTCAATCCTTTTTCCTCTTTTTCAAATATTTCTCCTCCTCTTTTTTTGATGTTATTCCCTTCAGAAATTGCTTTCAATTGACTTGGCTTTTCTTTTTGCTCTAAAAATCTTGCCTCAAGCCTTCTACTCCTATCATTCAGTGCAGACATAGAGACAGGCAATGGCATGATACAGACTTCAATCACTTATAAAGAAAGGAGGAAATATTAATGGTTATAACTCCATGATTTCATTAGTTTGTGTATGTACTACAACTTAATTAACTTCTGCTACCACTGCTCCCAATTTAACACAATGCAACATATATCAGAGGGTTGCAAAAAGTCAGAGAACAGTTGAAGCTGGAAGATGCCTCTGGAGATCATCTAGTTCAAGCCTACAGCTCAAAGCAGGGTCAGCCACAGCTCAAGTTATCATTCAGATTGATTTTGAATATCTCTAAGGATGAATATCTCTAAGGACTGCACATGTCACTGGGCAGGTTCTCTCAGTGTCTGACTGAGATAAAATAGAATTTTTTTCCCTTATTTTAAGTAGAATTTCCTTTATTTGGACTTGTGCCCATTGCATTCTATCCTGCTCATAAAAATCTCTGACATGAGCCATCTTATTTACCTCATACTCTCAGGTCTTTATACACATTGATCATCCTGAGTCCTCTGCTCTCTCAGTCTGTTTTTATGAAAGATGCTCCAATGTTGCAATTGCTTTTAGGATCTTCAAGGACCTCCAATTCCTACAGGAAAATCTTAGCAGCAAGGACTGAAGTCATTGACAAACTTGGCCTTCTCCATGTCACATTCCTGGGTTTCCTGTGCCATTCAGTACAGGACCATATCTTACATAGTCTCTACTTTGCTACCAATATTCCTTTCAGGAAACTGCCTGAACAAGCCTTTACTTGCTCTCCTAGAGCCAAGGGTTGTGGTCCTGTATTTTGCATTTTTCCCTCTGCTCAGGATCCTGAACTCCACCATCTCCTACAGCCAAGTTTGCTCACACCTTCACATCCCTGCCCTTCCTTACTTGTGCCAGGTCCAGCAGAGCACCTGCTGCCATTGACTCATTGGTTCTTTGTGTAAAAAGTAATCATCAATGGTCTTCAGAAAACTCCTGGATCCATGTGCCCTGCCCTGTTGTCCCTGCAGTAGCTCTTGAAGAAGGTAAAATCTGGAGGACAAGGTTTAGTTAATGTGAGGTTCTTCCTATTTTCTAGAGGTCTTTTTAGTTTTTCTTCCTGGCTGGATGATCAGAAACAGACATTCACTATGGTGTTGTTAATTTGGGTTTGCTATCTAATGCTAATGCATACATTTTCAGTTGCCTCATTATTCACCCCAATGCACAGATCCAGGCATTCCTACTGCTCTCTCACACAAAGGGCATTTACCCCTCTTCATCTTTCTGTAAACATCCAAGACAAGGCTCCAATTTTTTCAGCTATCCCACTCTGGGATCCCAAAGAGATCATATTCCAGCAATGCACACCTTTTAATGGCATAATATTTATTTAATTAATTTATTTATTTAATTAATAGGTAACAATATTTTTAATATTGCTATAATATTATGTAGATTCAAATTTGTAAGGATTAAGGATTTTCAGGTTTTCTTTTTTTTTTTTCCTCTTTTTGATACTTGTTTCCTCTAAAATAGATACAGGTTCTCTCATCCTCCAGGTGCCTACTCACATATAACAGTCTGTGCTTATCCACTCGATTTATCAGGATCCTACAGACTATTCATTAGGGTCTGTCCAGAAGAACCAACACAATAACAAAGCAGATTGATCCTGTATGGTATTATTTTGTCTTTCATCGCTTCACTAAGTTTCTTAGTGACTTGATAGAAAATGACCCATATTATATGAATAATAAAATATGCCAGTTTTCCATAATATTCAATAATATTGTTTCATTGTTATTGCAGTTTTTCATATCATTATGACCATTTCTGCAATGCCATCAGCCTGGATTGTTTCACCTGATCTTAGGTAGCTAAATAAAATGCCTAAATTACTACTTTAGCTGTCTGAGCTAATTTACCTGATGTTATTACTTTATTGTAGCATACTGCAATATTAAATTCTGGTAAGAGGGCAATGCTGATATGAGGTGCTCTGAATTTTCCTTTAGGGAAACCTATATCTCTCCACTAAAGAAATAAATGCAGATAGCCTAGAGGTCTCAACAAAAGCAGAGAGAATGTTATGAATCTGGGACATGATGTCCAGGAGACCTTGTTAGTCTG
>VWYE01026955.1:0-21386 GCA_013398995.1 Alaudala cheleensis
ACTGGTCCAGCAATCTTTACTTTCAGAAATCTTCTGTTTTTCTGTATCAAAACTTGCTTTCATCTCCTCTTATTGCCTGCACATTCAAAGAGCCTCTGCTAAACATCCATGTCCATAAAGCTTTTCCTGTTCAACTTTCATCCTTCCCAACACTCAGCAGTGCTGTGGGAAAAGCTGGGAGAGGCAGAGGTGCTGCTGGGGAGGGGATGGCTCTGGAGAATCAATTATCAATGGATAATCAATTAATTCCCAACGGATAATCAGTTTCCAATGCCTTTCCTGCAGTGGCCCCAACCGAGGACATTACATCACCATTGTGAAGAGCCACGGCTTCTGGCTGCTGTTTGATGATGACATTGTAGAGGTGGGTAAGAGAACAAAACACCAACAGCTCTGATTTCAGCCCCATTTCAGCCTCCTGGCCATTGCTGCACTTAAGAGCTCCTCACTTTTTTTGGGGGGGGGTCACTTTTCACCAACAAATTGTAAAATACAATTATTTTTAGTGATGATGTTGAAACAGCTCAATCAAATTTTTCCTTTTCTGCCAACATATCTGTAAATGACAGCCACAATATTTATACATCTATGGATTTCACATAATTATGAAGCAAATATCAAACAGTAGAACAAATGCCACAGCAGCTTTTTGTGAAGGTGAAAATGCTTTGTTTGTCTCAGAGATCCCATTAGGTCAAGGCCCAATTAAGTGTCTAAACAGCAAAATCCCTGCTTGTGTTGACATAAAAGTGTAGGGCATTCCCCATTTTTAATTTTTGTATAGCTTTGAGCATCAGGGGTGGCTTCCCAGGGTGTGTGGCTGTCAGCAGTTCCCTTTCTCCTATTTTTATATTTTTGGGGTCATTTTCCTCTGTTTCTGTCATGGGCCCAGTACAGAATTGTGTCACCTAATTTGGAACTGGTGTTCACCTCAATATTTTAAAATGCAAGTATTCTCTGTCTTTTCCATCCAGGACATGAACTTCACATTTTAAAAGACGTAAAATAACCATCCTCTTATTGTGTATTTGCTTTCTGTCAGTCACTTCTCTGTTGTATCCTCACCTCTAGGGCAAAACCAAATTTCTGTTTATCTGCACACACTGTTGGCACTTTTATAGATGTGCCAAAAATGGTTTTTAAATGTGTGCTGTCTGTTCTTGGGCAGTAAATCCAAGGAGCTGTCATGTAGTTCTTTCCTTCTAGAAAAAAACCACTTTTTTCTCCTTTCTGTTGCTTTTCTATCTTTAATTGGGGCTTGATTTTTGGTTTGTTTTTTTCTTTTTCAAGCTCATCTTTTATAGAATTTATTTCAAATGCTATAAAAGCCAAGCTCTTGGGAGGGTTTATATTCTAGGTGTGGCCACCAAAAAAAAAAAGGCTTGAAAAGGTGAGTGCAAAGCTCTTGTTCACTGAGAGCCCAGGAAAAGGCTTTTCCCCCTGAAATCCAAAAAGCTTCATTGCATTTTTTGGCAAGTGATGTGAGTGAACAGCTCCAAACTGAAAATAGGAAGGAGTTTGTCCTCATTACCCACTAAATGTCAGCAGTGGGGAAGGCAGATTTATTTGTGTGTTAGGATTTCATTGGAGGACCAACTCTCAGTTAAATGGGAGATTGATGGTCCCCAAACATCCTGCAGCATATGGGGGAAAGCTGCAAATCCTGGGGGCAAATCAGTCCAGGGGAATCCTGAGCCAGGCAAAATAGATTGGGAAACCTGAGCCAAGGATCTCTGGCTGACTCCAGTTTGACATTTGTCACCAGAGCAGGGAGGGGCTGCATCCCAGTGCTAATTCACCTGGAACATCCCCCCAGGGAGCTCTCCACACTGAGGGCAGCCACAGAATGGCTTTGCTCAAAAAACACCTCACATTTGAGTGCTGCCAGTGGCATTCCAGAATTGGATTTGGCTTGGAGAACCAGAATAGATGTCTGGAAATGAGCAAAGGAGGGTTAATTTCAGTTCATAAGAAACATAATTTTTAATGCCAGGTGAGGCTGCAGAATCCTAAAAGTTGTAGCTTTAGAGTGACAACCATCCACTGGTTGTTACTCTGAAGTTACAACTGGGTTACACTCTGTCTGGTCAGTAAGAATAGAATCTGTATAATCCCCTTTCAGTCCCACTCTGCTTTCTGTGCATAGTGAAATGAAAAAAGGAAGTCAGTTGTGCTGTGCTGAAACTAAAAATATCTGAGGCATGAATTAATATGGATCAAATGTTTGAGTTGCATTCAGAATGAGTAGTGGAAATAGGCTTGATTGCATGGCAAGTCAGTTGGCACTTAAAATAAAACATGTTTGACTTGTCTGCTAAATATATTGCAGGAGCTGAGGAGTGTTCTTTCACTAGATTTCTGTTCAAATGTGCCTCTCACAGTCTGGAGTAATGTTATGTTAATAAATGGTGTGAAAATGCACCAGCCTCAGCAGGGGATCTCAGCTTCCCCTCACTCCCTGAATGGAGAAAAGACAAAACTCCTGTTTGGGGGGCTTTTTTTCCCCTCTCTGTTTTTTAAAGAGAAGATGTTTAACAAAAGACTTCAAGAATTTCTGCAGTTGATGCATCTGCTGAAAACTCAGATCTAGTTTTTTTGTGCTGGGACAAGGCTGCTCCCAGCTCATTTGGCAGTGCCACAGGGAGAAGCCAGTGAGAGCTTGTGGTGATGCCAAAGGGAGCAGAGATTTCACATTCCCAAATGGCTTCTGCAGCTGAGCAGGCTCCTGCTGGAGGCAGAGCAGGCTCCCTTTCTTTTGAGGTGTAATCACAGGTTGGTCTCTGCTCCTCCTGGGCAGAGCAGGTGTTCAACCCAGAGCTTCTTGTATTTGGAACATTTCTTTATTATATTATAATATTTTTATATATATTTTCAGAATTTATTTTGAAATTATATTTTCAAAATTATTGAAAAATTATTGGGAAAACTATATTTTCAAATATATATATATTATAAACTCAACTTTTTTCCTTGGGAATAAAAGGAAACTTGAGGCCCCTGTCCCCCTCAGCCTGTCATTTCTGTGGATGCAGAGTGCTGAAGGTTAAAAAGCTCCATCCCAGTGGAGTGTAGGGCAGCACAGGAATGTTTCATTCCAGTTTTTGGGCTACAGGATCCAGCTCACTGATGGGCAGCCAGTTGTGCCCAGGGCCTGGTGCAGGACATGTGGAACCTGCAGCTTTGAAAACCCTTTAAAATTCCCTCCACTTGCTGCTTGGAATGTGAGAGCAAAGCAGCTTGGCTGCACCTGGGTCACAACTTGAAATAGAAACAGATTTTAATTCCATTAGTACAGCAAATCATAATTTTTCTTAAGACAAACCTTGTGCTAATATTCCAGCAGGCTTTGNGCTCCCAGCTCATTTGGCAGTGCCACAGGGAGAAGCCAGTGAGAGCTTGTGGTGATGCCAAAGGGAGCAGAGATTTCACATTCCCAAATGGCTTCTGCAGCTGAGCAGGCTCCTGCTGGAGGCAGAGCAGGCTCCCTTTCTTTTGAGGTGTAATCACAGGTTGGTCTCTGCTCCTCCTGGGTTTTTACGTTGTTCAACCCAGACCTTCTTGTATTTGGAACATTTCTTTATTATATTATAATATTTTTATATATATTTTCAGAATTTATTTTGAAATTATATTTTCAAAATTATTGAAAAATTATTGGGAAAACTATATTTTCAAATATATATATTATAAACTCCACTTTTTTCCTTGGGAATAAAAGGAAACTTGAGGCTCCTGTCCCCCTCAGCCTGTCATTTCTGTGGATGCAGAGTGCTGAAGGTTAAAAAGCTCCATCCCAGTGGAGTGTGGGGCAGCACAGGAATGTTTCATTCCAGTTTTTGGGCTACAGGATCCAGCTCACTGATGGGCAGCCAGTTGTGCCCAGGGCCTGGTGCAGGACATGTGGAACCTGCAGCTTTAAAAACCCTTTAAAATTCCCTCCACTTGCTGCTTGGAATGTGAGAGCAAAGCAGCTTGGCTGCACCTGGGTCACAACTTGAAATAGAAACAGATTTTAATTCCATTAGTACAGCAAATCATAATTTTTCTTAAGACAAACCTTGTGCTAATATTCCAGCAGGCTTTACCTGGTAGGAAAGCTCTCCTGTGACCAAAGATCATAATTAGGGGAGACCCACAGAACTCATGAAACACTTGCAAGAATTTTCTCCTTAAAAGGGTCACAATAACTTGGAAATCCGGAGTTACTTTAGCTGAATTTTCAATCTACACAAGGTGTACTTGCAGCTGTACAAAAACCTTCTTGCCTGATTAGTGACTGCCTTTTTTTTTAATTATAAAATAATTTAATTATAAAATTTTAGGCAAGGTGCCACTAGTGTGAGAAAAGCAAATATAAGAATGTCATGTAGTCCTTTAAGGATACATTTTCAGGGCTCACTTGTTTTGTAGCCCAGCTTAGGCCTGCACCCCTTCTGAGGAGTTTATTATTATTTTGTCCTGATTTCTTGGTTTTTCAAAAGTCAGTAGGGTATTAAGTGGGAAAAACTGTTTTGTTGGGTTGAATGATGTTGCAGTGTCCCTGCTTGGCTTTCCAGATCCCCTCCAAGAACTGGCAATGATGCTTTATCTGGGAAAAGGCTTTGAGGCTGCTGTGGTGATTGAAGCTAATTAAAACTCCCATTCATTTTCAGAAAATTGATGCCCAGGCCATTGAAGAATTCTATGGGTTAACATCAGACATTTCCAAGAACTCAGAATCTGGATACATCCTCTTCTACCAGTCCAGGGACTGAGGCAAGAGACACAAAGCATGGACACAAGGAAAAAGGGATCAAGCTTTGCCCGAGTGGAGCCCGGTGGTGCCAGCAGAGGGGCCCCTCACTGCTGCTGTAGGACCAGGACAGATCCGGGCAGGAGAGAGCTCCCTCCTGCCCCTGTTGGAGGATTAGTGCTGAACTGCCAGAACGAGAAGAGCTTTTGTTCCACTTTTCTTTCTGGGCTTTTTTTTTTTTTTTTTTACGTGCTATCTTCCAAAATCTGTGTTACCTCTACTTGAAACCTGGCTGCTTCTTTGTTCATGAACTCAAGAAGAGATTTCCAAGTAGCATTGTAGGATTTTTACCATTTGAAGTTGGCCTGAGGCTATACCTTGGTTTCTGCCATGGTTTTTCTGTATTTTAGCAGAATGATTTCCATATTCAGTGTCAGCTGAAGGCATATTTTAGGATATGAGCAGCAGCTGGTTGCTGGATATTTCTGGTGACTCAGACTTGAGAAGCAGTACAAAGCTAAGACATATTGGAAATGTCAAGTCTGTAATTTTTATAAAGAAAAAGCAGACAAACCCCTCTCTCTGCAGCATTGTGAACCTGCCCATTCTGCATTCTCTTGGTTTAGAGAACACTAACAGCACTGCTTCTTTTTGTACTCTCCTTGTGCTGTTCTGTTTCTGCTGCAGGAGGCAGAGAACTCTGCACATCCAGCCTCTGCTGCTGTGCATTTCCCTTTGGAAATGCAGTTTTGCCTCCAGGCCCTGTTGCTGCAGGTTCCAGGGGGGCAGAGCAGCCCTGACCTGTCAAAGACCATCTCTGCTGTAGAAAAGTTGGCAATTCCAGCCTTTCTTGGAGCTGTTGCATAAACCAGAAGTGCCCTCATTCTGAAGCAGGATCTGTTCCACATTTCACTCAGTTCTGAGCAAACTGATGCAAGCTGTGTTTTGAATCTATGCTAACCATAGCACTCATTGGGAAGGGTTAACCAAGGGAAGGGGTATTGAGGGAACTAACCAGGAGTTCTGAGTCTGCAGGGTGATGAACAGGTGAGAAGGAAAACCCACCAGGCATGGCCTGGTCAGAGTTCAGTCATTGCTGGTGATGTTTGTCTCCATCTGGGAACCAAAACACCCCCAAAATGCTTCTGATTGTGTTACCTCTCTATGCCTTGCTTCCAGGGGAGATGGTTGGGCTGCTGAAGACTGAAATGAAGCAATTTTCTGTGATGTGTGTGTGTTCTAATCTCAAGGATAACTAGGGAGAAAGGACTAAGGAATTCTGTGAGAAATCTCAGCAAATCTTGTGCAGGTTTCCTTTGGAGAAGTCCTGTGGCTGTGCCAAAGCCTGTCACAGCTGGCTGCAGCCTCCCAGGGGGCCCCTGAGCTGTGTGTCCTCAGTGTGGCTGTCCCCAGCACAGCCCCTCCTCTGTCCCCAGTGCTTGTTGTCCTTGAGGATCTTTAACTTATGCAATTCTGTGGCTTGTGCAGGATATTCAATATTTTACCAAAACACTGTCCTCAGGAAAGCAGCATCTCCCAGTCCCTCGTGCTGCCTGTGTCTGTCCCTTCCTCTCATGACCACAGAGGTGATGTTTAGCAATTAACTCCTGCCTTCAAAATGCAAATGAACCATTGCCATTGTATTCCAGCTGGGTGCAGCTTCCATTCTCCTGGCACGTCTCTTCCAGAAGATAAAATACGGACATTAGGTTTTTTAATTCTTTTTTTATTATCCAGAGTACTGTCGTTTTAAGAGACACATTCAACAGCAGCAAATGTTCTTGTCATCTTGTTCCTGTCGTGTGACAATTGTTCCTGGCTAAGAGTCTTCTCCCCTTCTCCACACAAGCTGTGAGTCCTCTCCTGGTGATGCCACCAGAAGACTGTCATCACTGAGTCTTGCAAAAAATGAAAAAAAAAGAGAGCACTGAGTTAAAAATAATCTAAACAGTAAATAAAAAAAGTAATGTAGTACACTCGACATGTATTTTGTATATCTGGTGATACCTTTTTACAAATAAAATACCTGACTGAGAGATAATATTGAAAGATATATACTATAGATTAAAAACTGTTCAAAGTGCACTTTTGCTACAGATTTATAAGGAGACTAAAAGGAATTAAATGGGAAGAGAATGGTGTGATGTTAATTCTGTATAATAAATGACCCCACCTGTCTCCAATAAAGGTCATTATGATCAAACCCAGAGGCTTTTCCTTGAATTTCCCTCCTTAGCTCCCACCCTGTGGCTGGCTGAGGATCCTGATCCTGCTGTGCTGCATCCTCTGACCTGTGCAGGAGTGGGTCAGAGCAGGAGAACTCAATAATTCAGTGTCCCATTGTAGCTGCAGTGCTGCTGCAGCAGGGATCCTGGCACAAGGGCCTCCATCCCTCCATCACCCCTGGAGCTCTGCTGCTGCCTCTCCCTGGGATTTCTGCTCCCTCTCCCCCCTGTGCTGAGCTCCCTCAGATTTTGTTGCAAATAATATCTGACTGATCTGGAACAGAGACATTTAAAAGCCAAAACAGGAGCCTGTGTTTGGAGCTGTTGAGGTTCATTGCAGGACAGGTTTTCATTTCTTTGTGGTTCACTGCAGTTCACCTTTGCACAGGGAAAATGGGATCAGTTGTGCTCCTGTGAGTGGGAATTTCTGGGAATACAATACAGCAGGAACAAGGGGGAGATTGCAGGATGGCAGCTGCTCTGTGAAACCACATAAATCCCAAATGCTGGCTGGTCCTTGTCCTGCTGGGTCACACCTTAGCAAGAAATAAATAAATTGGGCTGATTTTAACTCCAGTGAACGTGAGTTGAACTTGGAGGAAGAGAGTTCCCTGGAAATTGGGAGAAAACAACCAAATGCAGAAGGGCTGAGGTGAAAGTTGTTTGAGCTTTGGGTGCCACCAGGGCAGGGCTGATGCTGGGGTTTGGGAGCTGCAGCTCTTCTCCAAAACCTCTCCTGGAGTGAGGGTGGAGACCATCCCATGGTTATTATTTCTCTATGAAATAATATTTTGCTTCAAATTCCGTGGATCTGCAGCGTTTGTGGGGAGGCTCTGCCCTGGGCTCTGCAGCACAGAGCTGCTTTCTGACCTGCTGCTGGTGCTCAGCATCTTCTGGTTCATTCCTAAAGTCCCTGTGCCACCTCAGTTTAGGAGATATTTAAAACAAATCCCATTGGATTGGTACAGGAAAGAAAATGGACTGACAAAGGCCCCTGAGACCAGTCAGACCTTCCCACTGTGGGCATTTAGCAAAAGGAAGCAATCCCTGAAGGGTGATTAATTCCCAGCATGGAAAGCCCTGCTGGTGTTTGCTCTCACTGCACTTGTTAATCTGGGGCTGCCCCTGCTCTGCTCTGGGTGGTGTCAGAGCAGGATCGGGGGGGATGAGATGTCAGGGAGGGAGAGCTCAGGGCTCCTGCTCTGCTTCCCTCCTGCTCCTGAATCCCAGGCCTGGCTCTGGGTGGTCCCAGGGCAGAATCCAGGGGGGATGAGATGTCTGGGAGGGAGAGCTCAGGGTAGGGAGGGTCACAAACGAGGCAGTGGCAGTGGGGTGGTGCCAGGGTCATCCTGTCCTGTTCTGCCGAGGGAAATGCTGTCATCTTTGCACATCATTTGTGTCAGAATCAATGGCCTCAGGGTGACACTGGGACAGTTTAGATGGACATTGGGTGGGAGTTCCTCCCTGGGAGGGTCCCAGCTCCTGGCACAGGGTGCCCAGAGCAGCTGTGGCTGCCCCTGGATCCCTGGCAGTGCCCAAGGCCAGGCTGGACATTGGGGCTTGGAGCAGCCTGGGACAGTGGGAGGTGTCCCTGCCCATGGCAAGGGGTGGGTTGGGATGATCCTTAAGGTCCCTTCCAATCCCTTCCCTCCCCGATGGTGCTTGCTTGGATCTGCTGGAGCGTGGGGGATGTTTGTGCACCCGCAGGAAAGAGAAAGCTGGGAAGGGAAGGATGAATTAATTACACAGCAGCAGCAGCAGCAGCCTGTTAGGATTTTGAGTTGCTAATAATGAGCACATTTAGTGGTTGTCAGTTGTTTTAAAAGCTCCTAAATACAAACAACAAACACAAATACAAAACACTGCCAGTGGTTGCAACACTTCAGCTTGTGTTAAATCAATTAAAAACATTCAGATAGTCCCAGCTGGGCCTTCCCAGGTGATTTCCAAGTCCCAGGCAGTGTGAGGGAAGGGCAGAGGGACAAGGATGGGCTTTGGGAGCTGGGAATATCCCAGACCTACCTGAGTTCATTTTGTTTTCCAGGTGGGTTTTAACTGGAGTGAGCCGTAGCAGAACGTGTCATGTGAGGAATTTTGATGTAGAAAAGAGACATTTACTTGGATTTAAGGCCTGGGGTTAGAAGGGACAAGCCATCAAGAGCTGGACTGAACCCGGGGCTGCTGCCCCCAGCCCATGGGAGGCTGAGGCCAAATGCAGCTGAACTCTGTGTGTCCATGGAAGCGCAGGTGGAGTGCAGCAGGAGCTCAGAATTTGGTACTGATTAAGTGCCCTAATTAGCACTCGATTAAGTGCTTTTGTTTCGTTCTCTGAGGAGCAGCCACAGCTACTCCAGCAAATCACTGGCAGGTGGGAAGCAGGGAGGTGCTGTGGAGGGGACTGGGGTGGCATGGGATGGATCAGGAGCTGGTGTGTGATTAGCATGGATTGGATCAGTCCAGGAGCTGGTGTGGGATTGGCATGGAATGGCATGGATCAGGAGCTGGTGTGTGATTGGCATGGCAGGGAGCAGGAGCTGGTGTGGGATTGGCATGGCAGGGATCAGTCCAGGAGCTGGNTGGAATGGCATGGATCAGGAGCTGGTGTGTGATTGACATGGCACAGCATGGCATGGCATGGGATGGATCAGGAGCTGGTGTGGGATTGGCATGGCAGGGATCAGGAATTGGTGTGTCATTGGCATGGCACAGCATGGCACAGCATGGCACAGCATGGCACGATGTGCCCCACAGGAAGGGCAGTGCCATCTGCCAGCACTGCTGGGCAGCCCCGCTGTGCCAGAGGCACTTGGCACCACAGGGTTGGTACCTTGGAGATCTTTGTGGGATAAACCCCACTCAAAGCCAGCAGGAAAATGTGTTTAGCCAGGAATCTCCCGTTGGTGACTATCGAGGAGTGAGGGAGAGACACAGATTCGTGCTCAGAATTCCGTTTTACTGAGATTTCCAAATGCCGATATACTTTTCTAGGATAGCTGGAACAATGATTAGGTTAAACATCACACAGACAAACTCAGGCATTTTACAACCTCTCTTGCTTGCAGGAATTGTGTTCAATCTTTTTCCTGCAGCCAGACTTAATCCAATCTTTTTGAATCTTCAAAGCTCTGTTCTTACCAAGGCATTTTGCTCGTCAAACTGGCTGTGCTAATTGAGTCTGTGGTGCTCTCTGTGCTGTGTACCCCAATATCTCCTACTGATGACTACTCAGACTTCAGAGCTGATGAGACCTCCTTGTTTGGACTCCTTTGCATCCCCACGGTTTGGGTCTGGTGGTGCCTTTGGGGGATGTGAAATGCCCTGGGCAGTTGCACAGCAGGGCCCGTGGTGGGGCTGTGGCAGGGGGGAGGTTCCATCCCAGAGAATCCCTGGATGGTGAGACCCGTGTAGGTCCAAGCCACACCTGTACAAATGCTCCCTCTCCCATCCCCTGGACAAGCTGAGGTAAAACACTTCAGTATTTTGCTCCATTTGGGAACTGCTCCGGGTCCCTTTGCTCCCACCCTCAGCTGCTCCTCAGCGAATTCTCAGGGAATTGCAGGAGGCAGCACGTGGAGGTGATCAGGGAAAAGGGTTATTCTTGGCCATCCTCCCCGAGCCCTGGTTTTTTGTGGGGTTTTTTTTTGGTGTTTTTTTTTTTTTTTTTTTGAGCATGTAACTGTTCATTTTCACATTTTGAGTCACAATATTTCTCCAAGCAAAAGGCCACGAGTCTGGAAAAAATCCAGTTTGTTCCTGCAGAATCCTCTGCCATCATTTCAGCACAAAGCAGAGCTGGGACCTGCTGCTGATGGGGATGGAGGGACAGCCCCAACACTCATCTCCTTCCAGAGCCTCCTGCCGGCTGCCCGGGGTGGCCCCTGAGATGTGGGGACAAATGTGGGCTGGTGAGGCTCAGGGAGGGGCATTAAGGGATGTCTGAATCCAGCAGAGCCAAATGGAATTATTTTTATTAACTCACCCCTAGGGAGTAGTAAAGTGAAAAAATGAATGGAGATTTTACACTTCTTTTTCCTGGTTTCTCGGGGATGATATAAAACTGAACCTAAACCCAGGTTTAAATGGCATTTCTTGAACCTCAGACCCAGCAGAAAAGCCAAGCTTTGGTTTTATTAAAGTTTCCCATTCCTCCCCACAGGGGGAAGTTGCTGGATTTGGGAAAACCAATTTCTCCGCGCTGTCCCCACCCAGTTTGAGCCGAGTGCTCCGGGAGCAATGACCGGGGACAGAAGGATTCGCAGGAGAGCCGGCAGCCGCGTTATCTCCTAAAAATATCTCCAAAAAACGCTCAAACCTCTCGGAAATAACGCGGGGAAGGAGCGGGACGCGATCCTGGGCTGGGGGCAGGAATTGGAGCAGGGGGAGGAGGAGATGTGCCCGTCCTTGGAGCGGCGACAGCAGAGAGGTGACAAACCCTGCGACAAAAGGGCGGTACTGGGAGGCAGCAGCAGCATCCTCTGAGGAGGTGGGAGCGCTGGGAAAACGGGAAGGGAAAAACAAGAGCTGAGGGGGACTTTTTGTGTGATCGCAGCCGTGGCTCCGGGATCTTGGTGATCCCAGCTCCTGGAGGTGGCTCCCAGTATCCGCTACTGGGAGGAGCCGCGGCTGACTGGGAGGTGGCTCCCTCATCCCTCCTCGGGCTCTGCCGAGTGACTTCTGCTCCCTGAGGCTGCCGAGTGGCTCCTGGAGTTGTTGGGGTTTTTTTTTCCGTCCCAGAGAGGAAGGAAAACATTCGCTCTCCCCTGCACCGTCCCCGGGTGTGTTTAATCGTTTGCCTGTTGGCCACATCCCCGAGAAGAGCAAATGCTGCGGGATGTGAGCGACAGCTCCTGGAGAACCTGAGTGACAGCTCCTGGACAACCGGCACTCGTTTTATCTCAGCGCTGAAAGGACGAACAGTGCTGGGAATCTGCTGGGAGGGACCCGGCTCTTGTACGAGGGATCTGGGAGCGGCTGGGATGCCCCAAACCCTCGGAGCTCTGCGGACCCACAGACCCCTCCTCCATCTCCGCACTGTGATTACCATCAGAGAATCGTCCTGGAATGGTTTGGAAGGGACCTTAAAGATCATCTCGTTCCACCCCGTGCCAGGACAGGAACACCNGGCACTCGTTTTATGTCAGCGCTGAAAGGACTAACAGGGCTGGGAATCTGCTGGGAAGGACCCGGCTCTTGTACGAGGGGTCCTGGGAGCGGCTGGGATGCCCCAAACCCTCGGAGCTCTGCGGACCCACAGACCCCTCCTCCATCTCCGCACTGTGATTACCATCAGAGAATCGTCCTGGAATGGTTTGGAAGGGACCTTAAAGATCATCTCGTTCCACCCCGTGCCAGGACAGGAACACCTTTCCCTCTCCCAGCTCGCTCCAAGTCCCATCGAACCGCTTCCATGGATGGGGAGTCACCTTGCTTTGGGTTTCATCCCATCCATTTCCACCCTGATTTTCCTCCGAGCCTGCTGGGAGGTGTTCAGGGAGGTGTTCAGGGAGGTGCTCAGGGAGGTGCTCAGGGAGGTGTTCAGGGAGGTCTCCCTTCCCTTGTGCATCTTGGATGGGTTTGAGCCGCTGCTCTCCCCGTGGCAGCCAAAGCTGCACCATCAGCTCCTCTGTCCCCAGCGCTGCCCCAGGGGCATCTCCTCTCCCTCAGGCGCTGGGAGAAACTGGACTTCTTCTTTTCCCTCACTCCAGCACGACTTGGGCTGTCCCAAAAGTGCAGAGCCAGGGGCAGTGGATGGAGGGATGGGCTGGCTCAGGAGTTTCCCAGCCGCTCTTGTTGTGCATTAACTCTGTTTTATCTGTCCTGCTGAGCGGAGCGCCCTCCCCAGGCACTGCCCTGCTCCCCACCGGGGTTTTGCCCCTTGCCAGGGCACCCGTGGTACCCCAAACCCCCCGATTTGGGGTCATTTCTGCTGCCAGTCGCTGCAGGCTGGGCAGCAGAGCCCGGCACCCATCAATCACACTGCAGGGCACAGGGGAGGCGAGGCCCCGGCACTGGGCTGTGCCACCCTCCCGGTGCTGCTGTGGGTGCCGGGGGGTGACAGCTGGGAAGGTTTTGAGGATGGAAATGCTGTAATTAGAGGGATAATTACCCCCTGGGTTTGCCGGGCCCAGGAGGCAGGAGGAAGGTGCTCACAGGGACACCTCGGGTGTCTCTGCTGGGGCACAGGGACAGAGCCCGGCCATGGGGATGCTCCAAACCCAAAACAGCCCCCGAGGGCCGGGCCAGGCTGCGGGGGCGGTTCTGGGCTCGGGGACAGCCGTGACCCCCCTCCCCTGGGTGCTCCGCAAACCAACCCCGCTGCCTTCGCTTCCCTCCCCTTCCCCACCCGCTAATTGAGTTGAGGCAACTAATTAATGGCACAGCACCCAGCCGTGCGCCGAGAGGATGCTCTGATCTCCCTGGTTCCTGTTTTACAGAGCCGGGAGATGCCAACACCCCGTGCCGTGGGGTGAAACCTCTCGTATTTCCCAAAATTCCAGTGAGCCAGGGCTGAAGGTCGGGTCCCCACCCCCGGCACGGGAGGATTCAGGGATGCTCCAACCAGCCCAGGGCGCTCCCAAGGACCGGGAATCTGGGCTCGGTTTATTTTTCCCGATATCCCCGCGATGTTTTTCCTGGATGGGGTTTTGTTTTCTTAAAAAGCCACGCGGCTAAAAATAGCCGTGCGTTCGCTCGCCCGCCGTGTCCCGGCGTGAATCCGTGTGCGGAGCCGACCTTCAGCTCCAGCCCCTCCCCGGGAGCTGCCTCGGTGCTGCGCTATTTAAAGAACCTCTTGTGAGCCTCCAGAAACACCTGATGGGAAAAAACGAGATGTTGAAAGGGCCGCCCGGCCTCAGATTATCCCGAGGTGGCTGATTTGGGGTCCGATTTAATTAAGAAAAGGGCTGTAATAATTTGGTTGGGTGGCCGTGGAGCATCTCTCCCTTCCACAAGGCTGGGGTTGTGCTCTTGGGGTGCGGGGACACGGCAGGGCAGGATTTGGGGGTCAGGGGCTCGCTGAGGGGGGATCTGGGGGCTGGAACTCAGCAAGGTGGGATTTGAGGGGAAGAGACTCAGCAGGGCAGGATTTGGGATGCAGGGACCCAACAGGGCAGGATTTGGGATATAGGGACCCAACAGGGCAGGATTTGGGGAACTCAGGCACCCAAGGAGGCAGGTTTGGGGACAGACACCCCATGAAGCACGAGGGGATTCATGGAGCAGAGGGAATTCCTGTGGTCCCCCCTCCCTGGGCGTGGTGCTGCCAGCCCGAGGAGCTCCCAAGTGCTTGGGGGATTTGCCAGGTAGGGTTTGGTGGGGCCGTGGTGGTTTGGAGACGTCGGAGATGATGGACAGAGCCTTCCCCAGGGCTGGCACTGCCACTGTGGCACCAGAGCACCCAAAACCGTGACACCCCCGCAGAGCTCTGGGGCTCTCCCCGTGCCATCTTCTCATTTTTCCCACCTTTTATCTTTCCCAGGGGATTTGTGGGAGGGAGAAGATGCTCCCCTCTGGAACCCAGAGGTGCTGGGAGCACAGTAAGGATCTCCTAAACCCCCTCATGCAGGAGGGATCGAATACAAACATTTTGCCGGGCACGGCTGGAGGTTTCTTCCCTCTCTCCTCCCAGTCATGAAGAGGCACCAAATTCTCCTGATCCCCAGGAAAAAGCGGAGTGGGCAAACTGCATCCCTGCCAGGGGCAGCGCAGCTAAATTAGCCCGTGCACACAAAGCGCTGAAACGGCGGCGGGGTAATTAGCAGTTCCCTAATGAAGAGCTGGGGGGAGAGCAGCATCTCTGCCGAGCCGGGGGTTACCGAGGGACGGACCCGGCAGAATTCCCCCTCCACGTCCCGTAAAAGTGTCCGGGAGCCTCCTCCGGGTCAGAATCTGCGAATGAATCCCCACGGGAGAGGGAAAGGGGGAACGAGGAGTGCCGGGAGTGCCAGAGCAGCCCTGGGAGCGGCCTGGCTGCGGGACGGGGGCGGTGACATCAGGGGGATAAAGGCTGGCGGTCACCGAGCCGGCAGGAGGTGGCTCACGGTGACATCGGCGTGTGCCCTCGGTGGCCTCATGTCCAGAGGTGACAACAGCCACGGCTCCCCCAGCCCGGACCTCACCTTCCCAACAGGGCAGCAGCTCCACTGCAGAGGGGCCAGGCATTCCCAGGAGTGCTGTGATTCTCTGGGATGCGGGGAAAAGCCTTGAGGAAGGGTGGGGAGCTCCAAGTGCTACCCCCAAAGCCCCTGGAGCTCCCCGTCCCCCGCGGTCTCCAGCTCATTCAGAGCCCGCCCCGGTCCTTTCCCAGCCCTGTGGTGTCCCCAAACTCCAGGATGTCCTCAAACCCCAGGATGTCCCCTGCTCAAGGACCATCCCTGCGGCCGGGATACCAAACTGTGCCCAAAAGTTACAGCAAAGGGGAGCCTGGCCCCGAATTGTTGCGTTTTCTGTTGGATCAGGGTAAGGAGGGATCCTCTCCCCTCTGCTGCCATCCCTATAGCAACCAGCAGCCTCTTCCTGTTAAACAAGTGACTCATCAAACACGATTACACTCGAATCGGGGATGGGGCTTGTGACTCCGAGCTCTGACAAGAGAGCTGACCTTTCAGGAGGAAAGAATTTCAGAAAAACCCCAGGGAAACAGCTCAAAACTGGGCGGGAAGGTGCAGTTCTGGGTGTCATTCTCCCCATCCTTCCTGCTGCCTTCATCTCCCCCAAACCCTTCAAATTCGGCTGTTTTCAAGTGTTTGGAGGGGTTTCCCTGTTGCTGTTTTTCCCATTCCCTCCTCCAAGTGCCTTTTTGCCGTGAATTCATGCGTGGGGATCTCAGGGGAGGGTGTTTGTCAGCCGAGCCACCTCCAGCGTCACCAAGCACAGCTCTGGGGTGAAACCCCCAGCAGAGGGAATTCCTGTGGCACCAGAGAAGCTCCCTGCTTTAAACCCCAGCCAGGAGGATGGAGAAGGCAGATTCCCAGGATGTTTGGCAGCTCTCCACTCTAGCTGCTGTTCACACTCCTGGAAATGTCTCTTTTATCCCCAAGTGCTGAGACAGCTCTGCACAATGCTGCTGAAGGAGAAATTGCAATGCCCAGAGAGGGAAAAATCCTTTCACCTCCCCAAAATCCAGGTGGGTAGAGCTCAGGCTGAGGGCTGGGCTGTGACCACGTTGTTGGCAAGTCCCCCCTCATGGCTCTCTTTAAATAAACAGATTTTTTTCCAAGTCAAGCACTTGCTTTGTGCAAATTCTTTCACTCCCAGCAAGCAGCTGTGACCTTTCCTGGGTGATGCCCTAAGTCACCCTGTTATGGAGACCAGGGCTCTGGATCTCTGTGGTGCCCCAGCCTGATCCCTGGGAATGTGCCTGTGCTCAGGAGGGGAGCCCAGTGCTGTGACTCTACACAGGATCCTGGTGAAGTGTCAGAAGCCTGAGTTAAAAATCAGTAAATAGAGAGGAGCAGTGTGGGGGTGTCAAGCTGCCCTGTGCTCCACTTCCAAGCTGGGAGTTTGTTCCCTGGGATTTCTGGACCCCAGGATCCTTCCTGCCCAGCAGGAATGGAGCTGGGGGGGCTGGAGGTGCTTTCAGTGCCCTCACAGGGGGTTTTTCCCCGTGGAGGGCTGGGCTGGCTCATGTTCCCCTGTGCCAATCCCCCAGGAGGGACCATCAGGGATTGAATGGACCAAATCCATCCCTGCCAGCACACAGAGCCTGGAGATTCCTGTTGGTGCTGCTGTGTCCTTTTGGGGCTTTTCCACACAGACCCAGAGCTGCTTCTCTGCTGTGGCTGCAGGGTTTGGTGCAGCTCACTCCAAGGCTGGTTTGGGAAAACCCACGTTGGTGGCAGGGGCACAGCAGGGAGGGATGGCTGCCCAGCACTGGGATGTAAAAACCTCCAGATTTCCCACTTTTTAAAGGATCTTTCCTATTTTTCCCCATCCCCACCCCTGGGAAACCTTCCTTACCTCCATGCCACATCAGGTAAATTGGGTTATTGTTAATTATTAATTATCACACTCATATGCCCGAATATTTTGCCTCATATTCTGCCTGTTCCTGGTGTTCCCTGTGGCTGAGTGGCAGTTTAGGGAAAAGGAGTGACTCCTGATGGGGCACCGAGCCAGAGCAGCACACAGAGCTTGGGAGAAGGAGTGAAACAGTGCAAAACCCTTTCTTTTGGAAAAAAAAACCTTTTCCCAGAAGCCCTGCTCAGTGACATATGGTGACACAGTGTGTGCCAGCAAAGGTGCTCCAAAATGTGTCCCTCTGGCTCAGGAAAGGACTTGGAGCAGAACCCTCAGTGTGGGGATGATATCACTGATGGAAGGAACAAAAATCTCCTTCCCCTGGCTTGGCCTGTTTGTGGGAATCAGGAGAAGTGGAATTGAGCCTTGGAATTGCTCCTTCCCTCCTGGCACAGCCAGGCCTTGTCCCCCTCAATGGGGAACGTTCCCTGCAGGTGTGACAGCAGCAGGGCAGTGAGGCACGGTGTCCCCTCTGTCCCCAGGCTGGACAGAGCTCACCTGGGGGCAGGAAGGGATTCCCTGGGGCTGGAAGAGCCAAAGATCCGCCCGTGGCTCTCCAGGAGGTGAAATCAGGGTTGCAGCAGGGGATGGCAGAGGTCACCCCTGGCCCATCCCAGCCACCTGCAGAGAGGCTTTTCAGGCAAATCAGCTGCTTCTCCACAGAGGTGGATGATTTAATCAGCCACACTCCTGCCTGCCACCCCCCAGCTGCTCCAGTGCCCGGCTTTGGCATCAGCCCCTCAACCACCCTGAGCCACCCCGGAGCCCTGGCTCTTCCCACCAGGCTGGGATGCTGCAGCGGGAGCAGCACCGGGAGAATTCCCATCCTTGCAGTGGCAGCAGTGAGGAAATGGCCTCGTTTCCACCGGGAATTATGCAAAGCCTTTGAATGTAGGGCTCCACACGCTCCCCAGCAGCCCCCGACGGCCCCGTGCTGGGGAGGCTGCCGGGCTCCGAGCGCTCGTTTGCCACCCTGATTAGTCAGCACTGCTAATTACGGCCGTGCTTTGCCTCCTCGGAGCTCCTCGAGCACCGCTGGAGTAACAGGGAACAACGGAGGTGCTGAATGGATCCGCTGGCTGAGGAAACACTGCCGGGGTAAATGAAATGTGGGGGAAGGTTCCAGCAGCCTGGAGCCCCACTCCAGGGGGGTCACAAGGCTCTGAGCTCATGGGTTTGTCAGCTCACCACAGGATGCTCCCTCAGGAGTGGGAGCTGGGGTGGGGAAAGCTGATGGGATGCTGGAAGGTGATGACGTTTCCCCAAAGAAAAGATGTAAAGCAGGTTTTAATACTTCTGAAAGTAAAAAATGCTGGAGAGTTGGAATTGTAGTTATTCCTCTGTACCACCAAGTGTGCCCCAAACAGCAGCCCTTGTTCCAGCTCTGGTTCCCAGTGGGCTGGGCCTGGGACAGCCACGTCAGCAGTGATTGCCACCCTGCTTTTAACCTGCCACCCACTCTTATTGACCAAAAAAGCACAAAACCCAAGGCAGGATGAGCCCCAGCTCAAGCCCAGCATCACCATGTACAAAAACCTGCCTTGCTCAGCACTGAGTTTTCTCCCAAGGGCCAAAATCCAAGGAGGATGATGAGGAATGAAGGTTGGAGACATTTTCCATGCTGATCAGCATTCCCAGGTGAGGCTGGATAAAGCACATCTAATACATGAATATTGCCAGAATGGTCTTGCAGCTACTCAGGGAGCTCAGAACATTGAATACAACTTCAAAAAGTGGATCCTCAAGCACTGAAAACAGGGCGTGCAGTGGCTCATCCTCTCATGTGCAGCAGGGCTGCTCTGGGGACAGCAAGCCCTGGTTTAAAAGGGGCCAGATAATGTCATTTTTGTCACCAGACAATCTCAGCGTTCTTGGGGTACCCCAGCCTGTGCTTTGCCAATCCACTGCCCCCCTTGCACCAAAACACCAAAAAACCTGATTGGAGACATGGGGCTGCTCTTCCCTGGGCACGAGGACAAGCAGCTCCTGCCCCTGCTGAAATCCACTGGGATGTGTGCGTGGAATGGGGGCACTTCTGGAGCCAAGAGGGATAACACTGACCAGGGACTGTAGGATACAGGGGAAACGTCCTGGGATTGTGGCAAACTTTGGTGGGACATGGAGGGGAGGAACTGAGGGTAGGAGGGAAGGGGCTGCTGAGGGAGTGATGGGTGTTTGAGGGTCTCTGCTGGGAGAGTGCAGGAAGGGTGGGATGCTGGATGGAGCAGGAGGCTCAAGGCAATTCCAGCCAGCCCACGAGGTTTGGTATCGCCTGGGACCCTCTGGAGTGTGTGTGTCCCTGCGAGGGGCAGCTCCAGGTGCCAAGGGCCATCCTGGGTCACTGTGTGTGCTGCCTGTGCCCATCCTGGGNGACCCTCTGGAATGTGCGTGTCCCTGCGAGGGACAACTCCAGGTGCCAAGGGCCATCCTGGGTCACTGTGTGTGCATTGTCTGTGCCCATCCTGGTCACTGTGTGTGTGCTGTCTGTGCCCAGCCTGGGTCACTGTGTGTGTCCTGCCTGTGCCCATCCTGGGTCACTGGTATGCGCTGTCTGTGCCCATCAGCCTCTGATCAGGCTGCACCAGTTGCCCGGGGCTGGGGACAGCAGGGACATCCCTGCCCAGCCCTGCTCTGGTGGCCCGTCCTGGCTGCGCTCTGACCCCGCAGAGCACCAGGCACGGCCGGCACATCCCCTGCGCCGTCCCCGCACCCCGCCGCTGGCAGGCAGCGCTGCCGGGGGGAGCCAGGCAGAGCTCCTCACCCGCCTCCCCTTCGCCGGTGCGTAATTACCGGGAGCGGGAGCGAATTCATTCAGCTCCTCGCTCGGGATTTTTCCTCCGCCCCTTCTGATGCCGCCGCTGTCACCCGGCTCACGGCGCTCGGTCACGCGCCCCAGGTAGATGACGATTCATCGTCCCCCGGGATGGGGCTTGGCCTCATTTGGAACCCAGATGCTCCAAATTGGGGCGGCTGGGTTCAGCCAAAATCACTGGTATTCACCTAAATATCTCTGCACATCAGGAGCTGGCAATCCATCCCAGCGCTGAGCTGGCTGCACCGCAAAGCTCCAGCCTGGAAGAGAGAGAGGGGGATGAAAGAGGGAAGCTGGAGTGTTATGAAACCGGTGGGGGAAAGGGGAGAAGGTGTAGCTGAAATCCTGTGGATCCAGGAGCTGAGCATCCCTGCCTTGATGATCCTGCTCCCAAGATGAATCACGGAGCCATTTATAGCTGGAAAAAGAATCGTGTCTTTGGGATTTGTTCCTTTCCAGGCTGTTCCTTTCCTCCCAAACAGTCGGGGAGGAAGCTCTGGGGATGGGTGGGCGCTGCGGTGAGGGGGACAGACCCTCATCCTCAGCCTCCTTGGGCGGGTTCCAATTCCAGGGAGATCCTCCTCATCCCAGCTTTACGCTGGCTGGAGGGAAGGCTCTGGGGTGCGATGTGTCCCCGTGGAGGGCTGCCCCTGCCCCAGCCCGGCTGCTCGGCATCCCGGTCCTGGATGCGCGGGGCTCCGCTGCCGCCGTCCCGGGCATTGTCCTTGAGCAGCACCGGAGCCGGATCGCCGCCCTCCCCGCGCATCCCCGCGTCCCCCGGCACCGGCGGTAAAAATAAACGCAGCGAGGCGCCGGGGGCTGGCCGCTGCCCAAGCTGCATCCGCAGGACGCAGGTGCGGCGGGGCCCGACCTTGGGGAGGTGCGGCGGGGCGGCGGCAGAGCTCATGAATGAACGGGCGGCGGGGCGGGAGCGCGCACCCCCCGCGTGCCCGCGGGTGTGGACGGGGATGTGGAGCGGGGAGCCAGCCTCGTTGTTATTCTGATCACAGCGGCTCTGATTCACAGACTTGGATCATGAATATAAGTGAAGACTTTGACGTCAGAGTTGAGATTTATCAGCAGATCCAATGGGGCAGGAATATTAAGTGCAAGTCGATGCCAGCTCTCTGCCAACGCTATTAGCGATGCTCGCCGAGGAATGAGGCTTCGCACCGAGGGCTGGAAGGACCGGCGAGGAAAAAAATAAAAACGGGGTGGGGGGAGCGAGCTGATCCTCGAGCATTAAAACCAGGTAAAACAACAACCCCTGGAGTGGCGGCTGCATGCGGGAAGGGGCGGGGGCGGCGGCGGGGGGATGGCAGCGGGCTGCGGGCACAGCCCCGACCTTCACACCTCGGCTGCCCCCCGGGCGGGGCGCTGACTCCGCCAGGCAGCGCAGGATGGTCGGGAGCATCTTGCACCGGCTTTTGCCAAAGGAGGGAAAGGCGGGGAGCAAGGAGAAACTTAACGTAAGGCTGTCCCCCGCCGCTGCCTTCTCCTTCCATCAGCGGCTCCGCATACAGGCGCTGGCCTATTAATAGTGTTTATTTTTACTCACCGCACGCAAAAAAGAAAGGGCTGCGGGAGGGGGGGCTGAGGG
>VWYE01026955.1:21406-38266 GCA_013398995.1 Alaudala cheleensis
CTGAGGGGTAGCGCTATAAATAGGTAGCAAAGGTGGCCGGGCCCCGGGGAGGGGAGGAGGAGGAGGAGGGGGCGGCCGGTTCCTCACCGGGTGCGCAGTGGCTGCGGACCCCGCATGGAGCCGAGCGCACGGAGGCGGCTGCGGGCAGCGGGGTGATGAGTTGTGCTCGGCCTCAGCCCGCCGGGAGATAGCGGCCAGGGGTGCGTGTGGGGCGGAGGGCACGGCCAGCCGGGGATNGGCTCGGTGAGCCCCTGGGACATCGCGCTGTGCGCCACGGGCACGGCGGTGGCGGGCGAGAACGCGCTGGTGCTGGCCGTGCTGTTCTACACGCCGAGCCTGCGGGCGCCCATGTTCCTGCTGATCGGCAGCCTGGCGCTGGCCGATCTGCTGGCCGGGCTGGGGCTGGTGGCCAACTTCGCCGTGCGCTACCTGCTGCGGCCGCCCAGCGAGGCGGCGGAGCTGGCGGCGGCGGGGCTGCTGCTGGCCGCCTTCTCCGCCTCCGTCTGCAGCCTCCTGGCCATCACCGTGGACCGCTACCTGTCGCTGTACAACGCGCTCACCTACCACAGCGAGCGCACGCTGGGCTTCACCTGCGCCATGGTGCTGCTGATGTGGCTGCTGTGCCTGGGCGTGGGGCTGCTGCCGCTGCTGGGCTGGAACTGCCTGCGGGACCAGAGCTCCTGCAGCATCCTGCGGCCCGTCACCAAGGACAACGCGGCCGTGCTGGCCGTCACCTTCCTGCTGCTCTTCGCCCTCATGATGCAGCTCTACCTGCAGATCTGCAAGATCGCCTTCCGGCACGCCCAGCAGATCGCCGTGCAGCACCAGTTCATCGCCACGGCGCAGGCCACCTCCACCCGCAAAGGGCTCTCCACGCTCTCGCTCATCCTCGGCACCTTCGCGCTGTGCTGGATCCCCTTCGCCATCTACTCGCTGGTGGCCGATTCCAGCTACCCCGCGGTGTACACCTACTCGCTGGCGCTGCCCGCCACCTGCAACTCGCTCATCAACCCCATCATTTACGCCTTCAGGAACCCGGACATCCAGAAGTCGCTGTGGCTGGCCTGCTGCGGGTGCATCCCTTCCACGTTCTCCTCCAGACCAAGGACATCCAGCGACGTGTGAGGACTGAGCGGGGAGCCGGAGGTGCTCCCTGGCTCTCCTCCTCCTCTTTTCCCCCTCTGTCGTTATTGTTTCCTACCGGGAGGAGCCCCCCTGCCCGGTCAGCACATCTCGTTCCATGGAAAGATGGCCAAAAAGAGAAAGAAAAAAAAAAAAAAAAGAAAGAAAGAAAAGCAAAAGGGAAAAAGAAAGAGAGAGAGAGTGTAGAATGATAATGGTTTCCTTTAGAAATGTTATTTTCTTACACATTTTATTTTTTATTTAAAAACACAAAACAAAAAAAAAAAAAAAGAGAGAGAGAGATAAAGAAAGGAAGAAAGGGGAAAAGAAAAAGGATCCTCGCACGGTGGCGTTTGTCTGCTCTCGGGGTAAGGAGCCAGGGGAGCAGCGGGCCCCACCCGGGTGGTCCCACGCCTCGGGACACGTCCCATGGGCAGGCCCCAGGAGCGGGGGGTGGGCAGGGAGGTGTCGCGTCCCCCCCGGCGGGGCTGGTCCCCACGCGGGGGTGGCTGTGCCCATCCCCTGAAATCAGGGCCTGCGATCCTATGCAATAACGGGGGGGCCGCGTTCAGCCCCGCGGGGGGAGAGCTCCGGCCGGGAGGGGCCGCGGGAGGAGGGAGCCGGGGACTCCCGGTGCCTCTGAGCTTTGGGAAGCACTTGGAGATCCTGCGGGGTGAAAACACTTTAGGTGTGGCTTTTAGGGATGGGGGTACCCAGGGAATCCGTTCCCTCCTTCCCCCCCTGTGACTGGGGCAGGGCTGGCGGTGTGGGGGTGGGGAGGGCAGCCGGGGTGCCCTGCACCCCAAAGTCGGGAGGCCAAGGAAGGGCTCTCCTTGTCCAGCTGGGGCAGTGGGGTGCTGCTTTCCCCCCTTCCACATGAGCTGTTTACATGGGGTGGGATTTGCATCCAAAGAGGGGCCCGGGCTCGCTGCAGTCCCCGAGAGGGAGCCTCTGTCACCACACGTGTCACTGCTGATGCTGCCACTTTACCTCGCTCCCTTAGAGAAGCGCCAGGCCCCTCATTGCTGTGCTGTGTGATGTGCTGTGTGGTGTTCGTGAGACCATGATGAAGTGTCCTTTAGCCTGTGCTTTCTTTTGGCCGGGAGGTGGAATCGTGCATTCACTGATAAAGCAAGGAAGAATCCCAGCGACCCCCAGAGAGGTGGCAGGGCTGGGGGTGGGACATCCAGGGTGGCTCAGGGCACTGGGGGGTGCTGCCCTGGCATGGGAGGCTTGGAGACCCTCCAGCAGCTGAGTCTGGTACCCAAATACTCTGCTGTGCTGTGGAGAAATGGCTGTGATGTTGGAGAGGGACTTTGGGAGGGGTGTGCAGTGACAGGACACAGGGAATGGTTCCCACTGCCAGAGGGCAGGGATGGATGGGATATTGGGCAGGAATTGTTCCCTGGCAGGGTGGGCAGGCCCTGGCACAGGGAGCCCAGAGGGGCTGGGGCTGCCCCTGGATCCCTGGCAGTGCCCAAGGCCAGGCTGGACATTGGGGCTGGGAGCAGCCTGGGACAGTGGGAGGTGTCCCTGCCCATGGATGGGGTGGCACTGGATGGGACTTAAGGTCCCTCCCAACCTGTAACATTCTGTGAGTCTGTGACAGTGGAGGAAATGTTCTTGCTGAGTGTGGCTGCAGAGGGTACAAAGTCACTTTATGGCTGGATCCAGATCCAGGTGGATTTTGTCCCTGGATCTGTGCAATGAATCTCTTGCTCCTCAGAGCCAAGAGAAAGCTCTGAATCTCCCAAGTGTGCCTGGGGCTTGGGCTCATTGTCTGCCTGTGAGAGGTGGCCAGTCTCTGAGTTTTGATGTTCTGTGGGTTTGGGTTTGGTGTTTTTTTCTCATTTCCCTTCTCTGATGAATACCTTGGAGAATGGGCAGTTGGCACAATGTGGAATCGATGTAAGTTTTAAAGTAAATATATATATAAGAAAGTCTAATATTTATACAAACACTTTACTCATTCTATTCCTTCTGGTTTCTCAAGTGCAGCCAGGTCCCTGCAGCTCCTCAGTGTAAAACCTCAATAGCTTAAACCCTTTTTGAAACATTGTGAACATTTGAAATGTTTTGATACAACCACCCTAGCTAGAAGTCAGGATTTGTTTCTCTGGGCAGCTCATTTTGTATCTTTAGATGAAAGGTAGTTTAACTAATCAGCCCTTGAGAAACCTTGACACAAAAAAAAAAAAAAGGAGTTGCATTTTCTTGGCTCCTTAGTAAATTCCCTGTTGCTGAAGAGCTTGATTTTAACAATGTTCTTTTTAGAGTTTAGTTGCTTGCACAAAATGTGTCTCAGTTGGAGGGATACACTGATAAACTTTGCCAAAGTCAAATAAGGACCAATATAAAATTTCTCCCTGTGGCCCTTCACAGCAAGAGGAGAAAGATCTGGGATGTGAGGAGCTAAAGCTGAGGACACAGCCCCTGGCAGACTGAGGTGAAGAGCAGGTGGGGATGTCCTCACTGGGACCCTGGCTGCTCACCCAAGCACATTTTCAGGCACTTTGGCAAAGGCAAACTCTGAATTCTGGTCCCTGAGTGTGCTGACCCAGCTCACAGCCAGTGTCAGAGTGTGGTACCAGCCTATTCTGTGCTCTGAGTTACTGCAAAATAATGATCTAATTTCTTTTCCTGTGATGGTCTAGCACCTTTCTCTTTGAGATGTTGAACCTGCCCATGGAAGTTGTTAAAAACACTTGTTAGGTTACAGGAAAAGTCTTAAGAAATCTCCTCTTTAAAAAACCCCGTTTTGATAAATTGGCATTTTTGCACTCACTCCCCTTAATAAGAATAGTGCCATTTCCAGTGGGGTTTTTGCTGTTTTTCCTTTCCTGTTTTAATCAGAGGAAAAGTGGGGGCAGGAATGAGGGGAAGTGAAGAAGAGGATAAGGAGGTTTAGGTCCCCCTGCCATGTGGTGCCTTGTGGAAACCTCTGACCATTTCACTGCACCTTTGCTGCGGTGCTTTGGTTTTGTTTTGGTTTTATTTTCCATAGAGAAACCCTTTTGCTGGGAAAGTTTGGAGTGGCAATGTTGGACATCAGTGGGGACAATGGATTTTGGGGGATCCCTCCTTATTTGGAACACCAGGAATGTTAATGTAAAACCTTACATCACTTACTGAGGCAGTGTTGTTGTGGGCAGGGTGGGAATGTCCTGGTGCTTTGGGACTGGCTTGGGGACATGTTTGGGATGGATTGCAGGGCCTTGGGGTGAGGTTCTGTGTCCATAAACAGGGAGCAGCTCCCATGAGTGTAATGGTGTCACACGTGGATGAGGCACCAATGGTGAGGGAATCCCTGGCAGGTAAAATGGGGTTTCCAGCTGCTGGATCCTCTGTGGATTCACTGAGCATCCAAAATTTGGTGAAAAGAGCCCAGAAAGCCCTGTCCATTCCCTGGGCACCACAGAGCCACTGGAGTACATCCCAGTGCTCCCTGTTTTCTGGTGTTGGATGTACTGGGAGGCCTTCTCCTACTGGGATTCTGAATCTCTGTTAAACTGAGGTCTCTAAAAACCTCTGATTTGATGATTGTGCTTTTCAGCAAAGGGACAGTGGCAGTCCTGCAAAGCACAGGGTCTTTGGCTTGTTGGAAATCCACAGGTGTCCTTTGATTGTCACTGAGTCCCCATGGCCCCTCCAGGTGGGGACTGGAGCTCTCTGGAGAGGGCTGGGGGGTGTTGGGTTGGGAACAGCTCCCTGTCCTCACCCTGGACCAGGCCACTGTATTTTCCAACTCTGAGCTTTGCAAATAGCTTTTGATAAAGGATGAGAGGCCAGAGCCAGGCTTGGCTTTGATTCTTGTCACTTCTGGATTCTCCAGGAGCTGGTCTGGATCTACAGCAGCAGAAATGGGCAGAAAACTGGTCCTGAGTGGTTCCAGGTGGAATCCAACCAGCCCTGAGCCTGTGGCAGGGATCAACACAGCCAGGGAAATGGATCCCCTGCTTATTTGCTGATTTATTTACAGGTTTCTGGGTGCCTTTGGCTTTTCCACCACGAGCTGGTGGCCAGCAGAATGTAGATGTGAAAAGCTTTTGGGGTTGGTGCCTGGCTGGTTGAGTCGAGGGGATGAGGAAAGGGTGAGGAGGAGAAACAAAGGAGAAAACATTCCTGAAATACACTGTGACAAGGCCAGGGCTGGGATGTAACCACAGCTGCCCTGAGGTCCGTGGAGATGTGCCAGGGCTGGGGGGAGCTTGTGCATTTACAACAAGCCCTTTTCCCTGGCCTAGCATGAGAAATTCAAAAGAAACCACTCAAAAAAAACCCACCAAAAACAAAAACAAAACCTATGAAAATGTCCAGACTCTAGCAACAAAGCTGCTTAGTTTTATTTTGGGGTTTGTTTCCTTTTTTTTCCTTTTTCATTTTGGTCAGTTTGGGACTTTGAGCAGTGAAAATGTCTCTCTTTAGCAGCTTCATGTCAGTAACCAGCAGTGAAGATCCCAAGGACCTCAGTCCTGATGTGGCAGCCCCAGGTCGTTCATATCAAAGAGTTTTAATTGAGCCTGGAATGAACCCCCAAGGAACCATTACTGTCCTCATTAGGTGATGAAGTGTCTCTTTCTTGTAGATACATCAAATTCGGGGTGGGGAGACCTTTTAAGAAGCCATTGGTACTCACTTGTATTGGTGTGTCCTGACCAGCATGGAGACTCGAGTCATTGTTAACGATGAATTAACAGCTCACTTCTAATTGTCGGGAGTAATTGTTGGGTGCACATGGTATTCCCTTGTGATTCCCCTTGTCCCTGCTCTGCCTTCCCTCGGGGTGAGGGGAGGCAGCTCCCCTTGGACCATTTGTACCTGTCCTGGTGTCAGTGCAGCTCCCACTGCAAACCCCCCCCGAGCGCCCTTCCCCTGCCCCTGCAGCCCGGGAACAGAGCTCTCCATTCCCACCGGGAACCTCTGGAATACAGGGATTGCAGAGATAAAAAGGGGTTTTCAGCAGGGAAGACCCAAATCAGACCAGTGGCCCGAAGCTCCTGAGCCCCTTTTTTTATGAATAAATTGTGTCCAGCTCCAAGGGTAGCAGCTGCCTTCAGGAATTCTGCTGGCTGCAGGTGCAGCTGTGCCTGTGCCAAGGTTATCCCTTCCCGGAGGGAGCTGCTGCAGGGCAGGGCGCCGGGGGTGTGACAGCACAGCGTGTCCCTGGCTGCTGCAAGCACAAGCACAGGTTTATGGCCTTACTGCGGGCTCTGCGAGCTGCAGAACAGCTGCCTGGTCCCAGGAAAAGCTTCTCCTCCGAGGGGGCAGTGGCTGAGGATGAGGGGCAGCGCTGGCTGCAGCCCTGGGACAAGGGCTGGGTGTCTGATGTCCCTCGGGAGCAGGTCAGAGCACACCCGGCATAGAGAGAATCCTCCCTGCAAAGGAGCTCCTCCAGCCCTGAGGCAGGGACGAGTTCCTGGTGGCAAAGCCCAGCAGGAAACTCGCCCAGAGGCTCAGTGCTCACCCTCCAGGGGCTCTGAGCCCCGGCTGAGGCTGGCCAGGCTCTGTGAGCAGCACAGACAGGATGGGAATCAGCCACCCCCATCTCCTGCCTCCCGTCCCACCTGATTGCCCAGGAACGAGGCCATCCCGCAGCAATCAGGACAACGCCTTGTCTTGCTGCCAGTGTTGTCATGAGCCTTTTCACTTGACTGGGAAAGTTGATCTCAAAGGAAAATGTACAGTTATCATTCAATTATGGTTAAATCAAGCCCCTTCGATGCACTTTATGACCGAGTGAAAACAAATCAATGCTGTTATTGCACTGTATCTCTATTGTGTATAATATTATACATTCATCTGTAAGAGTAATTTATTTTTATTACTGTAAATAAAACTGTTAAAGTGATTTGTCAAGAGGATATCCAAAAATAGGGGGAGGGGGGGGTAAAATTAAAACCTTTGAAGATCTGGGCTGCTGTCCCAGGTATGTGCCATGCTCTGTGTGTCTGTGTTTTTATTCCAGAGCCCAGAACAGGGCTCTGCTTTCCCTCACCTGGGGCCTGTGTTTCCCCTGGATGAGGACAAGAACTGCTGGAGACATGGAGGGGTTGGGAAGGAGCAGCTCCTGCTGCTCGGAGCCTCCAAGCACAGAGGGAGCTTTCCCAGCCCTCTGATTACCCAGGCAGTCAGGGATTAAATACCCTGGGGAATTAATTGATCTTTGAGGGCTTGATTCTCCAAATGAAGGGTTTGAGAGAGATCACAGCTTTCTGCTGCTCCTGCCATGCCCCAGCCTCTATCAGAGCAGGGAGCATCACAGAGCTCATTAACTCACAGCAAAGGACAAGCTGACAAAAAGCCAAACCCAAATCTACTGTAACCTCTTAAAATCTTTATTAATTTTTTTCCTTTTTTTTCCTTTTTTAATTTTCTTTTAAATTTAATTAGCACATGCATAAAGTGTCAACAGTTTGGGGTTAAGATGACGTTTCTTGAACAAATGTAGTTACATCCAGGTTTCCTCTCCACCCTGTACAGAAGGAAGCTGGGGCTGTGACTGGTGTCGTGTCCCCACCTTCCTGTCCTCGTGTCACCACAGGCAGAACCCACAACACTGGGGAGAAATACACTTGTTCACACGTAGCAACTGGGTAGGGGAGAGAGATATGGGCAGCAGCATCTACTCACCTACTGACTAAGTGCACATGGTTAAAGACCCTGCAGACAGTGAACATCTCCTTCCTCAGCTCAGCTTTGTCATCAGGGGAGCCTGGCCTGGCCTGGAGTGGGTGACCCTCCCTTGGGAAGGTGCCTGTGTCCCATCAGCTCCTTCTGCCACATGGCCAGTGTAAGGAGATTGAGTCATTCTTCTGCTGGGATTGAAAACGGAGCCTTCTGCAGGAGCATTGGGGCAGCCCCAGTGATGCCCAGGTGTTCCTGTCCCCTCTGTGCCACCCCTGCAGAGCTGGAGCCACAAAGAGCAGCCCAAGCCCTGGCTCTGGGCTCTGTGTGTGACCACTTGGGGCCAAAAGGGGAGAAAACAGCTTTTAAAATGCTCATCTGGAGCTGGCTGTTCAGCAGGGTGTGTTTTGGGAGATTTGGTGCCCCTGTGCCCAGAGTTTGGGTTCTGCAGAGGGTTTGGGGTCTGAGGTGCCTTGATCCATAGGACACAGGAGATGATCCTCACCTGCCTTCAACTCCCTCCAAAATAACTCTCCTGCAGCACCTGGCCTCACCCAGAGGCGTCAGTGCTCAAAAGAGGGTGGACAACTGGACTGAGATGGTTCCTGGCATTGTCCCAGCAGCCCTGGGCTGGGACAGCAGCAGGAGGAGGAGGAGGAAGAGGAAGGCTCTCCTGAATGCTGCACCACGACAGCAACAACCCACAGCACGTGCCTGTCCCTCAGCAAAGGGAGGGTTTGCCCCCTCCCCACACCTCCCACGGCCTCTGGGGACTGTCCCCATGCCTGCAGGGTGCTGGAACAGGTTTCCTTGGGCCAAGACTGGAGTGACAGCTGCTCCCCAAGCCTCTCCTGGGGCAGGAGGGATCCCAAAGGATCCCGTGGGGCCCAGGCAGCTCCAGGTTCCCAGCCCAGGTGAGCTCTGCCCATTCCCAGCACAGCAACACCACCCACCCCAGGAGGCTCCTGGCCGTGCCAAGGGACCTCCAGGAAAGGCACTTGTGTCACCAGGAGCTGGCCTGGCCCCGTGGTGCTCCCAGGAGGAATTCTGGATCCAAGGCCTCTGTGGGACAGGGCACAGCTGGGAGCAGAGGGGAGGGAGGAGCCAGCACAGCTCAGCATCACCCCAAACTCACACCCTGCTTCAGATCCCCCCAACAAATCAGGCAGCCCCACAATTAAGGAATTCTGTTCAGGTGAGAAGCCATCAGCACCAAAAGGTCCTGAAAATGCATTTTTGAAGAAAAGGTTTTTTTTTTTTTTTTAATTTCTGGGGATTTGAGCAGGTTGGGTGGGACTTGGGGCAAGCTGGGCTCATGGAAGGTGGAAACCAGACTGGAAATCCAAACCATACTGGGATTCTGTGATATGCTTTCTTTACCTGATCTGCTCTGACTCGAGATAAAAAACACCAGAAAGAGCAGCCCCACCTGTGGAAAACTGGCCAGAACTGCAGATGGAGCTGAAACATCCCAGTGTCACATTAAATTTGGAGGGGGAGCAGCACGGGGGGTGTTGATGCTCACGACTGTGATTTTTGGAGACCTGGCCGGGCTCTGCCAAAGCTGTTCCTGCTGCCAGCAGGAAATCACCAGCTCTCCATGGGCATCACAGGATTGTCCCTGAATCCAAGTCCTCTTCCTTTCTAACACAACACCTGTGTGGTTTTTCCATGGCAAGAAGTGATTTTCCATGGAGTCAGCAATCCCTCATCAGGATTGCACGAGCACCAGGGAGAGGTGAAAATCAATGGGATTTGAAACACTTGAGCTGGGGAGGGACCTCCAGGGACAAAAACACCTCCTACAGGGGTAGGAGACCCTCTCCTTGCTGCTCTGGGCTGATGTGATTATTGCTTTTCCTTAAACACCAGTTTCCTGGGGTTTTTGGATGTGCTGCTGGTGGCACCTGCTTTATTCTGCTGCTGATTGACTGGGAAGTGCTGCTGTGTCTGACCTTCCCTCGAGGTCTGAGGGCAGGAAAGGGAACAGTTTATCCTTCTGGAAATCACATGTGAGTTGTTTGTTTGCTTTTGAGTTTGGTGGGTGGGGTTTTTTTGTTTGCTTATTTTTAGATTTTATTTTTATTTTTAGATTTCTCCACTGAGCTACTCCAAATCAAAGGGTAAATTTTAAACTGCCCACCTGAATGGTTTACTGACTGCAGTCTGTGGGTCACGAATGGTCCAGAGGAGCTGCTGCCTTTTAACCATTGAAATACAGCAGAAAAGCTGTGAGTGAACCTCCTTCCCTCAGGTGTTTGTTCTGCAGCACATTTCATCTTTATTCTATTTGAGGGTCAACACCAAAGCCAAGGGGGAGCAAAAGCAGCTGCCCTGGCTGCTGGGGGATGCTTTGGGGCTGTGACCCACCGGGACAGACCCCAAGGAGGGGATGAGGGGGAATTACAAACGTGCCAGAAATGCCCTGTGGGCACCCCCAGGTCACGAGCCCTCCCATGGCAGAGCCTCTCTGACCTGAATTTCTCCATCCTCACCTCCTGAAAGCTTTCCCTGAGACCTGACTCAGCTCCTTCCTGCCACAGCTCCATCCCACTCTGACCTGGAGAACAGAATTATTCCCTCACTGCCCTTTGTGGCTTTGCACAGGGTTTGACCTGACTGAGGTTTCCCCTGTGCAGGGAATGTGAGCACAACCAGACTAAAATGCTGGGCTGGCTTCTTTCTGCCTTATTTTCTCCTCTCTGCACTGTTAACCTCATACAGAACCGAGTGTTGGAATCAGCACTGAGCTGGAAATTCCCCCGGGGCCAGCCCAGTCCCCTGGCACTGCCACTGTGGGAAAGGTGTGCAGGGAAAAGCTCCTTCCACACACCCTGGGGCTCACAACGAGCAGCAAGAGGCTCCATCCTGTTCCTGGGAAGAGTGAGAGGCACCTGTGGGAAGATCCCTGCTGGGAGATGCCCATGGGAAGCATCAGTGGTGCTGTGGTGGCCTCAGGGTCCTGTCACTGTAGTTCAGACACCACTTTGGGTGATGTCACATCAGCTCTGCCTTCAGGGGACATTTTCCATGCAGCTCTTGCCTGGGGGTTTCCCTCAGCAGCTGCCCAGCCCTGGCTGCAGGCTCTGCCTCAGCCTGGTGACACCAGAGGATGGTGGCCTCCCTTGGGGACATCCCATTGTCCCACTCTGCCTGTGGGCACAGCTCTGAGGGCTTTGGGGCAAACACCTCCTCCCTGAAGCTCTTAACTGTGGGGTTTGGTTTTATTCTCTCCACCAGTAAAATACAGGCACGTTTTTCACCCAGAGAAAGTGGAGCTTGAGAGAGGAGTGAGCCTGGAAAACCTGGGGTTTGTCCAAGAAAAATCAGACACACCAAAAAAACCCAAAAACAAACAAAAAAAACCCCAAAAAAACCAAAAAAAAAAAACCCAAAAAAGCTGTTGGATTTCAAAGGTCTGACAAACCTCACTTAGATTCTCAAAAAGATTGAGCTACTTAAGTCTCGGTTTGGGTTGTAACTCTGTGAGAGGAGTTTCCCAGGGGCTGTCCCATGAATTGGTGGCAGCCCTGAGGGTCAGCAGGTGGCTCAGGGACGCTCCCAGGCACCATTCCCAGCCCATCCCAGGGAGCACAGCTGTGGGAAGGGCCCAGCCCAGGGCACAGGGACCCCCTCAGGGACAAACCCAGTGTGGCTTGGCTCTCCTGGGCTTTGCTCAGGCACTTCTGCGTGGGGGTGGAGGGGCAGGAGATTGTCACCAGCGTGGGGACGTGGCTGTGGTGCTGGTCAGGGGTCACCTCAGGAGGGGACAACAGCCCTCAAGGTGCTGCTGCCCAGAGGGGAAATATATGGGTGAGTGAGCATTTGAGGCTTCTAAAGTGCAGTGCAGGTTACATGGTCTTTGCTGTAGACTGTAAACTCCTCAGGACAGACTCCTTGCCCTTACTTTTATTTTATTTATTTTTTTTATCTGTAAAGTCACATTCCAGCTGAGAAAACCTTACCCCTAAATAACTACTGCTACAGGAAAAACAGGGATCTCAGTGAAAGGAACAGCCTGTGCTCCCCTTGCCAGCATCCCATCACGGGGAGTGCTTCCCATGGCCATCCCTGCTCCAGCCACCAGGAAGTGGCACAGAGTTCCTGCCAGCTGTGGACCTCTGGAATGCACCCTCTGCTACAACCTGCCTCCCTCCAAGCAAAACTTCCATTTGTTATTAAAGCTGAGGTGTTAATTCAGGCTCAGGGGAGTCTGCAAAGCTTCTGTTCAGGCTGTTTGGTGTCTGGAAGGGGAGAAAGGGATGGGAAAGTTTCTGGGAGGAAATTTGAGGGCTCTTCTGAGGAAAGAGCTCTCTGAAGAAGCCAAGTTCAGCCTTAAGTTTGTCACTGGAGTAAAACCTTCCCCAGATGAAACAGCTGCAAAAGCAGGAGCTCTGCTGGGATGGGATGATTGCTCCTCTCTAGGTCTCGTCCCAGGGTGGGAAATTAGAAATTAGAAACTGCCCAATCCATTTTTCCTTCAGGACTCTGATCCTTTAGGAGGCACCAGCACCAGCAGGCAGCTCCAGGGGTCACTGTCAGTCAGGAGACATGGTCAGGTGTGAACACTGCAGGGCTTCCCCCAACCTGAGCAGGACCAGCCTCCACACCTGGTGTGGCTGCACTTCACCATGGGCACAGTGGTCCCTGTGAAGTCCCTTTTTGGATGCACCTGGGATGTTCAGGAGGTTCCTGATGGACCTCAAGGATGACAGCCCTCCATTAAAATCTCCAAGGAGAACCAAACTGGTTCATTCACTGTTCCACTGACTCCAGCCCAATCCATTTGTATGGACACAGGATATTCCCCCCCACTCTTGACAACCTTATTTATTATTTTTAATCTATGCCCATAAATTGGCAAGTAGGGGGAAGCAGATAAAATGGAAAGAGGAGCTCTCAGGAGATCAGTTGGACTCATTAAATGTTTGGCACTCTGTGATTATCCTTTGGCAATGAAATGCCACTGCTATATTTTAGCAGGGAACACGATACCTTAAAGTAGAGGAGAATCTCCTCAGCCCAATTCTGGTACTCTTGAGAGAGGAGAAATTCAATCATCTGTGACCTGGATTGCATTTTTTAATGTCTGCCGAGCTAGATAAAATATTTAAATATTCACTTTTATATCAGCCCACAGGAGGATTTGAGCATTCCAGGTTGTGTAACACAGCCTGGCCTACTTTGGGGAGAATGCACAGAAATAGGCACATATGTACAAAATACTGAGTGTGCAGCATGTGGGGCAGACAGACAGTGTTAATTAGTGTGGCACAATCCCAGCAGCTCCAGCCCAGAGCAGCCGAGGAATTGGTGTCACTGCTGTTGGATTTCAAAGGTCTGAGCAAAAACCAGGTGAATCTGCCTCAGATAAAGGTGGGCAGGCGTGGCTGAGTCCCTCAGGTGAAGGCACTGAGGATGGAATGGCTCTCATGGGATTGGGACACTGATGCTGCAGCTTGGAGACCCTGGAGGTCCTTTCCCACCTGGATGGTTCCTGGTGCTTGCCAGCCTTGTGGTGCTGTTGGGAGCAGCCATGGGCAGAGCAGAAATGGGTGTCCCAACCCACCCTGAGGTGACTTCTCCACCAGACACCTCCCTGGGATGAGGGTGGGGGATCCCACCCCTGCTACCAAGACAGCTTAAGGGTTTCCAGAGCAGTTCTGGTGCCTGCAAGGGGAGAGTGCTGGGAGGTCATGGTGCTGCTGGCTGCCCCTGCAGCTGGGATTGTGCACTGGGTTTGTGTTCTCAGGGGATTTCCTGCAGGTGAGGAAGAGCTGGGATTGCTGGGATGCCCCATGGGGACATGGTGTAAGAACATAAAGATGTGAGGAAATGGGGGTGAGCCCTTCCTGCCCCCCTGGGGCTGCCAGCTGTGCAGCTGCTCTGCAGATGTGGCCTGGACAGGCAAGGCCTGAGTGACCTAAATTAGGGTCCCTTCCAACCTTCCTACGATTGTCAAGCACTTTGCCATGCAGTGACACCAATCCTGAGAGCTGCCAGTGCCAGCACAGGTGCTGTGAGGTGACAGGGCAGTGGGAGGCCCCAGTGACAGCCACACTCCCAGGGAGTGCTGCCCCAGTTATCCCAGTCCCGTGTGACACACACAGAGCAACTGGTGCATGAAAAGGACTCGCTCTTTTAGGGGCACTGGGCTGCTCTCCAGTTCCCACCAGGACTGGCTCAGCTTTGCAGAACTGGGACAGTCACAGAGCCAAGGGATGAGCCAGTCCCATGTGTCCCTGAGCCCTGTCCTGGGGCCAGGGGACTGCTCAGCTCTGCTGGGTCCCCACAGTGGCTCTGCAGCCCCTCGGCCTCTGTAAGAGAGAAAAGCAGCTCCACCAGCCCCTGCTGTTCTCTCTCTCACAAAGGGTTCTTACTCCTCCTAAATTACCTGAATAAACTAAATTTCTCTTCACTTACAAACAGTTTTGTGATTGTATCTGCATTAATAACCCTCCACCAGAAACACCACCCAAAATGTTGCCCTGAATTTTTACACCACTTCCTTCTGAACCTGCTCCAGGCCAAACACCAGCTGCCTTCCCAAGGAAAGCAGGTTCTGTGCATTGCAGGGGCTCTCTGGAAAAAGCTCTTGCAGCCTTTTCCCTGCATCTCAGAGGGTCAACATCAGAATGAAGAGCTCTCAGTGAGCACCAGGAATGTCCTGGCCACCTGCAGGGTACGGTGTCTCCCTGCCTCCTCTGGTCACTCCTGCTCCCTGGGTTTTGCAGATGAATTATTCCATGTATCCTGTTCTTCTGCTGCTTCTTGCCTTGCCCTCTCCCACATCCCAAATCCGTTCTGCACCCCTGCTCAAGCCCACTCAGCACCACAGCTCCCAGCCCAGCTCTGGAGGTGTGGAAGGTGTCACATCCAAGGGACAAGAGACCACTTTGTGCCACTCAGGAGAAGGGAGAGCTCCTGGGGGCATTTCCCAGCAGCTGGGCAGAGGATTCACCACATCTGGCCATGAGGGGTTTGTCACATGACAATGGGGACAAATGAGCAGATGTTTGGGATATTGCTCAACACCAGCATTTCCCAGGAAATCAGCAGCCTGCTCTAGTGGAAGGTGTCCCTGCCCTTGGTAAGGGGTTGGAATGAGATGCTCTTTAAGGTCCCTTTTATCCCAAATCGTTCTAGGATTTTGTGAATTTAAGGATCAGCATTTGGGTCTCAGCCATATCCTGAGCTGCTTCTACACAGTCCAAATACTGCTGAAGCAGCCATCACCCACAGGGCTGCTGGGAAAGGGGCAGGGGACTGGGCACAGAGCTCAGGCTCTCCCCATTCAGGGACTCGTGGTGTAGGGGAACATGAGAGGCTCTGGGGACACCACACTGGCCAATCCAGGCTGGTCCTGACCCATTTTCCACTGGTGGGGAACATCTCCCAGCTCTCTGCCAGGTTTTCACACTTGCCTGTGATATTTCCAGTATTTCCCACCCCTCCTCTGTGCCTCCTCCCTTCGTAGCTCCGTGAAAAGTCTTCCATGGCTCACACTCTGTTTTGATGGGAAAACAGGTGTTTTGGTGCTGAAACAGGGGCCTGCTTACCCAGCTCCTCCATCAGTGCCCAAATGTGGGACAGGGGACGGAGCAGGATCAGGAAGGGGGAGTCAGTGCCTGGCTCTGAGCTGATCTCACCTGTACAGGCACAGTTTGTGGGGCTGCAAAGTGCAAGTTGAGAGTTTACCTGAAAATCAGATTGCCTTTTTCTCCAATAACACTGAAAGGGTGTCACACCAAGGCCTGTGAGGGCTGGGCTTGGGGAAGCTCCCTGGACACCTCCACTCCTTTGCTGGAAAGGGCAAGGCAAGCCTAGACAAGGCTGTGCCTCCCTGCCAGCCACACCAGCCTTGCCTTCCCCCTTTGCTCCAGAAAACCAGCTCTGAGGGTGGGCACAGGATAAGCTCACCAACACCTTGGGCTGCTCAGGCAACACTGGAAGGTCCAGTTCTAGCTGGACTAGATGGGCTTTAGAGGTGCCTTCCAACCCAAAGCATTCCATGATTTTCCAGGGAGCAGCAGCACAGTGGTGTAACTGCTACTAAACGTGGTGTGTTGCTCTGTAGGGAAGGGGGCTCCTGCCCACACACAGCCTTTGGAGCTGCCTGACCCCAAAACCAGCAGCAGCAGAGTGTCCCCAAGCCCAGCCCTGAGCTCCTGTGGTGGCACCAGCCGTGCAAACAGAGCTTCTTCTCCAGGAGCTTCTCGTTATCACAATTAACACTTAGCTGGAAAAGCACTGCTGCCTCTGGGGCTCCCTTCTCTTGCAAAGCACACTCAGGGCCAAGTCTCCGCTCTTGCTCCAGGTGTAAACCCGGAGTAATCCTATTAACCTGCCTTCAGAGAATTTTGGAAGTCATTAACCGTGAGGGTGCTGCTAATTTCTGCTCTCACTGCCTCCGAGGTGTATCCTACCAGTGCTGCTGCTGCTGCTGCTGCCCGAAGGGTTTCTGACAAACTGTAAAAGCAAAGCTCCGGACCGGGCGGGGCCGCAGCGGCCGCGGGGGAGGTGCCATACACACCTGGGAGGGAGCCGGGAGCTCTGAGCCGGCCCAGCCCGGGGCCCCTCAGTCCGACCACTCGTTATCGTCCAGCTCCGAGTCGTCGTCGGACTCGCTGTACTCCACCGCGATGCGGCGCGACAGGATGGTGGCCACGTCATTGCCCACGGGCTCTTTCTTGGCCTCTTGTTCCCACTGCTCCTGCACCTTCCGGAGCTGGATTCCTACAGGGAAGGGGGGAGGGATTTAGGGGGAGTGAGCCCGGTGTGCGGCACCCCCCGGTTGTAAAGTATTGGCTGAGACAAGAGGGCTGCTGCCCTGGTGGGGACAAAGTTATGGGATGATGGGATAGGGATAGGGATAGGGATAGGGATAGGGATAGGGATAGGGATAGGATAGGATAGGATATAGGATGGGATGGATAGGATGGGATGGGATAGGATTAGGATCGTCTAGGCTAGGCTAGGCTAGGATAGGCTAGGAGGGAATGGCTGTAAACTGAGAGGAGGCTCAGATTGGATGTCAGGAAGAAATTCTTCACCTGTGAGGGTGGGCAGGCCCTGGCACAGGGTGCCCAGAGCAGCTGTGGCTGCCCCTGGATC
>VWYE01026955.1:45644-57418 GCA_013398995.1 Alaudala cheleensis
CCCAGTTCCATCCCAGTCCCACCCCAGTGCCATCCCAGTTGCCACCCCAGTGCCATCCAGTTCCACCCCAGTGCTATCCAGTTCCATCCCAGTGCCACCCCAGTGCCATCCCAGTGCCACCCCACCCCAGCTGCTATCCATGACTTACTGAGGCTGCCCAGCTGTTTGATGATGGCAGCCAGGGTGCTGTTGGTGACACACTCCAGCTCACTGGTCACCCCATCAGGGAGGGCCCCCCGGCACAGGTGCCGGGGCTCGATGTTCCTCTTCACCAGTGGCATGGCGAGCCCTCACACCTCCTGGGGAAGGGACAAAGGGAGGGAAAATGGAAATGCACAGCTTTTACCATCTGCCTGTTCCCCCCACACTCCCTCAGCTTTCTGCCAGGAGGATCTTCCTGCCCACGCTGGGACATGGGGGTCCAGCAGGACCTTTCCCAGCAGGGGATGCTCTGAGGGTGCAGACCTTGGGGTGCTGCTGAGCACTCAGGTGCCAGGAGCTGAGCACTTTGTCCCTACCTTGTGTCCTCTCCCACTCCCTTCCCAGAGCTGTGCTCAAACCAGGAGCAAACTCCTGTGTGCTGCAGCCCTTCAGCTGCAAAGCCTCACGCAGCCCAAACAGAAGCAAGGAAGCGCCTGTAATGCCATTATTTCCAGCTCACTGCAGGCTCTCCAGGGTTTCATTTGTGCACACACTACACTGAGGCAGGCTGTTGTGGCCAGCTCATCCCAGCTCCCTGCATGGCCCCCCAGCATCCCTGGGTGTCCCCATAGCTCCTGTGTGCCCTCATGGCTCCTGTGTGTGCCCTCACAGCATCCCTGGGTGCCCCTATAACTCCCGTGTGTGCCACACAGCATCCCTGGGTGCCCCCAGAACTCCTGTGTGCCCCCACAGCATCCCTGGGTGTCCCCATAGCTCCTGTGTACCCTCACAGCATCTTTGAGTGCCCCCACAGCATCCCTGGGTGCCCCCAGAGCTCCTGTATGTGACCCCACAGCTCCTCTGTGTGCCCCCATAGCTCCTGTGTGTGCCCCCACAGCATCTTTGAGTGCCCCTACAGCATCTTTGGGTGTCCCCATGGCATCCCTGGGTGCCCCTCGAGCTCCTGTGTGTGCCACCCCAGCATCCTTGGGTGCCCCCATAACTCCTGTGTGTGCCACAGAGCATCCCTGGGTGCCCTCACAGCATCCCTGAGTGCCCACATAGCTCCTGTGTCTGCCCCTACAGCATCTTTGGGTGCCCCCACAGAATTTCTGGGTGCCCTCATAGCTTCTGTGTGTGTCCCCATAGCTCCTGTGAGTGCCCTCACTGCATCTTTGGGTGCCTCCACAGAATTTCTGGGTGCCCCCATAGCTTCTGTGTGCCCTCACAGCACTTTTGGGTGCCCCCACAGCATTTCTGGGTGTCCCCTGCTCCACTGTCCCCCCCTGAACTGGGGATGGTTCATTTTCCACTGGGTTTAAGGGAATGTAGGGAAATACCCACACCCAAAGGTCTCATCCCCAGTGGGCACCCAAGGGTGAAGGATGGGCACCATGGGGTGTGGGGTGTGGGGTGCTGGGGACAGGGTACCCCGCTGATGGAAAGGGGGAATGGTGGNGTGGCCAGCTCATCCCAGCTCCCTGCATGGCCCCCCAGCATCCCTGGGTGTCCCCATAGCTCCTGTGTGCCCTCATGGCTCCTGTGTGTGCCCTCACAGCATCCCTGGGTGCCCCTATAACTCCCGTGTGTGCCACACAGCATCCCTGGGTGTCCCCATAGCTCCTGTGTGCCCTCATGGCTCCTGTGTGTGCCCTCACAGCATCCCTGGGTGCCCCTATAACTCCCGTGTGTGCCACACAGCATCCCTGGGTGCCCCCAGAACTCCTGTGTGCCCCCACAGCATCCCTGGGTGTCCCCATAGCTCCTGTGTACCCTCACAGCATCTTTGAGTGCCCCCACAGCATCCCTGGGTGTCCCCAGAACTCCTGTGTGTGACCCCACAGCTCCTCTGTGTGCCCCCATAGCTCCTGTGTGTGCCCCCACAGCATCTTTGAGTGCCCCTACAGCATCTTTGGGTGTCCCCATGGCATTCCTGGGTGCCCCTCGAGCTCCTGTGTGTGCCACCCCAGCATCCTTGGGTGCCCCCATAACTCCTGTGTGTGCCACAGAGCATCCCTGGGTGCCCTCACAGCATCCCTGGGTGCCCACATAGCTCCTGTGTCTGCCCCTACAGCATCTTTGGGTGCCCCCACAGAATTTCTGGGTGCCCTCATAGCTTCTGTGTGTGTCCCCATAGCTCCTGTGAGTGCCCTCACTGCATCTTTGGGTGCCCCCACAGAATTTCTGGGTGCCCCCATAGCTTCTGTGTGCCCTCACAGCACTTTTGGGTGCCCCCACAGCATTTCTGGGTGTCCCCTGCTCCACTGTCCCCCTCTGAACTGGGGATGGTTCATTTTCCACAGGGTTTAAGGGGATGTAGGGAGATACCCACACCCAAAGGTCTCATCCCCAGTGGGCACCCAAGGGTGAAGGATGGGCACCATGGGGTGTGGGGTGTGGGGTGCTGGGGACAGGGTACCCCGCTGATGGAAAGGGGGAATGGTGGGAAACAGGTTGGGGAAAGAGACAAAAAGGAGCATTTATTATCCAGGGTGGTGTCTCCTGGACTGAGACTCAGACCCTGGGATTGGGACATGGACACAGATCCTGAGATTGGGAAACGGACCCTGGGATTAGGACACAGACACAGACCCTGGGACTGGGACAAGGACACAGATCCTGCGACTGGGACAAGGACACAGGCCCTGGGACTGGGACACAGGCAGGCAGTGACCCCACAGGCTCACACAAGGGGGTCTTAGGTGCCACCTGAAGCAAAGGCAAACTGGCGGCTGGGCTGGTGAGGACCAGAGAGCACCAAGAGCATTCCCAGAGAGCAGAATCCCCTCGTTTCACGTGCCGGGCGCCCCCCACCCGCCCCGTCTTTCACAGAATTTTGGCAGAGGAGGAAAAGCAGCTCCCGTGGATGGCCGGGAGCGGAGCCGCCGGGTGCCGACAGCGGAGCCAGCGATCCTGCCCCGAGCGGAGCCAGCGATCTGCAGAGTTCACATTTTTTGGCCCCGGGAGCGTCAGACGGAACAGTTTCCCATTGACAGCACCCGGCCACCGCTCCCAGCAGCAGCAGCAGCTCCGGCGCTGTTTTCAAATGCAAATTCAAGCTCCCCCCAGGAAGGAGCCCAAAGCCTTTTCCCGAGGGCTGGGCTCTGCCCAGGGCACTCGGGGTGCCATGGGAAGGACCCCGGTCCTGAACCCTCCGCAGAGCAAACTCTGCGTTCTCCAGCGCTTCCCAGAGCCGCTGCTCACGGATGTGGTGCTGTCCCCGCCTCCCAAAAATCCCGATTCCTGCCAGCTGCTTGTTCCTCTGTGGCAGCATTTGCAGGGCAGGCTCTGGCTGTCTGCTCCGGCCATGTGCAGCCCCCCTTTCGGGCACCCCCGAGACCCCCGGGTTTGTAAAGAGCTGAGCGAGGCCGGCAGCTTCACCCCCAGCTGGTTTTGTGTGCCACCCCAAAATCTGCCCTGGGAGGCTGAGCCCTGGCACGTCCCAGGGCTGCAGGGCACAGGGCAGAGCCCTTAACGAGCTGCTGGGCCCAGCAATTAGAAACAGGGAACAAAGAGCCATTCTCAGCATCCCTTTGGGCCACAGCCACGGGACACGGCCACGGGCACCCGGAGCTTTTTGTCCCTGCGCAGGGGACCCGGGGGGAACCGGGGCCACCTGAGCCCACAGCCCCCACGGGGACCCTGGAGCAGGATGAAGGGAAAAAAAGGGATTTGTGGTTTGAAACTTCCCAGCAGGGACAGACTGGAAGAGAGGCAGAAAGTGGGTGAGGGGTGTGATGGCAGCACTTGAGGTTGTGCCAGGGGAGGGCNTGTTTTCAAATGCAAATTCAAGCTCCCCCCAGGAAGGAGCCCAAAGCCTTTTCCCGAGGGCTGGGCTCTGCCCAGGGCACTCGGGGTGCCATGGGAAGGACCCCGGTCCTGAACCGTCTTCAGAGCAAACTGCGTCCTCCAGCGCTTCCCAGAGCCGCTGCTCACGGATGTGCTGTTGTCCCCGCCTCCCAAAAATCCCGATTCCTGCCAGCTGTTTGTTCCTCTGTGGCAGCATTTGCAGGGCAGGCTCTGGCTGTCTGCTCCGGCCATGTGCAGCCCCCCTTTCGGGCACCCCCGAGACCCCCGGGTTTGTAAAGAGCTGAGCGAGGCCGGCAGCTTCACCCCCAGCTGGTTTTGTGTGCCACCCCAAAATCTGCCCTGGGAGGCTGAGCCCTGGCACGTCCCAGGGCTGCAGGGCACAGGGCAGAGCCCTTAACGAGCTGCTGGGCCCAGCAATTAGAAACAGGGAACAAAGAGCCATTCTCAGCATCCCTTTGGGCCACAGCCACGGGACACGGCCACGGGCACCCGGAGCTTTTTGTCCCTGCGCAGGGGACCCGGGGGGAATCGGGGCCACCTGAGCCCACAGCCCCCACGGGGACCCTGGAGCAGGATGAAGGGAAAAAAAGGGATTTGTGGTTTGAAACTTCCCAGCAGGGACAGACTGGAAGAGAGGCAGAAAGTGGGTGAGGGGTGTGATGGCAGCACTTGAGGTTGTGCCAGGGGAGGGCAGCCCTGGAGGAGGAAAATCCCTTTAATCTCGCCCCAAAGAGGCCAAACAAGAGCCAGAGCTTGCAGCAGAAGGAACCAAGGAGGGGTTGGGCACGTTTTCATGCAAGGACAGCCTGTAAAGGCAATTCTGACCAAACCACAGGAGAAGCTGCTTTCCAGGCCCCCCAATTAATGGAGCACAGGGGTCAGAACCCCCAGACAGCCCTCCCCTGACAAGGGTTCTCTCAACCTGCTGCACCAACAGCACCAAACCTCTGACTTCTGCCTTGAAATCCCAACTGCTCACCTGAAACCTGTCATCTCTGGGCCTGTCCTGACTCATGGGAGCACAGTTCTGGGGGTGGGGATGGGCTGAACGTGACTCCAGAGAGGCCAAGTTCATTCCTACCCTCTCTGGCACATCGTGCTCAAACCCACCAGGAGGCTGCACACAAACCCTGAGCACTGGTGGCCTGGCCAGAGCCTCAGGAGGGGATGCTGAGCTGTGCCCAGCACTGCTCCTGCTCTCACTCGTATTCCAGGTGATTTCCAAGGCTTCAAGGGGGTGATTGTGGGTGGAAAAACTTTTCCTCAGGCCTCCAGAAAAAGGCTCCCAAGGACAGGGATCATCTGGGTGCAGGCTCTAGGATTATTTACATGGACTAAAACCGATGGAATTTTGCTGTGTCCTGAGTGGAAGCCTGGAGCCTCAGTGGGAGGTGGTGACAGGATGCAGGAGGGGGAAAATGGGAGCCACAAACCCAGCAGGAATCTGTTGGAGGGTGAAGGCAGGAGAGATGGGACCAACCAGGGGCTGGCTCAGGTTTCAGGTGCACTGTGGGGATTCTCCCATCACTCTGCTCTTCCCTGTGACTGGAAAGAGCCAACAGCTCTGAATCTTGTTCTGGGGAATGCCACAGGTGAGGGGAGACACTCACCAGCTTCCCAAACCCAGGGGTGGAGCTTGGAAGGGGATCACATCCAGGCAGGGGAGGACATGAGACAGGAATGAGCTGTTGTGCCCTAAGATGCCGATTTCCCTAAGGAACAAACTGCCAGCAGCATCCCAAATCCAGAGCTGCTGGCAGCACTGAGGGGCAGCCCCTGCTCCCCCAGAACAGGGAGTTCTGGGCCATAAGGGCTGCCCCAGTCCCTGCAGACCAGGCTGGGGATGTGACTGGCAGCTGCTGGACCACGGTGACCCCTCCAGCTGGCTCCTCCCTGATGTCATCCTTCACCTCAGCAGCCACCAGCACCTGGCAGTTCAGACCCTTGGGGTCCATCAGAGCAGGAAAGCAGCTCTCATTTTGCAAGAGGGTCCAAAAAAAAGAAGTTTTGTGTCCAGCATTGCTCCTTGCATTCTTTGTAACAGCTTTTCACGTGCATAACTGTGCCCTCATCCCCTCCCTGCCCCCAAACCCACTGGGCTGGGATTTCCAACCCTGTGTGCAGATCCAAAGTGGCCTGAAGGACCAGGTGTGCTCTGGGTGGCCCTGCAAGGAGGGACAGGCTGGTGAGCACTGATTTCTCTGGTGCTGGTTCATTCCTGGGGCAGATTTTTGGGTTGGTCAGTTCCTGGCACCTGCAGCCCTGCTTGGTGTCCCAGGACAGAGAAGGGAGAAGTGTCCTGGCTCCCACCTCCTTTCACTGGGCTGTGGTGGAGCAGGAAACAATCCTGGGGTTTGTTTTCTCTGGGTGTTCCCTGCAGGAGAAACCTGCAGTGGGAGGGGAGCCATGGGAGAGATGAGCAGCACTGGTGGGAAGGGTGTCCATGCTGCACATCACCAGCTGCACATCACCAGCTGCACATCCAATATTTCTGATGGAACTGGGTGGTGCAGGGAGCAGCAGGAATGAGGGAAACCTCCTTCAGTCTGTGTCAGCCAGCCAGGAAAAACCCCGAGCCTGGATCTGGGGATAATGTGGGTGAGTGTGTGGTGGAGCAAACGCCTCTGGGAGCTGGGGTCAGCCCTGCACTAAGCTCAGCTCTAGGCCAAGCTTTGGGGCAGTCTGTTTGCTCAGCCCTTGCAATCAAAGTTCTTTCCCAATTTGGGCTTCCCAGGGTCCTCCTGGGCCCTGAGGAGCACACACTGCCAGGGACCAGAGGCTTTTGCAAGGCAGCAAATCTTTGGTCAGATCCCAGGAGCCAGAGTAGTGAAAAAATAAGTTATGCTGAAAATTCTATTAACTTTAAACAAAAAAAAGTTCATAAGTGAATATTAAACAAACAAGAAGTGCCAGATCTCGTGGTGGCTGCCCAGGACCCAGTTTTGGTGCAGAACCCTTGGAATGGAGAGGTGAGGAAGGGCTGGGGGCAGGAGGGAAGCACAAAGCAGCCCTGAAATAGTGAAAGGAGTAACAAAACCTTTGAATCTGAAGTCAGGGAAAGGACAAGAGGCAGAGCTGACCCTCGGTGGGGCTGGTAGGTGCCTGAAGGAGCTCATCCTGTGGGGTTTGGCAGGGTGGATCTGGTACAGAGGGCTGGGAAGGATCTGGGGGTGTGTGATGCTTCTGAGCAGACAGAAATAGGTGGTAGGTGTGAAAGCAGCAGGTTCTCGAGGTGTCAGTTTGTGGAGCTCTGCCACAGCGCAGTGGAAACCAGCCTGGGGTGGTTCCAAACCAACAAACCCGCAGAGGACAGAGAGGCCACCAGCAGCCACCTCATGGCTGAGGGGCAACCTCTGGCTCAGGTGACCCTCAACTCCTGCTTTGCCACCAGCATGGGCCATGGGGAGAGCAGAGCCTGGAGCCTCCAGGGGTGGGGTTTTGTTGTCTCAGGAGAAATTCAGCCTGGAAAAACTGTGCAGGTGGCTCTCTGTGGTGCAGGGAAAAACCTGCTGGGGAGAGCTGGGCCAGACCTGCTGATTTACTGCCCACGAAATGGAGTGTGAGCTGCACCACGAGCACTCCTTGCTCTCATTTACAAAATGCATCTGCTACCACTTCTTCATTTGTTGCCAGCCCAAATGCCTGAGAACAGCAGCAGCATGACAAATGCTACTGCTCCCTGTGAAGNGCTGATTTACTGCCCACAAAATGGAGTGTGAGCTGCACCATGAGGACTCCTTGCTCTCATTTACAAAATGCATCTGCCACCACTTCTTCATTTGTTGCCAGCCCAAATGCCTGAGAACAGCAGCAGCATGACAAATGCCACTGCTCCCTGTGAAGGTGATCACTGCTCCAGAGCTGTTCTCCAAAGGTTCATTAAATATATTAAAACCAGCTATAGTGAACTGTAGTGGAGATCCTAGAAGAAAATTCTGTATCTCCTCTGGATCCCAAGTGTTCCCCTTGCCCAAAACAAAGCAGAGGGCAGGACTCCAGCCAGAGTGAATGCTCAGGGTGGCACTGAGGGCTGGTGGGCATGGGAGAAGCAATGTCCCTTCCTTGAGACCTCTGCATCCCAAAGGAGCCTGGCTTTACAAATGGTCTGGGGCCATGGTAAACATCCCAGCCCCACTGGAGCAGAGCATCAGCTGGAAAAATGCCTCAGGACTGAAACCCTCAGAGTGTGGGAGGGTGATTTTGTCCCCCATCCCCAGGATTGCAGCCTGGGGAGCTGAAGGCAGGGCTGTGAGCTCGCTGTGAAATGAGTGGAGAGGTCTCAGCCCACAGTGGCACAGAGGGATTTTTGCTGTTGGCCAGGAACAGATTTGGGTGGAGCTGGGGAAGGGCCAGGCCCTGCTGCCAACGGGGGGAGAGAGCCGTGTCCAGCTGGTCCTGGGGCACAGCTCCATCACCCCTGGAGCACTGACCTGTGTCCCTTAGGGAATCACTGCCCCAGGCACAGCTCCATCACTCCATCACTGACCTGTGTCCCTTAGGGAATCACTGCCCCAGGGCACAGCTCCATCACCCCTGGAGCAGTGACCTGTGTCCCTTAGGGAGGCACTGCCTGCCCCAGGGCACAGCTCCATCCCCCCTGGAACACTGACCTGTGTCCGACCGGGAAGCGCTGTCCCTGGAGCACAGCTCCATCACTCCATCACTGACCTGTGTCCCACCGGGAAGCGCTGTCCCTGGAGCACAGCTCCATCACCCCTGGAACACTGACCTGTGTCCCACCGGGAATCACTGCCCTGGGACACAGCTCCATCACCCCATCACTGACCTGTGTCCCTTAGGGAATGGCTGCCCAGGGCACAGCTCCATCACCCCTGGAACACTGACCTGTGTCCCACCGGGAAGCGCTGTCCCCGCCCTCCTCTGCCAGCTCCGGCAACTGCCGGGAGGCTTCAGCGAGCCAACACCTCCCAGCAAAGCGCAGCACAACGTTAAATCATAGCTAAAAATATTCCTCCGGAGCTTTATTAGTAAATGCCACAGTTGGTGCTTTGGTTTGGGTTTTTTCTCCCCGCCCCTTCCTACTGTAAAACGTTTCAGCTGTAGGAGCAGCACTTGACTAAACGGGCTCTAAACCCCCACCAGCTCCGGGGGCTGGGCTCTGCAGCACCAGCCCTGCTAAGGGGGATGCCATAAAAGCAGCTGCCTCGTTACCCTGGGGTCAGAAACCTCGTCCTGCTGTGAGTCTGGTTTAGAACAAACAGGCTCCTGATAGGAGTTTCCTCTAAATGATGTTTCTTTTAGAGCAGGTGAGAGCAAATGCTGGAAATCACAGAATCACCGGAGGGTTTGGGTTGGAAGGGACCTTTAAGATGATCTGGTCCCTGCCATGGGCAGGTACACATCCCACTGCCCCAGGCTGCTCCAAGCCCCAGTGTCCAGCCTGGCCTTGGGCACTGCCAGGGATCCAGGGCCAGCCACAGCTGCTCTGGGCACCCTGTGCCAGGGTCTCCCCACCCTCACAGACAAGATTTTCTTCCTATCTTTTAATCTAAATCTTCCTCTTTTGGTTCAAAACCAATCCCCACTGACCTATCACTATTTCCACACACAAAAATTCTTTCCCTCCTTTTGATAAGCCCCCTTTAGGCACTGGAAGGGGCTCTGAGGTCTGTCCAGAGCCTTCTCTTCTCCAGCCTGAACAACCCCATCTCTGGCAAGGGGATTTTCAGGCAGGAGTTCACATGGAGTTTGGGTTCTGTTGTTTGATTTCTCAGAAATGGAGAGCCCTCAGTGTCCCCAGGCAGTGGTGCTGAGGGTCACTTCTCCAGGTCCTTCACATTCACCCTTCGGCTCTATCTCTGCTGTGGATACAGATCAGAGAATTCTTATCCATGCAAAATCCATTAAAAAAAAAAAAAAAAAAAAAAAGAAGACATCCATCCAGATACCCTAATGCTGAAGCTAAAAAGGAGGGAGAAAGTAGTGGATGAAACCGTGCATGACCCTCCTCCATCACGCCTTGGCTGCTCCATGCCTGTTCCTGTGCAGGAATGCCCCGAGCAGCGGCACTGCCTTGATCTTCCGAGGAGGAGTCGGGGGCCGGGGCTGTGGGAACCCAGCACAGATCTCAGCTCTGTTTTGGCTGTAAGAGATCCCTGCTGGCCCGGCAATCATGTGTTGTTTTTAATGACTCCATCACCAAAGGAAAATCTTCAATGACAGCTTTTTTTCCCTTTTGTGCCCAGCTCATTACCAGAAGGATCTCCCTCGCTCGCTGCCGGCTTGTACGAGCAGGACGCTGCTGAACAAACCGGCCTTTTTCTCCCCAGGATAGAAGGCGCTTTGATAAACCGGGGAAACCCTCGGCCAGCAGCGAGAGGCTTTCAGGAGAGCCGCTGCTGCTGCCTTGGGGAACAGCCGCAGGACTGGCATCTCCAGCCGCGGGGCAGAGCGCTCGCAGCCGGCTCCAAGCTGCTCCCTGCGGGGCCGGGCTTTGCCCGCTGCTCCCCAGCGCTTCCCTGGGGCTTTTCCCATCGGTGCTGGACCTGCACCCTGCAAAACCCTGCGCGTGGATGTGGGGGAGAGGAGGCAGATCCCAGCCTGGAGCTGGCTGCAGCCTCGCTGCTCAGAGAGGTGAGAAATGCCGCGGCTCTTGCCCGCGGGGTGCAGCTCAGAGGGTGTCTTTTTGGATGAGCAGCTCTGCGAAAAAAAAAAAAAAAAGCGTTCTTGCTTTTCTTTTTTTATTTCTTAACACTTCTGGCTCGAGGGCTGTTGTTCGTAACTTGTCAAGATCTTGGCATCGGCGGCTGATTTGTCATCCGCCATAAAATGGAGGATGAGCATCTTTGGTTCAGAACTGGGCCAAGGGAGACGACAGCTCAAAGCAAAATATGCTTCATCTCCAGTTTTCTCGGCGGGTTTGAGCTCCCGGGAAAAGGAGCGGACATTTGGGGTCTGAGTTGCATCACAGCGTTCTGGGTAAGAGCCCTTCTCCTGCTCTGCGTTTGCGACAGCACAGCCCGGTGCACATTAACCCTGTGCCTGCCAGAGCAGCCTGTGCTGGGCTGACGCTGCCATCGCCCTGCCCTCCTCACCGAGCTCTGCAACCTGTCACCCTGGGAGCTGCTGAGACGCTCAAATACCACCAGAACACTATTTTAAAAAATAAAATTATACCAGTAATCTCTTTAAAACCCAGGCAAAGATCTGCAGCGGGAGGGGTGTGCCTTGGCACGCCGAAGTTTGGCAGATGAATTATCAATCCTGCCGTTCCCGAGCACATCCCGGCGCTGCCCTCCCCTCCTCCGGCAGCGTGTCCGCTGCCCCGGGCACACAAAGCAGCCACAAACTCCCTCAAAAAGCACCTCCATCCGCAGGTATTCCATCGCACTGCCACCGCCACGAGGCAGCAAGAACTCGAGTTTGCAGCGATAAAATTAAAGCTCCCTGCAAGTAGCTGAATCACTGAGCGTGCAGGCCCAGGCTCGGCACCTTCCAGGGGCTCTGGGCCCACCTCAGCTCTGCCCATGGGGGTGCCCCGGCCTGGGTGGGGTCACCAAGGGGGGCTCTGAGCCCAGCTGGGCTCCAAATCCCTGGGAGGGCACCAGGATGGGGAGGGTGGGCCCCGCATGACAGGTGACACCAGGTCGTGCCCTGCTCAGCGCTGTCCCCTCTGTGTCCCCAGCCTCACACCGGCCTGCAGAGCCCCCCGAGCCCCCCAACTCCCCAGGCAGGGGGGGATGAGCCCTGCCCTGCGCTGGCTGTGGGTGCAGCCGTGGGCCCAGCTGATCCCCCACAGTGATGTAAAGATGAAGGATCCTCCCTCCCCAGGATGGCAAGTGAAGCCCCCCGCCCCCACCCCG
>VWYE01026958.1:0-16087 GCA_013398995.1 Alaudala cheleensis
TTTTTTTTCCATGGAAAACCACGAGATTAACATGCAGTCAAATGGGATTTGCAGCTGTAAATTCATGCATTCATGCTTATCCTGAGGTGGTGGTAGAATAAAGATTGCTGAAGACAAGCCCAAAGATAAACACACTTTCAGGGTCACAGACAGGAGACCTGAGCTTATTAAAGTATGTTCTAATACTTTTCAAGTTATTTTCCTTTCCCTGGTGTGCTGTGCAGGCCATGAGCAGAGGCTCAGAAATTCCCTGTTATTTTTATAGAGATACTGCTAAATCTGTTGACCCTGAACAGGTCTTGCAAACACAGAGATTTTTTTTATAAAAGGCAAGTGGAAAAAAAAATAAAAAGAAAAAAAAGAAAAGGTTTCAAATCTTTGAAAATAGATCATGGAAAAGCTTCTGAGGGCTGAGCATCTTCCCTGTTAATAAACCCCAGTGCTGCAGAGATGGAACTCGTTTGTGAGGCACTGCTGCACTTTATGGAACTGGGATGGACGAGCCAAGGAGGTGGTGGACAAGGCAGTTTAAATGCTCTGAATGGGAGGAACTCATTTCCCTGGAAGCTCAGCTGAGACCCAGAGAACACCTGAAAGATGAATGACAATTGGTGGCTACAGCTGAGAGAGAGAAAAATGCATGTGTTTTATATGCATTCCACATATATTGATATATGTCTATTTTATATATATTCCTTTACTCAGAGGTGCCCAGAGCAGCTGTGGCTGCCCCTGGATCCCTGGCAGTGCCCAAGGCCAGGCTGGATGGGGCTTGGAGCAACCTGGGACAGTGGAAGGTGTCCCTGCCCATGGCAGGGGGAGGAAATGAGGTGAGTTTTAAGGCCCCTTCCCACACAAACCATTCTATTTATTATATACAGATATATCTATATATATCCCTACTAACCCAGGGGGTAACAGCATCAGGAGAAGCTGCTGTGCATCCCTCCCAGCACTGCCAGCATGTCCCATTTTTTTGTGTGTGTGTCTTTTGACCCAAAATAATTGTGCTTTTCCCCCTCAGCTTTCCCATCCTTGCCTCTGGGCCGGAGAGAAAGCAGTGGAATGTTTTGCTGCAGGTTACAACAACAGGAAAATCACCGGGAGCAGCAGCGGAGCTTTGCAGCAGTTGGGTGGAGTTTGAAGCAGGTCCGAGGGGTAATTAGCACCACCCGGAGTCACGAGCAGCCCTCCGCAAGAAAGGAGTGGGCAGGCTCTGCTGTTGTTGCCTCCTTGGCCCTTCGTGCCAATTTTCTGATTAATAACATCCCAAGCCACTTGATGCACTATTGATTCTAAATTCAATAAGAAGAACTGGCAGCTCCTGGCAAGATCACATCATTTTTTTTCCCTCAAAAAAAATTTGTCCCTAATACTGAACCTGAACCTTCCCTGAGGCTGTTCCCCCTTGTCCTGTCCCTGTTTCCACCCCGGCTGTCCCCTCCTGGAGTTGTGCAGAGCCACAAGGTCCCCCCCGAGCCCTGCTGGGCTCCAGCCCCTTCCCAGCTCCGCTGCCCTTCTCTGGGAAGAGAAACCCAACCAATAAACAAAAGCTGTTCAGATCCATTAACAACCTCGGAGAGAAAGGCAAATATATAACAGCGAGCAGAAGGCGGCTCAGAAAGTGTAGGGAAGCCAAGAAATATTGAGCTTTGATCCAGAGAGAGTATTTCAACAAATGCTGAATGCTTTGCAAATATTCCGTGCTTGCAGGAGCCAAAACACATGGCAAGGGAGGAGTGGTGCTGCCCGGAGCTCCAGGGTGGGCAGCAGGAAAGGTTCCAGCACACATCTGCTGCCTCTCTGGCACCGGGAAAAGCATCCTCCACCTCAACGTGGTTTTCCACAGGAGCTGCCACCTCTGACCTGGGAACAAGGCAGCTCCGTCTCAAAGCTGCATCTGAGCCGTGCATTTCTGAGCAGGGGGGGATATTGAGGATTTTGTTTATTAAAATTATGCAGGAGTCAGAAAAGAGAGTTTTCCTCTCTTTTTGGCAGGGAGTTGCATTCAGTCAGGGCTGGATTTTCAGGGATTACTGTCAGGGGGGAGAGAGAGGAGATGGAAAGCAGTGCTGTGGGTGTGAGGGCTCAGCTCCTGCAGACCCTGGGCAGGAGGTGACAGAACCCAGGCATTCCCATTTTCTCCTTTCTGACTTGTTCAAAGACACAGACCCACCGGGACTTGCCTGGAGCTGGGCTCTGTGTCCAGCCCGACCTGCAACCCTCAGAATAAAGAGAATAAAAGAGGTTCTCTATCTGCTCTGTTGAGACCTTCAGATTTTCATCCTAACGGGACGTGGCGCTGGACAGATTGAGCCGCCCTGAGCAGCTCATTACCAATTCAAACGCGGGGTTTATCGGAGCCTGTTTTCTGCCCGTGTTTGCGGCCGGGCCGGCGGCTCCAGCAGCGATGAGGCTGCGGCTCCGTCAGCAGCGCTTCCCCAGCCCCGGGCTCTCACCCCTGCAGCCTCCACCGCCCCCCTGCCTCCCTGGATGCGGGAATGGGGGATGCGGGGCTGGGGGATGAGGGATTGGGAGCTGTGGGGATGGGGGATGCACGGCTGGGGGATTGAGGGGATGGGGGATGAAGGGATGGGGGATGCGGGGCTGTGAGATTCCGGGCTGGAGGATGCAGGGCTGGGCTGGAGGATGCGGGGGCCGGGCTGGGAGCAGGACGGGCTCGCTCCAGGGGAGGAATGGGTTTCCTTTCACACGGGCAATCGCCTGTGCAGGGAGCAGAGGGCAAGCACAGAGGGGCTGTCAGCAGGCCGGTGTCCTGTTGGGTCCTGGCAGATGTCCTGCTGGCTCCTATTGGGTCCTTTTGGGTCCAGTTAGGTCCTATGGGGTCCTGCTGGGTCAGAGCACGCAAAATGCCCTACAGGTCACAGATTGTTTTCACTCCTTCTCCCCGTTAGTTCCGGGCTTCTGAGCACTGAAACCACAGCGATTCTCCCAATCTGAAAGGAAGAAGGCAGTTGTCTCTACTCAGAGGGACCGCAGCTCTGCCCATGGTCAGATTTTGGCCAAATTCAGTAAAGGGAGACCATGGTTTTTTTCGATGTGTCTCGCTGTGTGAAAGCCAGCCCAAAATTACTAATTTTGCTCCTTTATTTATTTATTGTTCCTGATTTTCAGCAGTCTGTGGGCTATGAATTATGGAGCAGATGCATAGCAAATGAACCGAAGCTCTGGCAGGTTTAGCACACACAGCTCCCCGAGCCGGGCATCCAGCTCCACCTGCCTGCAACAGCTCCGGCTGCAGCTCCTGNGGCTTTGGCAGCACTCTGGCTGCAGCTCCACCAGCAGCTCCATCAATAACTCCATCAGCAGCTCCTGCAGCAGCTCTGGCAGCAGTTCCTGCAGCAGTTCCTGCAGCAGCTCCCTGTCATCCCACCGACCCCAGGAGTGTGCAGGTGTCAGGTTTCTGCCAGCCCCGCGGGCAGGGGGGTGACAGCCCCTGCCAGCCCCGGGGATCTCTCCAGTTGGGGATCCCTGTGCTTCCACCGGCCCCTGGCTCACACACCCACCCTGCCCCGTGTCCACACCAACCCAATTTATCACCCCAGTCGTATAAATCTGGCCACGAAATCAAGGCCATGAATTCTCTGCCTAAAAATCAATTCTCATTTGTGCCTTGGAGCCTGGAAACTGCCGCTGACTTCCTCCTCTCAGAGTAGCTGGCACTTAGCACTTGCTTTTTGTTTTTATACCCAAAGTTCTACCTTTTTTTTTTCTTTTTTGTTAAATCCACATTTAATCTTGCGTTTGTGTGCACCAGGGAATAAAAGAAATGTTTTATGACTTGCATTATTTATGAATGGTATAATTTCAGAGCATTTGTATGAAACTATAGTTCTGAGCAGAAAATAATATTAAACAAGACAAGTGTGTATATTTGTTTCATAAATCCATAAAACCTGATTAACAATGATGCTCCTAATGCTGGGCTGATCATTAGGAGACTTCCTGTATCTGGACCAGGGTGCTGCACTGGAGGCTTTGATGCATTAGGACAGAGCCCTGCAAAGCTCTGTACACTGAAATCTGTGCTGCAGCACAAATGATTTAACCAAGGCTTTGCTTTTGGGTTTTGAATTCTTTTTATTACTTTCTCTGTGAATCTTAGAGCTGATTAACAATACAGGAGAGGGAAACTTATTCTGCCAAAGCAGTTGCTGGCTCCCAGAGCAAGCTTTGGGATGCTTTGTGTTTTCCTTTCATGTTTTCTGACTGAAATTGTGGCTGTCCCATCCCACTGCTCCCCTGTTTGCAGCAGACATCTCCCCTTCCCCTGCCACCAGCCTGGGCTGCTCTGGGATGCATTTCTCTAAGTGCCAGCACTGACAACCCACTGGGCAGTGGGACAGCCAGAAAATCGAGTTTTCCATCGATTTCCCATTTTATCTGGTAGCAGAGTTCCAAAGTAAAGCCTGAGGAGTAAAGGGCAGCTGAGGACGTTTTCCTGGGTGCAGTCAATGAATTGTTGACCCCCTTGGGTCTCCCCTGAGTGCTGGGAATTGATTTCCCTGAGGACAGGACTGGTCAGTCTGGAGGGGACTCTGGGGGTTCCCCAGAGCCTGACAGGAGGGGGGGATGTGGGGATGTTCTACCTGTACCAAAACCTCACCTCCAGAGCCCCCACACCTGACCCAGAGCTCTCACTGAAACCTGAGAGATGCTGGGCAAAAGCCAGAGGTGAAAGGACACTCCTGGGGGCTGCAAGCAGAGAAAAAAGAAATATCTTTTGCTAAGAAAAATGAAAGGACCTCAGGACATTCATATGCAGCTCAGTGACACAGCAGCTCCCTCTCAGTGACTCCTCCACAAGCAGTGATAGAGAAAATTTTCTGCTGAAAAAAAAAGAATTTAGCCTGAAGGTGAAAACTTCAAAGGGGCTGAACTCTGGATCCAGCAAGAGCCTTGTGCACGTCGTGGAGCTGAGAGGGGCAGGGGTTGATAAAGCACTTCAAACCCTGCCGAGCCTGTGATCAGGCTCCTCCCGGGGGGAGCAGGGCTCTGGCCAGCCCTGAGCACCTGTGGGCACCGAGCGCTGATGAAACGCTCTGAAATCAAAGTGATCTCATTCACAAAACAACAGGAAAAACAAAGTGTGTGAGAGGGGAAGGCGGGAGGAGGGCAGAGAGCCCGGGGCAGGGGGTGCTGGGCAGTTTGAGGGAACACCTGGGGGGCTGCCTGAGCTGCCAGAGCCCAGGGAACAAGGTTGGAGCACCAAACACCCAGAGCTCGTAGCCCTCATCACCCCATTCCACCTGTCCTGGAGCCTCCCTAAGGGAAATCTCACCCTGCTGAGCCCCAGAACTGCAGCCACAGCTGCTGCCAGCTGCTCTGGGAGCTGGGGCACCACCGCTGGGGTGGCTCCTCTGAGCCTGCAGCCCCTCCCTGGATGCTCCTGGCAGGTGCAGGGTGTGAGGGGCCAGCCCTGCTGAGCCCCTCAGTGACACAGCACAGCCCCTGCATCGCTGCTTCCCAGCCCTTTCCCCCTCGGAAAAAAAATGGGATTTCTGTATTGCTGGCACATGAAAGGAATAGGAGTTTTCTTGCTGCAAGCCATAGAAAGCAGGCTTCATTCAGTTCCTGAATAATTTAGAATACAAGCCTTTGATTAATTTCATGAGAAAAAGGAAACAAAGTTAGCTATAACTATAGGCCATTCAAAGTATGGATTGCCAGAAAAATGTGCAAAGCACTGTCATGAGAGGATTAATTACACAGATTAAATATTTTATAAGTTAAATAATGTGTATTTTTTTGAGACAAAATGGAATGTCATTTTTTCCCCCAAGACAGGGAAAGTAACTGTATTCACTTCCATTTAGCCCACAGAGCAACACAGACTCCACTGACAGAGGAGGATGGATCAGGGCTCTAATTCCCAGCTGGCACCAAAATCTATATTCTGAGCAACATTTTATCTTCTCCCTGAGAGCCAGCTCGGAGCTTTCAAGTCCCTGTCACTTGTGAGGTTCTTCTGGGGGGAGAAAAAAAGGGTCCTGGCAATTGTTATTCTCTCTATTATACCCTCCCAAATCTGGAAGGAAAATGGACTGTGTAGAGTGATTTTAATTATTGTGTTATTGTCCTGGAGGATAATGGAAGAGCTTTTCAAACTGTCTGCCTTTTTCCTTTACAGAAAAGAAGACCTGAAGCCAATTTCTGCCTCTGAACTGTCCAGAAGGCCGAATCCTCTGCACAGGAGTTGCTCCATGGCACGCAGGGCACGTCCAGCCACGCTCCCAGGGGAGTCACTGCCACAGGAATGGATGCAGGGGAGGTTTTGCAGCCAGCACACAGGTTTGGCCTGTGATTCCATGATTCTATGGTTCCATCCCAGCAGGAGCATCAATCTTTGGGCTGGTTTTTATTGCTTGACTCGAGTCCAGAACATCTGACAGCTGTTACATTTTCTTCCTATTGAAATGTTTTTATTTCTTAAAAGCTAAAAATGAACAGATCCCACCTCACCCCCCAAGAATGGATCATCTGCTCCACTGGGAGCTGATGTGCATCCTCATAAAGGTGGGGAGGAAATCCCCCTTGTGAGGCAAAAGAGGGATGGAGCCCAGGAATGAGGCAGAGCCAAGGCTGTGCTCACTGCTGACACTCCCTGCTCTAATCTACAGCAATTAAATTGTCTGCTTTGCATTGAGGGCTGCTGAGGAGTGGTGATGTAGTCAGAGATACTCCTGTGAGCCTTTCATCTTTAGGTGTTTCTTTTGAATTTTGAGAAATAAATTATGCTGGTGCTCTCTGAGCACTGAAACAGAGGGTGGGTTTTAGCTTCATGTGAGGGAGTAGTATAGTGATTAATTTGTTTTCAATGTGATGCCCTGGAACTTCTGATGATGTGACTCAGGATGTACCTCGGGCTTCCATGAGGTTTAGATTGGATAATAGGGAGAATTTCTTCCCTGGAAGGGTGGTCAGGCATTGGAACAGGCTGCCCAGGTGGAGTCAGCATCTCTGGAGTGTCCCAAAGGAGTGCAGATGTGGCACCTGGGGACACGGGTTTTGGGCAATGCAGCACTGCTGGTTTAAAGGTTGGGCTCAGTCTCAGAGATCTTTTCCAGCCTTGATCATCCCATGCTTCTGTTACTGGACAGACTCAGGAAGCACAGTTAGTGGGGAGTCTTCTCAGATGGAAATAACTCCCTGCTCTTGTCTGCATTTTGAATCAGTGATTTTCCTGTCCTGCCACTGCCTGTTTGTACCTGGGCAAGGTTCTTCCCACCCTGGGCTCTGGCACCTTGTGCCAGCTCCTCCTCGATCCCTGTAACCTCCTCCAGCACCTTGCAGCATTCCAAACTCCACTGCAGTCCCTGTGTTATCTCCTTTCCCTGGTGAGCCCTCTCCTCTCCTCTCCTCTCCTCTCCTCTCCTCTCCTCTCCTCTCCTCTCCTCTCTCTCCTCACCCCTGGGAGCTCCGTGGCTGTTCCAGAACATCCTTTGGCCAAGGCACTGAAGCGAAGTGTGGGAAGATGGAGCTGAGGTGGAGCAGGGAATCCTCCAGCCCTGCCCTGGCTGGGTGTTCCTCACCCCTGGCACAAACCCTGCCCTGCCTGGCCCTGCCTGCCCCAGGTGCTCCCGCAGGACCCAGGCCTGGGAGTCAGGGAAGGGTCACCCCCCCACGCTTCTTCCTGCAGTCATTTCCCATCCTTGTCCCCTTTGTGCCACTCTTCCCTTGAGAAAAGGGAGTTTAGAGGCAATTCGCCCTGGAAAATTACAATTACCTTATTGATTGGGTGAAAAGGAACTGTTTTATTAAAGCTCGGAATCCTGCATGTTTCTTTTCCTTACAAATATCCTATTACATGCTCAGAGACCACCCACACGCTTTGCTGCTTTCACATTTGCCCAGCAATCTTTCATGCCAGTTGACTTTTCATTTCCAAATCCCTTTCTGCATTAAACACAGACCCACACAACCAACCCATTTTGCTTTGAAATAAATCATAAGTCCGTGCCAGAAATGACTTGAGGTGTTCTTAGGAATTTGTAAACAGCACTAAAGTCTTGTGGGAAATGTCACAAAGCGTTGCTCCAAATTTATTAAGTAGTTTCTCATCTTGAATGTCTGTATTCCTGTACACAGCCTGGCAATGTTTCTACCTGTAAGGGCATTTGATCGGGTGGGTGGAATTTGGGGCTCCTGGAAAATCCCACAGATCCAGAAAGGGGAAGGAGCTTTGAGGCTGTGCAGGCTGATTTGATAAAAGGACAAAGATTCAATTTTGCAGCTTACTATTAGCATTTCACTTGATAAAAGAGAGGGAAAGATGCAATTTCTTTGGCTGTGGTCAGGATTTGCTGGGTCTCGCCTACTCAGAGGACAACCCTGACTCAGAAGTTAAAGCAGCCACAAGGAAATCCCAAAGGAAACCCCAAAACCCCCCTGGCTCTCCATAAGGGCATAGGGGATAAAACCACCTTCCCCAAGGGCAGTTGGTGCCTGGGTTTAGCAGCTGGAAAAGCTGCCCCATGGGTGGTTCTCCTGCCCAGGAGCTCCAGCAGCCACTTTTCCCTCTTATTTCCCCTTCTCTGTCCTTCCCCAGCCCTCCCTTTCCTGCCAAGCCACGAGCCTCACTCCGTGCTGAGGCAGTTCTCCCCAGGAGCCAGGCAGCCCCACAGCCCACATCGGTCAGAGGGGGTTTTTTAACCCAAAAGGCCAAAGGGTGACCCAGCTCCTGCTCCTGTGGCCACCCCCGGGCTGAGGTCAGCTCAGGGGTCACTCCCTGCTGACCCACGGGGTGATGTGGCTCATCCACCTCCTGCCCATCTCAAGGCTGAGGCCAAAGGAAATGTCAATCTGGGAGGAGATTTCCTCCTAATCCCTGAAACCTCTCCTCTGGCTCTGCAGGGGAACGATCCTTTATCTGAGACACCTCCCAGTGTCATGAGATGAGCTGTGGGTGGCAGAGGGCAGCGAGCCTCCTGTGAGGAGGTGGCTGGGGAGGTTGGAGCACTTTTCCCTTGATCTCTGGGCCTACAGGCTTGTTTTCCCAGGACAGCAGCTGGAACCCAGCCACTGCTATAATTAGCAGCAAAACCAGAGATGCAGAGGATTTTGTGGCCACACCAGGCGGTTTCCATCCAGCTCCCTGCTCTAATTCAAGTGCTGCTTTGCACCAGCTGCTTAGAGGGTGTAAGAAATAACCAAGCAGGCAATTCCAGCATCAAAAAAGATGTATTGCCAGTTGAAGCATGTTGGACATAAAAGCAGAACAGCTTTTAATTAAATTTTTTCCCACCAGCCATGGAGGGCCTAAACAAGGAGCAGGAGTGTTTTACAGGAGTAAAAGCTCTCAGTGCTTCACTGTAGCAAGAGAAAAGCAGCTTTGAAATGAAGAGGAGAAAGTGCTGATGGAGAGCAGGCTGTGCCTGGGGAGCAGTGTGTGGGATGGCACGTGTCTCGTGTGGCTTTCTGTCAGGATTTTCCTGAAACATCTGCAGAAACCTTTCCCTGAGCCTTGTGGCCACCAGCTACAAATTTTCTTCCACATGGCATCACAGAGAGATGGAGAAAGGGCCAGCAGACCTGCCCCACTCTCTCTCTTAATTTTCATGTGCCCTACATGTGTGCAAGTACCAGAAGAGATGGCTCAGGCTAAAAGAGATCTTTGAGCAGTTCTGTGCTGTGACAGCTGTTGAAGGAGATGGGGCAGGAAGGGAAATCCCACCACCAGGGGATTCCTGTAATCGCGGAGCATCCCAGGGATCCTGTGATTGCCGTGCTGGGATCCTGAGTGCTGCCACGTGGAGCCANGTGGCTCAGGCTGAAAGAGATCTTTGAGCAGTTTTGTGCCGTGACAGCTGTTGAAGGAATATCCCACCACCAGGGGATTCCTGTAATCGCGGAGCATCCCAGGGATCCTGTGATTGCCGTGCTGGGATCCCGAGTGCTGCCACATGGAGCCATTGCTGGGACAGCTCTCACTGCGGCAAATGGCTGAGTGTGTGTGGAGTTCTGCTCCTGGCTTTGCCGTGGGGCTGCTCTCCCTCTGCCCAGGGAATGTTTCCCCCCTGCCCAGGGAAGAATTTCCCTCTGTCCAGGGAATATTTCCCCTCTGCCCAGGGAATGTTTTCCCTCTGTCCAAGGAGGGCTTCCCCTCTATCCAGGGAAGGCTTTCCCTCTGCCCAGGGAATATTTTCCCTCTGCCCAGGGAATATTTTCCCTCTGCCCGAGGAAGGTTTTCCCTCTGCCCAGGGAAGGCTCTCCCTGCCCGTGACTTTGCCAGGCCTGGCAAATGGGACCAGACCCATTTTCCCTCTTGCCCCTCACACACCTGACCCTTTCTGATCGTGCTCGTTCCGAGCAGTGTTTAGGGGAAGGCGTCTCGTGGGAGCTCGGCTGTTCCGGGGGCACGTCGCAAGTACAGCGAGTTCCTTCAAGAGCGCGTTAAGTGTAAATATATAATGTGGCTGCTCGGAACGATCCTCCAGAGAAAACCTGCATAAATGCAGATTGTACAGAGTGTGGGAATGATAAAGGAGGTGTTAAGTATTGCCCTGAGGGCTTCCAAGCTGGCTGCGAGGAGCTGAGAGGACTTTGCTCCACGCACCACGGGGCAGCGCTGACTGAGGAGGAGCTGCCGGGGGGGAGCCGGGGGAGCCCAGGGGAGCGTGGCCAGGAGAATTGGATCTGTATTCCCAGAGTTTATCGTCAACGCTGCACTACAGCAGCACCCGAGGCTCTGAAATCAATGAGGGCTCTGCGGAGCTGAGCCCAGGCGGGGCAGGATGGTCCCAGCGCGGGCTGGGCTGAGCTCTGCTGCCCGGGGAGGCTGCTGGGGAGCCGGGCTTGTGCCGGGCTGGGGGAGCGAGAAGGGATGGGGATGCAGGATTCCAGCTCCCCGGGGAGCCGGGCTTGTGCAGGGCTCCGGGAGTGAGCAGGGATTCCAGCAGGATTCCAGTTCCCGGAGGAGCCGGGCTTGTGCCGGGCTGAGGGAGTGAGCAGGGATTGGGATGGAGGATTCCAGCAGGATTCCAGCTCCCGAGGGAGCCAGGCTTGCCCTGTNTGCCGGGCTGAGGGAGTGAGCAGAGATGGGGATGCAGGATTCCAGCAAGATTCCAGCTCCCCGGGGAGCCCGGCTTGTGCAGGGCTCAGGGAGTGAACAGGGATTCCAGCAGGATTCCAGCAGGATTCCAACTCCCTAGGGAGCAGGGCTTGCCCTGTGCCAGGCTCCGGGAGTGATCAGGGGTTCCAGCAGGATTCCAGCTCCCGGGGGAGCCGGGCTTGCTCTGCGCCGAGCTCTAGGAGAGAGCAGGGGTTCCAGCAGGATCCCAGCAGGATCCCAACCCCCGAGGGAGCCGGGCTTGCCCTGTGCCGGGCTCCGGGGATGCAGGATTCCAGCTCCCGCCTGGGCTCCGATGTGCCGAGCCCGGCAGGAGCCGCGTTCCTCGGCTCAGGGGCTCCTGCTGCGGGCTCAGGGCACAGCACACACAGCCTCAGGACTCAGGGGGGTTTGGCTGCTGAACCCCGGGATTTTGAGGTCAGCCTGCAGCTGTGCCAGGGAGAACAACCAGGTCCCAGCCTCATCCCCCTTCCCTGTCCTCGTTCCTGGGAGGGTGGACCAGCAAAGGGATGCTCTGGCATCAGTCAGCCTGTACCTGCCCTGCAGGTGGAAAGAGAAACTGTCACACCTGGGGATTGTCCGAGGCACCGAATTCAGTGTTCGAGCAGGAAAGAAATCAGAGCAGAAGAGCCTCTCTGCTCTCTTGGACATAATGACANAGATGGGGATGCAGGATTCCAGCAAGATTCCAGCTCCCCGGGGAGCCCGGCTTGTGCAGGGCTCAAGGAGTGAACAGGGATTCCAGCAGGATTCCAGCTCCCTGAGGAGCCGGGCTTGCCCTGTGCCGGGCTGAGGGAGTGAGCAGAGATGGGGATGCAGGATTCCAGCAAGATTCCAGCTCCCCGGGGAGCCCGGCTTGTGCAGGGCTCAAGGAGTGAACAGGGATTCCAGCAGGATTCCAGCTCCCTGAGGAGCCGGGCTTGCCCTGTGCCGGGCTGAGGGAGTGAGCAGAGATGGGGATGCAGGATTCCAGCAAGATTCCAGCTCCCCGGGGAGCCCGGCTTGTGCAGGGCTCAAGGAGTGAACAGGGATTCCAGCAGGATTCCAGCTCCCGCCTGGGCTCCGATGTGCTGAGCCCGGCAGGAGCCGCGTTCCTCGGCTCAGGGGCTCCTGCTGCGGGCTCAGGGCACAGCACACACAGCCTCAGGACTCAGGGGGGTTTGGCTGCTGAACCCCGGGATTTTGAGGTCAGCCTGCAGCTGTGCCAGGGAGAACAACCAGGTCCCAGCCTCATCCCCCTTCCCTGCCCTCGTTCCTGGGAGGGTGGACCAGCAAAGGGATGCTCTGGCATCAGTCAGCCTGTACCTGCCCTGCAGGTGGAAAGAGAAACTGTCACACCTGGGGATTGTCCGAGGCACCGAATTCAGTGTTCGAGCAGGAAAGAAATCAGAGCAGAAGAGCCTCTCTGCTCTCTTGGACATAATGACAATGACTTTGCTGGCTCCTGTCACTGGTGATGGACTTCCCAGATGCAAGCAGCATTTCTGGCCCGCTGTGGGGACACAGAGACAGGTCGGGAGTCCATTAAATGAGCTCATCCTCGCTGTGTGTGATTCCCAGCTGATCAATTACCAGGCACTGAGCTGTGCATTACTTGTGAGCTCCTCCATGGCCCAAGCCCAAGATCCTGCAATAGATCAAATTCAAGCCAAGCACTTTGCTCACAGCACGGCGTGAGGGCTGTGCCAGCCCCAGGTGTCCCCTCCTCGCAGCAAGAGTGGCAGTGACAGTGTGGGGAGGGACAAGAGGAGGTGTTTGTGCTGGGAGCAGGTCCCAGTCCTGAGGGATGAGTCTGTTCACTTCCCAGAACTCCTCACCCCACACTGGCTTTGCTCATACGGAGTTTTTTTCTCTGTTAGGGCACCAATTACTGCTGTAAGTCAGCATTCATCCAGCCCAAACTGTTCTACACTGAGCAGAATCTTTAAACAAATAGAAATGAGAAGAGATTCAAGTTGCTGGGTCTGTGCAGAGAAATCCATTTCCCTCTGACACTGCCATCTGGGCAGCTCTCCTGCCTTCCTTGAGCCGCCGGCCCAGGGAATTCTTGCACTCAAATTAATTGACATTCTGTCTCTTAGTTTTCTGTCTGCTCCCAAGATAAGCTTAATGATGCCAGAGCTGCCTGACACAGAGTTCATTCTCAAATCTTTTTGGTTTGTATCAATTTATCTCCTCCTGGCAAAGCCAGCCCGTGGTTCTGAGAGCCAGGGAAAAGCTGCCATCCTTCCTTGTGTCCCCTCGGGCCCTGCTGCTGCTCTGCTCTGCCCCTGGCGCTGCTGCCAAAGGAGCCAAAGCCCCAGAGGCAGCTCCGAGGGCACTGCCAGGGGCACAGAGCCCAGCTCTGCCCCAGGGCAGCAGCTCTGTGCCATCACCCTCTCTCAGGCCTTTACTTTTGGGTGACAGTTAAAGCAGCCTCCAAATATTCCCCAAAAATGTGAAAATGTCCACGTTCCATGTCCCCCTGAGTGCTGCCTGTTCTTGCAAACAGGTTTAATTGGGGAACTCCTCTTGCCCCCCTCCTGCCCCCAGGGCCCAGGTGAGGATGTGTCTGGGGTGAAAGGCTGAATGCAGAAAGCAAAGCAGGATAAACACAGCTGCCTCCTGGCAGCTGCTGAGGCACTATGGGATGCTGCTATTAAACTCATATTAAATTCAAACCAGCTCAGCAGTGTGCAGTGTGCTTGCTGCAACCATAACTCCTGATATTTATGTTGTGGCAGTAAAGCAGAGGACACAGTCAGGAGCTCCAGGGCTCCAAGGGCTGGATCTGTAAGGAAAATACTCTGCCTCATTATAGAGCAGAGGATGTTGAGTCCAAAATTCCATTTCACATGTCCACTGTTGCTGCTGAATAATTTTATCCTTGAAGAATCAGTTTTTATCCTCCACCTCACATTGTCTCCCAGCAGCATTGTTTTAATGATAATTTATGTGTTCTAACAATGGAGCAGCAACTGGAAAAAGCCACCAAGCTGGGGATCTGTGTTAGGGGTGAGAGGGTTTGATAAAATCCATTTTGGCCTCTGCCATTAACGCTGGGGTTTGTGCCCTTGCTGGTGCCGTGTGTTACTGGTTTAGCACCCTTTGCCCTGGGGGACATGCTGATAAAAAGGTGTTTTTGGAAAAGCCAGGCCCTCACTGGGATCTGGGATCTCTGATCCTGGGGCAGGCCCAGGGAGGACAGAGCTGGTGCCTGACTTGCTGCAGTGGCACATCCAACTCCCACCAACAAAGGGAGTGACAGCAGAGCCCTGCTCCAGAGTCCCTGGGAAGCTCTGGGATGTGTATTTTAATAAAATCAATTGCAAGGGAAGGAGGGAATGGCTCGTGGCTGCTCCATCCCTCTGCAGCTCTAATGGCACCTCAGCAGAGCAGCACTGCCAGCGTGATGGAAGGGGAGGCAGCTTCTGCATCCTGAGCACAAACTCTGGGGCTCCCAGGCAGGAGATTTCTCATTCCCTGAGAAAGCCAATTTGTATTTTGGGCACTGGCAAAGAATTACAGAGAGCAAGGAGGGAAGTGAGGAGAGGGCCCACGGCTGCCATGGCAGGGACTGCTTGAACAAGCTCCTTGTGACAGTGATGATCAATCCCAGCTTTTAACTTCCCACTTTCTAAAGAGAGTGTTACCAAAGACTTTTTTTACAATTAAAGTTATTGCTATTCATGATATTAAAAGGGGAGCCTGAGGCACGTGAGTGGGAGTGACCCTGAGTGATGCTTGTCCTGCAAAGTCCACCTGGGGACATGGCTTAGAGGGGCACTGGGAAGTGAGGGGTTAATGGTTGGACTCAATGGTCTTTAAGGTCTTTTCCAACCTAAAACATTCTTTAAATCATTTGATCATTATGATGAGACAAGGAATGGCTTTAAACCGAAAGAGAAGATTACCAGGGTTAATCTCCTTTTCTCTTATTTCTGAACTTGTTACATTTTTATAGCTGGGCTTGCATTGGATCTATTTCTATTTTTCTTAATCAGATCTCACCTTATCTCAGCGTTTTCTACCCAAACCCAAAACGAGTGTGCTCTGGCTGGTGTTATCCCAGGCAGTTTGGCTGCAGCAGAGAGACACCAGCAGGATAAAAAGGGGCTGCTCACAACAAAATCCAGCGCGTGGAAAAGGAAGGGAAAATTTCCAAGCACCAAGCCCCCTGTACTGATGAAACTTGTTTTTCTATTTGCTTCTCTTTTGTTTTACCAAGGGAAATTTATGAGATGTCAGAGCTTGTTAATGTTGTTGATGCTGGAGAAGCAACAAGCACCCTGGGCTGAAAGGCTCCAAAAAAAAAAAATATAAAAATAACCAAGTGAAGGAGGTGGTTGCCCAAGGCCAAACTCATTAGCTCAAAGCACTCCTCTGCTGGGGCTGGGATGGAGGGGAGAGGAGGGGATGGGAGCAGCCTGTGCTGGGCTCTGGCCCCAGCCTGTCCTGGGCATGGGGAAATGCTGCAGCAGAGCCCATGTGGGAAGGGATCTCTGGTTTTTGAGAGCGGGGATGGGAAGGAGAACAAGAGGGAGAAAAAGCACGTGTCAGCCTGAGAGTCTTGATGGGAGTTTGGTAAATAATTCAAGACGTTCTCAACATGAAAAATAACGTTGTTAATTCTCCTTGTAGGACAACAGCAGGAGCTGCTTTTTTGGCTGATTTTTTTTCCGATCTGATCCAGGCTGGAGGATGCAGCCACCTCCTGCAGATCTGTCCTGGAAGGGCAGTGAGGTGCTGAGGGGTCTGTGGCACCCCAGGCTGGCTTTTCATAACCAGGGCACAGTGACAGCCCTGGACTCCAAACAGGGGCAGTGACACCCCACTGCTCAAAGGGCATGAGGGTGACGCCCTGGCACCTCAGAGCTCAGAACAGTGACACCCTGGCACCCAAAACTCAGGACAGTGACACCCTGGCACCTTCAGAGCTCAGGACAGTGACACCCTGGTACCCAAAGCTCAGGGCAGTGACACCCTGATATCCCAAAGCTCAGGACAGTGACACCCTGG
>VWYE01026960.1:0-14966 GCA_013398995.1 Alaudala cheleensis
TCCTGTTTTCCTCCTGTTTTCGCAGCACTGGCCTCGGTGGATTTCTGGGCCTGGCTAACAAGCTGCAGGTGTTCAGATAACATCACAGGGAGTTTGGATGGTGCAAAGAATAGCTTAACTTAACAAGCAAATACATTGCTACAATCACACATTAGCAGTCAGCCTTTGCTGCTTTAGGTATCCCCCATACCATCAAAACAGACTATGGACCTGCATACATTTCACAGAAAATGAGACATTTCCTACAGCTCTGGGATGTGTCACACCACAGAGGTATCCCCCGGTTAGCAACAGGACAAGCCATCGTGGAGAGAGAGCACATGGTGCTTTAAAGTGTATACTTGAAAAAGAAAAGACAGGAATGTATGTGCCCCACAGAGCGGGGTAGCAAAAGCTATTTATACACTAAATCATCTGAGAGTATTAGAAAAGTCCCAGAATCCAGTCATTTTAAATCACTTTTTATCATTACAATCATCCAGTGAGGCCAAAACAATCAAACCCAAAGAAATAGTGAGAGACGGGTCAGTGGATCTAATTACCTGTGGACGGGGATATGCCTGTGTCCTAGGATGACATTATCATGTTTGTATCCCCAATCGTCTGTTGAATTTCTGCAGGATGTTGTATTCTGTGCACCATGGTGTTGGGTCTGGGGGGAGGGGGAGGCACAGTTTTTTCAGAGGCTCTGCTCCTCTGAATGACCTTGAGTGTCTGGAGTTCTTGATAACACACAGCATGAGATGGAGAAGTTGGTTTTTTTCTTGGCTTTCACTGCTTACTTTTGCTTCTGCTTCTTTAGTTAGTTAGGGTAGCTAGCTACCTTTTCCTTTGACTTTCTTTTTTTTCCCTTTTTTTGCCTTTCCCTAGAATTGTTCTAATCTCTCTGGACTGAGAACATAGGGGAGAGCCGGAGGGCTCGCACCTAAGACCCACCAAGATCCACCTTGCACAGCAACTTCTCCCGGCACCAGAGAGACTGAGAACATAGCCACCATCTTCAGGAGGGACCTTCTTTCTGAATTTTGTCATCTCTCCATAGCAGCACAAAGTCCTTGTCATCGGGTATTGTTCAATTTATTGTGCTGGGGAGTGCTTGACTTATTGAATGACGAGGTTTTTTCCACTTCTCTCTGAGGAAGTTATTCCTGAACCAGCTGGGGGGAGGGGGGGTAGGGGGTGGGAAAGGGAGGGAGAGCCCTTTAGGAGGTGTTCTCCCAAAGTTGCCCTAAACCAGAACAGCCTGTGTTTCCACAGACAACGGGATGAGTTGGGTACCTACCAGATGTGTCCATCCTGCCCTATGTCCTGCCTGGGACCACAAGCAATATCTCCCTGATGGTCCATCAACAAATGTGGAGCCATATGTGGAACACTGACTGGAACAACTTGTGCAATTACCTCATGGAAATCTGGGACTCCTAAAGTGACAGTTCATTTAAAGTCTATATTTGTTTGCAAATTATTTTTTCTGTTTACAAATCGTTTTTTCCTGTTAATTAGGTTTTTTAATGGTTCTAAAAAGTTGAATGTTTTCTTGTTTATAGAGCTAAGCTATAATTTGTAACTATAAGCAGTTAACCTGTGGCATGTTAGCCTGAAGGATTGTGATCTCACCGAACAACTCCTGGACATGAGTGCTGAAGCTCCAGTGGTACATGGGACACATCGATGGCTGGGAGAGCTAGGTTGGTCAAATTGGGTAGAAAGCCCCATTCAAATTAGACTCATGCTGTCTGTGTCAACTTATCTGCAAAGGACCCTTGCAAGTAGGATAACAGAGAACACTTTGCATTTTTAATTGAATGGAAAAGGAGAATTGTTACAGCACAGCTGTCTGTAACTGGACAAGATAAATCTGGCGATAACCTAAACTCCATTCGGCTAGCCTGGTTTGTTCTAGAAAAGTAGAACAAGTCCCTGGGTGAACAATTATAGGATAGATTTGAACTCAAACAAGAACCTCATCCAATCATGTTCAATCTAGAGTGTAGACATATCACTAGTCAAGGAGCTGGGCAGTGTTAAGACCCAGATCAATCATCTGACTAAACCCAGGAAATTCAAACCCCCTATAAAAGGAAGTTCTGAACCGTAGAACAGGGTGTCTTATGATCATTGGTGAGTTCCTGTCATTTGTCTGTCTCTAGCCAATGACCTCACATAACAGGCCAAGGCCGAGGCCTGACAAGCATTTCTCAGGTCGCCTGAGAAGGGGAGGGGAGAATGCACCACCACAGGGCCCCATGGAAGCAAGGAACTCTTTTGACACCACGGGGCCCCATGGAACCCAATAGAATATTCTGACACTGCAGGGCCCCGTGGAACCAAGAGGTCATTGTGGCCCTACGGGGCCTTGTAAGACCATGGGACCATTGGGACACCATGGAGTTTCATGGGATCATGGAGACCACATAGTGACATTGCAGTGCCTCATGGAACCAAGGGAATCATACTGACTATGTGGGGCTTCATGGAATGAAGGGATCATTGTGACACAGTGAGGGCCCATAGACAAGGAATCCACTGAGACACTGTGGGGCCTTGGTGTGACCAAGTGGGCATTGTGACACCATGAGGCCTCATGGAACCATGGGGATGACTAGTGTTGGTATACAGCTAGAGAACCGAGCTGGTAGTACTGTTCAGCTCATGCCAGAAGTGAATTCACTAGACCTCAAGCCTTAGCAAAGGGAAGCAGGATTTTGAGAAAGGAATGCAGAAGATAATTGTGTACCTGGTACAGAACATGCTTTGCTAGCAGATTTTACGCAGACCTGTGTTAGTTAGTATAAGGCGTGTATTAAGCAATATTACTTGGCAATATTACTTGTTATATAATGGAAGAATATCTAAACCAGCTAAGCGAATCAGTAAATGGCTTCACATGAGCAATATGTGGAGTCCACATCTCTTTGTCAATCACCATCAACTAGGACACTTTAGGGCATCATGGAACCAAGGGACCATTGTGACACTACCAGGGCTTTATTGAACCAAGAGTTCATTGTGACACTAAAGAACCACAAGAGACCATTGTGACACTGTGAAACCCCATGGCGGCAAAGGTCCATTGTGACATTGCAAGGCCTCATGGAACCATAGAGAGACCATTAAGACACCTCACAGCCTCGTGGAAGCAAGGGGCCATTGTGAGCCTTCAGGCCCTCATGGAACCAAGAGAACGTTGTGATGTTGCAAGGCCCCATGGAACCAAAGGGCCTATGTGACAGTGCAGTTGCCCCGTGAAACCAATGAGACCATTTTGACATTGAGGGGGCTCATGGAATCATGGAGACCTTTGTCACACTATGGGGTCCCATGGAACCAAGGGGCCATTGTGACACTGTAGAACCAAAAGAGAACATTGTGATACCACAAACTCCCATGAACCAAAGATCCATTGTGACATTGAGAGGCCACGTGGAACCAAGGAGTCATATGACATTGTGGCACCTGTGGAGTCGCAAAAACCATTGTGACACTGTGGGGCCTCATGGAACCAAGGATTCATGTTGACATGGTGGGGCTTGTGGAACCATGGAGACCATTGTGACACTGCAAGGCCTTATGGAATTCTTGGGACTGAAAGGCTTAAAATCATTGTGCCTAGGCATACTTGGGCAAGAATGATACTTTGTAACCAATAGAGAAACTAGCAAAAATTAAGCCATAAGCTAAAGATACAGGATGAAACTTGGCAAGAAATAGGCAACAAAACTTGCAAAAAATGAAGGACAAAGCTTGCTAAAACCAGTGAGGAAATCACTGAAACAACTAACAAGAGACTGTGAGGCGGAGAGAGACTGTCTAGAGGAGAAAGGTAAAAAGGGCACAGCAAGCAGACGTCCAGCCTTCATCAGGGGACCACTGAGAAAGATGCAGAGCCTTCCTCAGTGCCACCAGCAGTGTGCACTGCGCCTGCACCTCGCCTATGCTAATGATAGTAATGAGTTCTAAGAAATAGTTTGCATAACCAGACCTTTTCTGAGGAAAACTATGGATATGCATGAAGTATAACCACATGTTGTAAACTGCTGTGTACCTGGGGTACCCCAAATAAGACAGCTCTCCCATGGAGAGGGAGTGATTTCTGAGGCCTCCCAGCCACAGAGAGTCCTGCAGCCCATAGGCTGTTGCAATGTAGCTTGGATCACCATGGGGAGTCTCCTGGAGAGACAGCCTTTTTAGTCAGGATGAGAAAAAGTTAGCACCCATGAGCCTTTGCTCTCCCCACACAAATTGCTGTTCCTCATTGTTCATTGTTACCATTATCAGTTATATTGTGTTTAGTTCCTATTGATCCCGGTTTGTATCCCTGCCCTCAGAGTTACAAATAAAAACTGAGCTCTCCTGAGCTTCTGGGTTCTTTGAACCCTGGAACCATCAAAAAAGAAGACTCAGGAGAAGAAGAACCCATTTCACCTTTTCTTTCCCAGCGTTATCTGGACTGCCCCAGAGTGAAGCTGCCTTGTCAGCTTCTCACAAGGGGCTGAAATCACTTTCCCCACCTGAGACTGCCTGGCACGCAGGGTGCTTTTTAAAAGCGCTTCTGCCGGGGACAGTCACGGCACCTCGAAGATCCAGGATGCAAGCGCAGCAACTGGTGTCTGAACAGGGACTGGTTCTTGGACCGTCCCTGCAGCGGCTACTCCTTACAGCCCTGGCTGCAAGTTTTGAAGAAGCCCTCAGTTCAGCTGCTTCCCACTGTGAGATGTTCCTATGTTTTAGCAGTCACCCTCCTTTGGGACCAACTGGGAACCCTCAAGTGGAGAAGAGCCGGACTGGTTAAAGAGACGACTGTCCCCCAGTCTGCATTTCTGTTGACCATCACCAATGGGCAAAGCAAGAGTGCAAGTTGCTGGTCTTTTATTTCTGTTTTACATTTTGCAATCAGGGTGGAAAGGGAGTTTTGAAGATGGGGAACGACATCAGTAAGGTTAAACTCACCCTGTCCAAACGAGGCGTGTATGTCCCAGTTAAAGAAGCCCAAATTGCAGGAAAATTTAAGTTTAGTAGAGAGGATTTTTTTTTCATTGGGTTTTTAAGTATTTTTCTAATACCACTCCAGATCTGGCCTTTTCTGACTCATTTTGGGATGGGGTTGAAATTCAGTTAAATGTTGCCCAAACGCATGGGGATCTTTCGTTGCTCGTTTTTTTTTTTTCCTTTGTTTAAGTTAATAATAAAAGTATTGAATGAGGAAGTCAGTTCTAGAGGAAATGGGGAAAGTTTGGGGAAGTTTTGCAGGCCCTGGTTGACAAATCCTAGCCCTTTTTCCTCACCTCCTGTCCCTAACCCTACTTCCCAACCTGAGGGAAGGTCCGTGGGCAAAAGCTGCCATAAGGCATCGGGTTGCTATCATCTCCTGTATGTCCCCCAACCCTCCTTCTCCCCTCACTTGGACGGCTCTGGCCAAGCCACTCAAGACCTTTCCAAAACCCTTCTCCCCATACCGTCATACCCGAGTTCTATCATGTCCCAAAGTTCAAATGCTAAAATTAGTAATTCTCAAGATGGCCCCGGCCATGCGACCAGTTCCACCATTTCATCAAGCCCAACAGCTTTTGATTCTCAAAATGGTGGCCCCATAGCCAAAACTCCCATTCAAGTCATTGTGCCACTTCAAAACCCTGCCCCTTCCTCTTCCCACTGTGGTCCATTGGGTATAACTCCGTCAGGACCCTCCCCTATCATCAGGAATGCCTTGTCCTCAGGCCACACCCACAGGGTGTCCATCACAACCCCTGAGAACACCCACTTCTATTGGTCCACCCACTTCTGGTTCCAGTGGGAGCAAGTAGGTTCCAGTGGGACTGGAAGTGGGAATGACGGCAACTGGAAAGAGGCCATCTTGGCCCCCTCTCCAGTTTGCCTGAATAAGCTGTGCACCTGAATTTAGCACCCTCCATCCTCCTCAGAGGATGGGGACAGTGAGTCTTCGCTCTCAGACATTGAAAACCACTGGGCAAGGATCAAGGCAGAAGTGACAAAAGATGGTAATTGGGAAATGGCAGCACAAATTTCTGCCTTCTCAGTCACCATCAAACGGGGAAGGCACGGACCATGACCAGTATGGGAACCTATACCATATACACAGTTAAAAGACTTAAGTAAAGCTCCCAAAGAGCATGGCCAAAGTTCTTTCTATTTCCAGCACCTTTTTGAAGCTACCTTCACCACCTACTCAATGTTACCACACGACATCAAAAATATCACAGGATGCTTCCTTTTCCCAGTAGAGATGATGCTGTGGGAGAGGCAATGGAAAAAGCAATTAAGCACTATTGTCGCTAAGTATTCCAATGCCAGGGACAGTCACAGCACCTTGAAGATCCAGGAGGTGGCCACGGCACTGGGGTGTGCATGTGTTAGGGGGAGTTATCCCCCACGCACCCAGCACGCTGAATATAGCAAATCCCCGCTTCTTGGACTTTATCTCGGAAGTGCCTCTTGGCCCAGTTTGGGGCAATTCACTTGTTCCCTCTGATCTGCCTTATTTTGCCCACATTAAAATGAGCAACACCAGGAAAAAAATCAACAGTTGGGAGCAATAAATGTGAAACTAATGAAGGATTAGTGTGCACACATGCATATAGGCATCACTCCTTTTTGAGGCTGCATTACAGTGCGCAAGTCGTAAAATCAGATTTATTCTTGTTTTCACAGGTTGTCCTTGCATCATTTATCAAGAATATATTCAAGTGCAGTGAGTGATAAAAGACAGATCAAGTGTGGTTCTAGATAATCTATCTTCACTCAAAATTTCCAAGTCCTTACACTGGTTTGTAGTGCCAGTGTCCGTTGTTTTAGCCCCCACAGTGAAAAGGAACAGCACAGCTGAATGGACAAAACTACTTTTGCCTTCAGAACAGAGCAAGTAGGAAGGCACTTGAGGCTTGCACATATGAGGGTCTGTTTTCCATTCAAGGGGAAAAGGCATCCATCAACAGTAAAGATTTGTTGAATTCAGTGTAGCAATACAGTGATTTCAGGGAAAGAGTTGAAAGGAATGAGATGTCTTATAAACAGACTGTGTGAATCTGCTTGTAGGTGGGGCCAGGGACTTGTAGATACAGAAGTAACAGAAGAAACTATCAGCTCTAGAGTCTTCCTGATGCAGAGTGAAGTCAAATCTGCAGCCATTGAGCATCCATTGAGCATCTCACACCCAGCATCAGCCCTGGATCCTCCTCAGCTCTCATCAGCCAGCCCTGAACCTGCCCTGCCCCCTCACCCATCTCTGGAACCACCAGCCCCTGACACCCAGGCCTGGACCCCCAGCTTCTCCCAGCCCAGGTCCCAACAGCCAGCCCTGGACCGTGCTAGGTCCTGTCACCCAGCTCTGCACCCTCCAAGCCCCCAACAGCCAGCTCTGGGCTCCCAGACACTCCAGTTTCACCAGTACCCTCACCCCACAGCAGCCTCACTCTTTTGCGGTTTTGGGAACTGTGCCCTCAAACATCAACAGTGGAATGACCTCATTCTGACAGAGCTCCACTTAGAATGGTATCCCCTGCAGGGACATCATCAGTCCTGGGGACTCCCCCACTGTCACCCAGGGATGCCCCCACTGTTGTCACCATGCACGCACTGGATTTTCCTTCGTCACTGGCACATAGGGCTGTGGGGAGAGAAAATATGTAGGGATGGCCCCTGTGTCACACCTGTCCCCCAAAGAGGCCCCCACGGACTCAGGTTGGGGCTGGGCACCATGGGCCTGGTGGGACAGCCAGGGTGCTCTCAGGGGCTGGTGCACTCAGGTGCCTGCCCAGAGACTCTCCTGTTCTCTCCACCCCACAACCCACATGGACTTATTCCAAGGTACCCCCCACTCTGACAGCCCTCCCACCCCATCCAGGGGTCCCTGACACTTGCAGCCATGTGTGACAGGAGCAGAGGCACATAGAGCTGGGGACAGGGCCACCACAGTGCAGAGACATCATCCACCCCAACCCCCTCCTCTGTATGCCCACTGAACCCCTGGGGATCTCCAAGCCATGGACCTCCCCAACCTCCTGGAGTCTACAACCATTCCTAGAGGTCCCTGTCCCCCTGGAGGTCCTCAGCCCTTGCAGGTCCACTCATACCAGTATCAGTCATGTTGGTTCCATTCCACAAGCTCCAGAGTGACATTTCCTGCCACCTTGAGAGCCCTGGCCGAGTATAGGATGTTTCCACTGTCCACAGTCCACAGCACTTTCTGTTGGTTCATTGTTATCTGCAGGGACATGGCAATGGCAGGGACAGAGGGGACAGCGGGGTCAGTGGGGGGACTGATGCCCCTGGAAGCACGGCTGAGCTGCCTCTGCTGTGTCTCACCTTGTACTGGCCCTCCTGGTGCTCAATCAAAATGTCAAACTCTCTGTTCTTCCATCTGAAGTGACAGCCCCCAAATATCTCCTCTAGTCCCCAGAGCTGTACAAGTGGCTTCCAGCCCCTCTGGGACACAAAATGACAGCTGGAGGATTGATATATGACACGTAAGAGACATCCTGAACCTGCAGCAACAACAGCCCTCGGTGGGGAATTCCAGCACCCCCACAGTCCACAGGCCATGGAGGGGCCCCCAATTAACCCCCACACTGTGACAGATATAGCTAGACTATATCTGCACAGATGATTTGGCTTAACAGATACCAGCTCAACCAGCTTAGCTCAAAGTTAACAAGTCCGTGGACACGACAACAATAGGTCAGATTCAAACCCAGTCAGAGGACCTCAGCCAAGCCCTTTGTGTGGTGGCTGACAGTAAGCCTGTATAGGCCTTACAGTCTGAATCCTGAATTAGACTGACATAGCCATGAGAAAGCTAACAGCACTTCATGAAAACAGGAGCCTACAGTGGCAAAAAACAATTTGTTTCCCAGAATTCCACAGATTAGGACTGGTTTTTTGCACCTGTTTCAACAATCCCAACCGTCTCAGCAAAGAATGAAAACTGTATCTCCCGAACAACCCTTTCTTGCACATAGGTACCTTGTCCAAGACTGACCAATTACCACAGGGTGACAGCTTGTCACCAACCAACAGGGAATAGATATGGGAGGGTTTATAAAACTCTGTGTAAAGGGATGTATACAATAAACTAGGACCCTTTGCTCCTTGAAAGAGTGTGTCTCCTCTCTCCGAAATGAGGTCAACAGTGATACTTTGAAGCACAGATACACCCATATCACTGGCCAGTGAGCTAGGTGGAGTTGAGACCCTTGACCAATCATGTCCGTAAGCGCAGGAAATTTGCAACTCCTATAAAAGGAGCTGCCGAACAACAAATGTTGGCTTTTACTGTGTGAACTCTGAGTGTTAATGTCGTGTCCCTGTCTCCGACTCAACAGATACACCACACCAGGGATCAGGGAACCTCAGACACAACACCTCCAGCCTGGGGACAGCCCAGGCCAGCCCTGCTCCTCCCACCCACTGAGTCCTGTCCCTGACTGGGACCTGCACAGCACCCAGTTTGGGGACACANCAAATGTTGGCTTTTACTGTGTGAACTCTGAGTGTTAATGTCGTGTCCCTGTCTCCGACTCAACAGATACACCACACCAGGGATCAGGGAACCTCAGACACAACACCTCCAGCCTGGGGACAGCCCAGGCCAGCCCTGCTCCTCCCACCCACTGAGTCCTGTCCCTGACTGGGACCTGCACAGCACCCAGTTTGGGGACACACCCCCATGGTATTCCTGCCCCAAACAAATCTTTGCCCTTCCCCAGAGCACCTGAGCAGCTTTGGGGTGACAGCTGGGGAAGAGGAGGAGGGATCATGACACAGGGGGGTTCCCACATCCTGTCCCAAATGAGGAGCTGCCCCAAGATGATAAATGATTGTTATGGAGACAGACCACCAAAAACGTAGGCAAGCACAGGAACGCTTTCGATGTGGACAGTGTTATAAGTACATATTATATTATTGGCTCTTCACAAATATTAAAATGTATACTAGATGTATAATGTTGGAAAATTTTGCTATATTAATATAGTATCTTTTATTTTTGCTAGTAACAAAAACTTAGCAATAGTAGTGTGATAAATATATTTTTTAGACTATAGCATGGTATTAAAATAAAGATCACTTTTGTTCATCAGAAAAGCTCCACTCCTGCATTCCTGGATTATCTTATCCAGGTGAAGATGACCAGAGCTCCAGGGGAGGAATTTATTGAATCCCTGTTATCAGAGAGTGTGAGACTAAATGGAGCCAAGAGAAGACCGATCTGCAAGATAAAATGGTTGTGGGGAGCTAAAACTAAGCAGAGGAATCTCTAAACTTGAGAAGAATGTTTGACTCATGTATGGAGATTTATGAATATGCAACAGGCTGATGCTTTTAAGGAATGAGGCTTTGTTAACAAGGTGTGCTTTTAGCTGAATGCCATGCACCCAGCTATATCTGTTTCATAATTGCTTTATTTATGTCTCCTGTCTTTTTATTGAACTTTTTGAATTTTACCAAAAAGGTGAACTTTGTTTTTCACAACAGGGTGGAAATGGTGGCTCCAGAGGACACACTGGGCCAAAGGGTCATTGCTGTCACTCCCCCCACCATGCATTCCCCTAGCCATGTACAGTTTCCCTGACCCTCTATGGCCTCCCAGCCCCAGACAACAAACCATATCTACAGAGCTCCCCCTCAGTGCCACAGACTCTCAAGGCTCACACAGCCACTCCCAGTCCCACAGGGTCCCCCTTGCCCCCATCAAATCTGACACCACCTCCAAAGTGAGCACTCTTGGGCACAGCCAGAGCCATGCCACCCTGCAGCTCACTGCAAACCACAGTGGCACCTTTGAGGCCACAATCCGAGTCACAGACAGTTTTCCACTCTTTGTGTCTAGAGTTGACCAAGAAATGTCCCAAGGTGGGATGCCCCTTTCCTGCAGTCACTGCAATGACCTGTGGCAAACTGACCCCTCACTGAGGCTTTCTCCAGGAGAAGCTGTGTTTGTTCCCCCCAGTGCAGTCTCTTCTTTTGGGGGCAATAGGCACAGAGGCAATGGCAGCCCCCAGAGAAAGTGGGATTGCCTACAGAGCTGCCTGATGCCGAACAGACTTCAGTGTTACAAATGCAGAGGAGAGGTGGTCCCTGGGAGGCTGAGTCAGCCTGATCTGTTTGTCCTGGCAGGTTTCATCTGGGAACAATCCTTGGATATACAGAAATTTGGAGGTGATATCCCAGTTTTGGCCTGAAGGATAGTTCTCTTCCATAGGAAGGAAAGCACTGAGCCCCAGTGCTTTAGGGGCAGAAGAAGAGCAGCTCTCGACATGCCAAGGTCACCTGGAGCTGTCAGGCGGCCCCCAGGAGCCCAAGCCAGCCAGACCTGTTCCATGTTCTCTTGGTTCCATGGGGCCCCACAGCATCACAAAGGCCCCTTGGTTCTTTGGGACTCAACAGTGTCACAGTAGCCCCTTGGTTCCATGGAATGTCACATGATCACTGTGGTCCCTTTGGTTCAACAAGCCCTGCAGTGTCACAATGGCCCCTGGGTTCCATGAGCCCATGCAGGGTCGCAGTGATCTCCATAGGAAGCAAAATACAGAGACAGGTAAGACACGGCCACCAGAGGCAAGCGCAAGCCAAATCTGTCTGTCCTTGCAGGTTTGTCTGGGAGCAACCCGTGGATTTAGGGAATTTTGAATATGGAATCTCAATTTCAGCCATTTTTGCCAGGACAGGCAGGACGAATCTTTTCCATAAAAGGAAAGTACAGAGCCCTAGTGTTTGGAAGGCATGTGAGAGCTGGCCCTCAGGAGGCCAAGCCCAGCAGAATTGATGGTAATTGCAGGGATCGGAGGGGCCATTTACTGGTTATCTTGGCAGGAGCTTTGCCCTCCCTCCCACCCACCATTCAGCCACAGGGGCTGTGGCTTGCCCTGGCCATCAGAGGGGCCATTATTAGGGAAGGTGGGTAGGTCCCTTCCCCTCCATTCTGGGTGCCATTCAGCTATAGGGGGCATAGCTTGCCCCGGGCATAAGACTAGAGATTTACAGGGCATCTGGGCAGGGGCTTCCCCCACCATTCCACCCACCATTTAGCAGGGGGAGCTGATTGCCCCAACCATCTAAATGGCGATTGGCAAGGCATCTGTGCAGGTGCTTCCCCTCGCCTGCCGGCCCCATTCAGCCACTGGGGGAGTGGATTGCCCCGGCCATCAGAGGGGTCATTCACAGGTGAACTCAGCAGGTGATTCTCCCCCTCCCGCCCACCCTTAGGCCGTAGGGAGCACGGCTTTTCCCAGCCATCGGAGCAGCCACTGGCAAGGCATCTTAGCTGGTCCTCAGCCTCACTCCCGCCTGCAATTCAGCCACAGGGCCTATGGCTTCCCCAGGGGTATCGGGGCAGTAGGGGGGAAGGATGTGATTGACAAAGTATATGGGCAGGTGCTTCCCCTCCCTGCCGCCCCCGTTCAGCCGCAGCAGGCATGGCTTGCACCAGCCATCAGAGGGCTCTCCCCCACCCGATGCAGGGAGAGGAAACAAAGGGAATTTGCAGTCAAAAAAACAAAGAGCATTTAGTCAGAAAGAAAAGGCTATTCAGCTGGTACAGGAGAGTTGCAACAAAGTTTTTAAAAATGTAACAAGTAGCAGGTGCACAGTAGTTTGCTGAAAAGGCTATTGTGGAACTATTATATAAGCATTTGAGAGAAAAGTCTGATGTTGTTATTGGAGAATTTAAAATTAATATCATTGGTTGACAAGATTGACAATTACACTATTGGCTATCCAGGCTCATGCTATTCTAACCCGATGGTAAAAATATTATAAAATCTATACACACTTATGATAAATGTGAAAAACGAGGTTTGCTTCCCTGTAAAATTTATAAAAGTTTAATAAAAAGACAATAAGAGACAGATAAAGGAAGTCATAAAAGACAGCCAAGTGCTTGACGTTCAGCCAGGGGCACAACTTGTTAACAAAGACTTATTCCTTAAGAGCATCAACCTGTTGCATATTCATAAATTCCCATACATGATTCAAACATTCTTCTTAAGTTTGGAGAGTCCTCTGCTTAATTTCAACTCTCCCCCAACCGTTCTATCTTGCAAATCAATCTACTTTTGGCTCCACTTAGTATCACACTCTCTGATAACACGGGTTCATGAATTCTTCTCCTAGGGGCTCTGGTGTTGGTCATAGTTATCTTTATCCAGACAGGATAATCCACAAATGTGAAGAATCACCATTTTTTTAATTAGTTACATAAACAAAAGCATTCCAACATTAGATAGTCTCTACTTCACTATTATGCTATGGCCTAAGACATATTTATTACATTATTATTTTTAAGTTTGGATAACAGCAAAAATAAAAGTTATAATCATACAGCAAAGCTATTCCAACATTACACACATAACATTCACTTTAATATTTGCAAAAAGCCAACTTTACAGTATGTACTTATAACAATAAACATCTTTGGTTTTACCACACCTGGGGACCATGTTTCTTTCATGCGCTCGCAGCTTCCTGCCTGCCGATCACCCACAGATGGCGTGGCTTGCCCTGGCATCGGAGGGGCCATTTACAGGTGTGCTCGGCAGGTGCCCCGCCCCCGCACTGCTGCCTGCCTTTCATCAGCAGGGGCCGAGCCTTCCCGGACCATCGGAGGATAATGACTTTTCCTGGCTTACCTAAAAACAGAGGCCGGACAGAATTAGGAGAATAGAAGTGGATATATTTAATGAAGGGCATTTACGTACATTAAGGGCAAAGAAAGCCTTCACAAGCGGCTACACCCAAAATGAACAATATTCATGATGTTTTCAAACAGATATAAGTTTGGTCTATTTACATATCAGCAGTTCATCCTCCAAATACAGCTTAAGCTAATTAAGTCATATACCTCCAATCTGTTCTCCCCCGAATTCACACTTATTTATACTTTTCAGGGTCTGAGACAGTAGGGTGTCCTTGAATTTCAGGCCTAGAGGGATAGCTTTGTCTGACCAAAATGCAAAGACAGTTACTAACACTCTATAGGTAATTTACACTTATACACTAAGGCAGTGGAGGATTTCAAAAATACAAACACTGAAATCCTAAGGCATCATCACAGACAGCCAGACCCACCCAAGGCTGACCCAGGTGCTCCTCACATGTGTGTGAGGAGCAATATCTGTACAGAGGAGAGTCCTGAGGCCCTTCTCCCACCAGAGGCATCTGCCTGAGAGACACGGGCACAGGGGAGCTCTCGGGGCTTCCTGTAGTGCTGGAAACACCAACAGGTTTGTTCTGTTGCTGGCCTTCCACTAGGGAGGCCGGGACACGTCCTGTCCCGCGGGCAGCAGAAGGCTTCAGCCCTTCTGGGGCAGTGAATCAAGCAGGGTATCCTCAGTGCAGGAAGGGAGACTCTGGCGTTCCGTGATTCCTGAGGACTTTTGCCCTGCTCCTTCTCCTTCACTCCCCCCTTACTGCTTTACACATCCACCGCGGACCTACGCAGGCTGCTGGCGTGGGCTGAGCAACTTGTCGTGCCGAGACACACCTGCTGCTGTTGTCCAGAGCCTTATCAAAGCCCCGGGCCAGCACGACGCGCCGTCCCGCCGCCGCTTCCGCCTCGTTCCCCGCACTCCGCCACCAGTGGGCGATGGGGCGGCGCAGGAAGTGCGCAAAGTCCCTGCGTGTGCGCGGGCCTGGACTCCATTTCCCAGGGGGCATAGGGGCCTCCCTGAGCCGTGTTTAGGTGCGTCATTTCCGCCGCGGCTGCGCTGACTCGTCTTTGCGGCGTTGGCGGCGGGAGAGACGGTGAGGGGCGGGAGGCCCGGGGCAGCTCGAGGCCGTGTCCTCGGGCCTCTGGACGGCGTGGGGGGCGCTGGGCTGGCTGTGTCGGAGAGGATCGGTCGTGGGCTGTGAGGGGTCAGGAAGGACCGCCCGGTTCTGCCGCTGGAGCGTTCGAGTCGGGGTCTTCCGCTGGCGTGAAAGCGGACGGTTCCGTGTTGAGAGGTGTCCCTGAGCCC
>VWYE01026964.1:0-17529 GCA_013398995.1 Alaudala cheleensis
AAGAAATGACTCAGACAAACATTACTTTTAAAACTCGAAGACAGATCTGCAGGCGACCAAAATTTGTGTCTTCTGAAGAAGTGCAGAAGATAAAGACAGGGTGAGTGCTCTTTAGGTTGTTTCTTCATATTTTACAAGTAATTATAGGGCAGCATGGCTCCCAGTGCTGGCAGGAGTTGCAGAAGGAACAGAGGTGCTGCTGGAGAAAGCCTGTCCATGGGACTGAACAACAGAAGCTGCATCACAAACTGCAGCACCTGCTGCCTGGGGTACACATCACTCCAGGAACTCCAGCCACAGCTGTCACTTAAAAAATCAAGTGCAAGAGGCCTGTGGTGGTTGAGTGGCAGCATGCAGAGCCCAGCTGGCAGACTGAGCCTCTTCCCCAGTTTCTTTGTGGTTTATTTTGTTAATTTTGAAATACAGGAATTGGCCAAAGGGGATGCTCCAAACCTGAGTGTTCGGAGCAGTACTAGGATTACTAACACTTCATTTTCTGTCTGTTTGCAAGCAGCCAGAGGAATTCTTCTATTCCAAATCAGACCTGTCCTAGTCACTGGGATGCATCTGCACTGCCTGACTTGGGATACAAGGTACCTTTTTTTCCCCTCCTTCTTGTAATTCTCATGGAAAGGCGCAGTTCAGAGCTTAACTGAACCAACTGTAACTGCATAGATGCTAAAAAGGGACAGGAATCATTTCTTGGGTGGGTGTGCTGAAGATCTAGGTGATTTCCCAAGGACTCATTGAACAGGTGCCAAATTGCCTTGAACTTCACCTGCATTTTATCTACATACCAAAAACTCACCAAACCAAAAACTCAAAACTCCAAACAACACCAAACCCAAAACTCACCAAATTCAAGACAGGAAGAGTAAGTTTGGATTGGAGACCTAGGGAAGGAAATATTTTTATCCTCTAGTACTAGTCACACACATCACAGATCTGAGCACAGACCTTGGCCTCAAGAAATGGCAGAAATAAAGATCTACAACCATAAAATAAAAAAAAAACAAACACTGCAGTGATGTCTTCCACAAAACAAACCCAACCCCTGCCACCCCAAAGTCTACCAAGACCCAAATGTGTTTTTTGGATTGCTAGGTCCTGCAGTCCTTCTGGAAGAGCAGCACAGTTTGTGGAAGTACTGCAGGGCTCTAGAAAAAAAGGCTTTCCCATGTTACATTTGCCCTTTGTGTAGTGCTTTTGACCCTGTTTGAGGAACATAAGAGGTTTTCCTTGTTGACTGTGTCACAGAATCTGTGTGATGCTGAGCAGGCTGTGTTGGCACAGATCCCCTGGGGGCTGGGGAACAGCAGTGTGTGGCTGTGTGTCAGTGTCATGGGTGCAGGAAAGCACTTCACTTACAAGAGAGAAGGAGCCCTCTGTTGGTATAAAAATCACCATTTAACAAAATTTGATTGTGAAGGTGACAGTGGTTTAACAAGATCTGATGGCAAAGAACACTTGATCATTTACTGCATAGAGGACAGGGTCAGACAAACTGTTAGAGACCCTCCTGTTGAGTCATGACTTTCATAAAGAAAAATAATAATGAGAGTGTGTGGGAATCTGGCAGGCAGCCCATTTGAAGGTTTGCCTGTGATATTTGGAGCTCAGTGGAAGTAACAAAGGAATATGCTCTTCCCTTGGCTTATCAGCATCTTAACTAGCAAGTCTAAATTTTCCAAAGAATGCCAGAAAGACAGGTAGCTCTGTTCTTTTTAGGTCTCTTGAGCTGTATGTACTTAATTGCTTCCTATACTTGCTCTGAAAACTTGTCTTGATAAAACCTGAATTTTAGTTGAGTACGTTTGTTGAGGTGTTTCTGGAGTCACTGGGGTCAATGTGGGAGGCTTTGGAATGCATCGCACAGACCCACAGCATCTTTTGGTTGTACATGTGGGGATGTGTGAGTAGAAGGATCACCTTGTTCCCCAGAGCTGTTTGCTTGCTGAGTTGGCACCTAAGAAAACATCTCTTTAACTCGAGAGTGCCTTTCACAGGAAAGGAAAAATGACAATGCCCATGATACCTTGTTGGCACAATGGGACCCTGAGCTTGTTTTTTTGCAGTAGGTGATATTGGGAGTGGCTGGGATTCTGCATGCTTGTGGTGACCATTGTAAGAGCTGACAGCTACAACTCCATGAACTGCCTTCTCTTCAGACACTGACAATCCTGGCAAAATCTGCTGCACTGGAAGGGATCCATTTTAAAACAGAACCTGAGAGATAGGCAAAAAGTCATCTTGGCTTAAAATGAGAAGCTGTGTTTTGCTAACATTGCTTATTTTTTGAGTATTGTCATGTCTTAATCTGTAAGTCATTGGGAATAGTTCTGTAGAAAGAAGTATATAAAAGCACAATGGAAATTGGTAACACTGATTGGGAAGTTGGTGTAAATTCTTCTGTCTTTGTTTTAGCAAAGTGGAATTAGTAGTTGTTAAATGTTTTAAAGGGGGAAAAAATGGAATTGATTATATCCTGAAACTTCATGCTAGGTTTAAAACTGTCTCTTTAATGTACAACTGAGAAAAGTGTGCAGTGGCTGTGTGGTTTCCTGTCAGTTTTTGTGTGGCTGATGTGCTGCTGAGTCCTGGCCACGTGGAGGATTGCTGCACTGTACCAGGCACGGGATGTGAAGAGTGTCTGTGCATTTATAGTGTCAGTTCTGGTGGGGCCACTGCCACCAGTACCAACCCTGCTCCTTCCAAACCCCAGTGAAGCAAAGCTCAGGGTCTGGGTCACAGAGCTCTTGTGCAGTCACACACTGGTGGGAATGGCTGCCAGAGCAGTGATTCCTTCTCTGCCTTGGGAGCTCTGCTCCTTGATAACAGGGCAGCAAATGCTCACACTCAGTGGGAATTTCCTTCTCAAGCCTGAAGGTGAAAAATGCTGAAGAAGCTGTGTAGTTATGCCATGTCAGCCTTCAACAGCAACGTGGTGCTGTGACCTTTTGTTAGCACTGGAAACATCCTCGGGGAAATAAGGACAAAGCCACAAACTTTTCGTGGAAAGGAGAACAGCTTTGTTGTCTGGAGGCCGTCAAATGATAAAATAACGGAAGTGCCTTTCTTAGGCACTTGGGTAACATGGCTGACCCTCTGTTTTACCTGGAAAGGTTACAGCTCCTCAGGAAGAGATCATAGAATCATAGAATGTGCTGAGTTGGAAGGGACCCATTGGGATCATTGAGTCCAACAGCAGGCCCTGCACAGGACACCCCAAGAATCACTCCATGAGCCTGAAAGATGCAGCAGAGCAAAAGCACATTTGTACTTTAAGTAGGAATTGTTCATGGATAAATAGATTTGCAGATGACACCAAGCTGAACGCTGCAGGTGACACACCTGAAGGACAGGACCTTCATCCAGGGCCACATCCAAAGGGATGTGGACAAACTCAAGAAGGGGTCCATGGGAATCCCATGAGGTTCAACAAGTACAGGTGCTGCATCTGGGCCAGGACAAGCCCTGGGGTCAATCCAGGCTGGGGATAAGCAGATGGAGCTGATGCCTTGGGAAGGCTGGCCTGGAACAGACATTAGACAGAACTAGAGAATAAAGTAGGTACTTATTAAAAGGCCTTTAAAGATACACCTTGGGTAGTACAAGAGTCTGGCCAGGACTACATCCAAGGTGGACAACTGCTCACAAGGTCCTACACTTTTATAAGTTTTGGTTCATTTGCATATTTGGGTTAATTGTCCAATTACAGCTTCAGATTATGAAGTCCCATCCTTATTCTCTTCAGTCCACCATTGTGCTTCTGGGCCTGAAAGCTGGAAAAGGATTTGTTTTGTCTCCCTGCTCTGTGAAGAGCTCACCAGCACCGAATGTGAGGCTCAAAACTGCACCTGAGGCAGCACAGAATCTGAAAAACATAAAAGCTAAAACTTAAGGCATCAGAGCAATCCAGGGAGAAGGACTTGGGGGTGCTGGTGGTGAGAGCTGGACATGCCCTGCCTCTGAACCCCCCTTGTGCTGTGCTGATTATGTACAAGGGCCTGGAGTGACAGGACAAGGAGAAGTGGCTTCAAACTGACAGAGAGTAGGTTTAGATTGGGTGTTAGGAAGAAATTCTTCCCTGTGAGAATGGTGGGATCCTGGCACAGGGTGCCCACAGAAGCTGTGGCTGCCCCCTCCCTGGAAGTGTCCAAGGCCAGGTTGGATGGGGTTCTGAGCAGCCTGGGATAGTGGAAGGTGTCCCTGCCCATGGCAGGGGGTGGCACTGGATGGGCTTTAAGGTCCCTTGCAACCCAAACCAGTCTGTGATTCTAAATAAAAGATGTAGTACAGAAATACAGTGACATGATTTTCATCACCTGATGATGAGCAGCTTGGGCTGTGGTACCACAGACTGTGCCGGCAGCCAGTACTTACACCCTGATTATTTAATGTGTTGTGCTGTAAAGCTTTGGAAAAAATGCTCCTGTATTGAGACATGGGAAATTTCACTCAACTTTTTAAAGGCTTTTAAATAATTTAAAAGAAATGGTTCTGTGTTATGCAGCTGACTTCATTCTTCAGCTTTAGCATACTTCCCTGTGAGTGCTCTCCTCATTAGTAAGTATTTAAATGTAGCTTGTGAATCACAAGCTTTATCCTATTTTATTTTATTTTCTCTCTGAGCCTTCTAAAACGGGGAGGTTTTGCCTGGTAGGGTAAGATGTTTGTTTCCTTGTTACCTTTTAGAATGGCCACAGCTTTCCTGCTTAAAACACTCTGGGGGATGTTGGGGTCTCACTTTGTCATCTTGAGTCCTCATTTGCCTTAAGTTGTGGTAAAGTGGAAAGTGACATCAGCCTGCCAGCATCACACTTCTGCAGTTTATGGAGATAAATGTTGTTTCTAGAAGATAAAAGACATGAGTTACTTTGGAGAAAAGATGGAAAGTTCATGCATGACATCAGCAAGCAAAAAAGCTCAAGCAATGTTCTAATTATGTTTTGCATTAAATTCTCTTTGGGGAAAACGAGCATTTCTTAATGGATTTTTAAACACAAAATGTATGGATAAATAAATAAAAGGATAATGGCTAAATAGACTTTGTTTCTGTTGGGAAAGATGTATTTGTTTAAGCAGGTATTCAGTGTCACATTTGTTAGGAAATGTAGGAATTTTTTTCTCAAGTCCATATTTAAGTGAAGCTTTCTAAGTTCTGACTTTGAAAAGGTAAGGCACTACAATGCCAGGAGGGTGTTAGTGTTTTGTTTGTTTCATCTTCAGTAGCTGAAGTTCCTGTAAATGTCCAGTTACAAGTGATGCTGTTATCAAACATCTTTTGTTCTTAATCAGCTTTAGATATAAAACTGACACTATCTGGAATAATCTGTCACATTTTATTTTTGCAATTTCTGTTCCACTGAGATTTAAAGTTGCAAGTGTCAGCTCTTGGAGATGATAAACCTTTCAGCATCCTTCCTGAAGAGAGGTGAGGTGTCCTTGCAAAGCAGGAGTGACATACTGATTTACTTGGTATTTGATTATTCACACAGTCATGATCTAAAGCACTGAATTACCCTTCATGAGCACAGTTGGGGGACCTTTCTGAAAGTGAATCTGCTGGAATTGGGTTTCTGCATGCTCTGAGCTCACTGCAGCCTCATGCCTTCTTTTCCTTTGGTTTGTATTTTATAGGCAGTGGCGATCAGCAATGTGACCTCTGAATACAATAAAATAAAGCAGCTGTTTCATCAGACGATGAAAAATTACAGCATCCTTAAAATACAGAGGATCCAGAATCCATCCCTCTGGAAGGTGTTTCAGTGGTTAGTACTTGTTTCCCTGTCCTTATGAGGAGGCAGTCTGCAAGAACAGCTTGTCCTGTGTGTGCTTTCTTGGAAAGGAAGGAGGTTGCCACCTGTGCATTAACATGACCGAAATTTCATCATTAACTTGCATTAACATTTCTGGTATTTCATAATGAGCAATTTCAGGAGTGAGATTGGTGTGTGAGGCCTTCCACAGAATGCCCTGCTCTGTGGAGAAGTTCCCTTTGCATGGCTCCTTGAACAGGGGGAGAGGAGCACGGCGAGAAAGAGATGCATGATGCAAAACTGGGATGGGGATACCCACAGGGATGTGAAACACTGAGATGGAGCAATAACTGCCTGCTGCACAGTGCTCTGGCTGTTACAAATCTTTATCCATTAGAGCATATGAAATGCTAAAAAGAGTAAAGGCTGCTTGGGCCTTTCTGTTCCAGTCAGATTTATTTAAGGTGCTTTTGCTGAACAAAGTCAGTATTCACTGAGAAAGAATCCTTGTGTTTTAACTTGATGATCTCTGAGTTCTGAACTCCTTTCTGGTTTTCAGCATCTGCATCAGTGATACTGAACTCCAGGTACTTAGGCCAAGCTGGATACCAGCAGATCAGAGCTGGGGCTCAATCATGTTCAGAGTTAGTTTGATGTAAGATGAAGCTGTTGCTTAGAACAATTGTCTGGTTTAAAACAAAAGTATTCAAGGATTGTATGGAATGGTAATGGAATAGAAAAATACTGCTCAAGTAAGTGCTTTCACCTGCAAAATGATGGAACCCAGAAAGTTATCAGCTACTGATTTCATAAAACCTTTCCATTTAGCAAAACATAAGGGACTTCAAAACACGGAATAATGCATAGTTTTTTTTCCTCCTTCAATGCATAATTAAGCTAAGCAGGCAGAGTTTAATGTTGCCAAGTCCAGAGGATGATGGTAATTTGGGTTGGAAGAGACCTTAAAGTTTATCCAGTCTGCCATGGGCAAGGACACCTTTCAGTATCCCATGTTGCTCCTAGCCCTGTGCAACCTGGCCTGGAACACTTTCAGGGATGGGGCAGCCACAGCTTCTGTGGGCACCCTGTGCCACAGCCTTACCATGCTCACAGTGAGTTCTCAGTGAACAAGTTTCAGTCCATTGCTCTTAACTTTCCATTTACTAATTTACAAGTTGAAAGGATTTTCCCCTCCCCCTGGCTCTGCTTAATTGGTAGCTGATGACTTTCTGAAGAATATCACTGTCTTGTCCACTTCAGCAGCTTCTGAAAACCCGAGAGATGTGTGGATGCTGTGGAATAATGATGGGAAATCTGAGTTGAGCCTTTAGCTGTGATTTCTCTTTTGACCCTGTTCATAGCTCAGTCTGACTCTGGCCTCAGCCAGTGAGGTGAGCAGTGGGCAAAATAGGGTTTGTGTCCTGGCCCCATCTCCTCAGCAGCACTGGCCTCTCTCAGGGGCAGGAGCTGGGCTGTGGTACAAAGCACCAGCTGCCTCCAGCTTTGAGCCTCTCTGGAAGCAGAGCCTCTGTGGTTAATGCTGCCTCCACTCCACTGAGAGCTTGGGTGGGTAGGGCCCCACAGAGGAGCAAAAGGTTGGTACAGTGGCAACTGGAATAGTATCAAAATGCCTAAATGCCCTGAGCAAAGGCAGAATTATCTGGGATTGCTGAGCAGTGCTGTCAGTACAGTGCTCATCTCACACTTGCTCATCATGCTGCTAGTGTGTTCTGTCTTCATGGATGTTACATAGTTGTTTGAATTGTTTAAAAAACTTTCTCCCTTTTCTTCCATGGCTCACAGTCTCCTCCCCTTCGTTTTTGTCAGGCAAAAAGAGAAGATGAAGAGGGAAAATGGAGGAAAGGAAGTCCAGGAGAAACTCCTGTTCCATGGAGCCGACGTCATGTCCATGAAAACGATCTGCACTCACAACTTTGACTGGAGAATCTGTGGGAGCAATGGAACTAACTATGGGAAGGGTATGTAGGAAGTGAGATGTCTGATAGTGGAGCAATCAAGTTCTGCAGTATTTAACTATAGGAGGTGAAAAAAAAAGATAAGAACTGGTATTATGATCCTTCTGAAGAGAGCCAGGATTTGCTTTGGGTTAGGGGTAAGTCTTCTCACCAGGTGTAAAGAGCATTAGTGCAGGGGTTTGCTGTATGTGGCATTTTCTGATGTCTGAGGTCGTAATTTGAATTTACAAGAGAAATTAGTTTGTATGGCAGGGGAGCAGAGGGGTGTGCATGCCTTCAGTGTGATTCTCATGTCCTCATCATAATACACAGACTACAGTGTGCTTATTGGTACAGCTTTTAAAAAATTACTCCTAAAATAGCAAATACTGAATGGAAATTACACAATGCAATTCCCTCTTGCAAAAATTTTCTAATATTCTGATAAACTGAGCAAGAGAAGTCCTGAAATTTGAGTCAGATACCTCCTGAAAGTGCAGGAGGTGCTCAGATGTGGCTGTCACTGTAGAGATTCTCCTTCTATCTCATTTTCCAGGCAGTTACTTTGCCAGAGATGCTCGCTACTCCCACACCTACTGCCAGGCCACGGCGCTGGGACACATCATGTTCGTGGCTCGCGTTCTGGTGGGAGACTTCGTCAGAGGCAACCCCGCCTACGTGCGGCCCCCGGAGAAGGGTGCTGAGAAGATGAGGTTTTATGACAGCTGTGTGGATGATGAGTTTAACCCTTCTGTTTATGTTGTCTTTGAAAAGCACCAGGTTTACCCAGAGTACATCATTGAGTATGAGGAGGAGAAAATAAAACAGCCAAATGATGCAGGAATAAGGGTGTATGGAGACACGCAGGGAATTAGGGTGTATGGAGACCAGCCAGGAATAAGGGTGTATGGAGGAGAGCAGGCAGGAATAAGGGTGTATGGAGGAGAGCAGGCAATGAGAGAGTGTAAAGAGGACAGAAGAAAATGTGTTATATCTTAGAGGAACGTGGCACTTTGTGTCCCTCCGCTTGTTTTTCGTATTGCAGTTGTTCTGCTTGGTGACGCCTTTGTTTTTACTGCAGTTTTGGGAATGTTAATCCAAACAGTTTTTATCTTGAGGAGGGCTGGCAAAGCAGATGTTACATTTGTTGTGACTGCCTCCTCCTCTTCCTCTCTTAAATGAAGCGGAGATATTTCAGTATTTCGATAACCATAGCAGGGAAATCAGAGTTGTGGGATGGGAAATTAAGTGTTACGACTGCTGTGGGCAAATAATTGTAAATGCATCATCTAATAACATAGAGAGGATTTCTCTTTGCAAACAGTTAAAAGAAAAATTAATGTTACAGTAGTTTTTAAGGAAGCTTTCAGGTTTTTAGTAGCCAGAGATTCTTCTCAGAGCAGAATTCACCTGTTCTTGATCCTCTCATCTATCATTATTATAAACAATTCAGTGTGGGTAATAATGACTTGAGTTTGTTTTCAAAGCGCTGCTTGTCAATGCTGGTACATGTTTCGAGTTAAAACGGTGAACGAAAAAAGAAAATCATATTTTAAATCCACACTGTTAGTTCACGAGAATTTTCATCTGTCCAATGGCAGATGGATCAGAAAGCTGTTGGATCAGATTCTTTGTGGAAGTTTGCAGTAACTTGCTGCAACCTATACAAAAGCAGAGCCCAGCTGAAACTGTGAAAGCCACTACAGGCGAGTAAGCAGATATCAACATTTGGTGGTTCAGCTGCAGCTGATGCCATAAGGACACAAAGGCTGTGTCCCAACGAGCCAGGCTTTCCAGTGGATGTGGCCACGTGGCACAACAGGACAGGAGAAACTTCTTAAGGAGCACAGAGATGGACTGTCCTGTTTGTGCATTCATTTTTGTTTTCCAACTGTAGAACGGGACCAACAGAGACCAACTGGGTTCTCTGGAGGCCAGGGGTAGAGCTGTGTTCTAAGGCACCTTCCATGTTCTGCTGCTCACTTGTGTGGGACAAGCTGCTGACAAGTGAGGATCCTCTTTGTGTTTGGTGGCTGATCCTGTGCAGTTTCTACTGGATGTTAGCAGGGAGTCTGTAAGTGGATCAGACTGAAGGCCCTCTGTCCAGAATACCATATTCAGGCAGTTTAGCTGTTCAGAGGGGGAAACTGGGAGGGAGGGCAGAGGAGCAGTAATTTTTACTTTCGGATAAGCTTTACAGAAGCACCAATAGCCTCTAAGGTTTTTGCATTTGTGATATAAATCTGTCAACCACTGAAAGATAGCAAGTTCTTCACAAGAGGAACGGAAAAGAAAAATCCAGAAAATCTTGGTAAAATAGCTTAGAACTAAATGAAAACATGCAGGGAAGATTTTAACACTTGTTACGATCTCTCTTTCTCTTGTTTGCCTGTAGAGTTCCTGAATTACTGTATTTGCAAATAAAACCTGTTTTCAGGCACTTTCAAGCGTGCAGTTTGTCTTTACATAAACATGGCAAGATGAAACACACTGAACCAGCTCCTGCCTGCATTCCCTGACTTCCCTCAGTGTTTCTAAACCAAGGAACTGCACATGTGCACTGCCATAGTAGGGCAGATATTAGCTAATGGCTGAGGAGAGAACAGCATGATTGAGGGAGAATATTTCTGTAAATTCCTGCCTAGGAGATGTTTAATACTAAAGCGGTGGGGTAGTTTGTAATTCAGCAGCTGCTCTGAGCAGTTCATGAAGTCCTAAGAAAAGGTGAAAGAATTAGGTGAAGTAGTGAAGAACTGCTGCTTTAAAATCTCAAAAGTAGTGAGATATTGAGATGTTCTAAGGATGTACTTCTTTACTTTGCAGATGAGTAACTTTCAAAGAACTTGAATCAGGCACTTCCAAGCCTGTGAGGCACAAGGCAGGCCTGGGTGGGGAGGGTGCCACTGAGGTACTGCCAGCTTAGGATCAGTCCAGATCACCACACACACAGTAAGGACACAGCAGTACAGGAGCTGCAGAGCTGGTCCATGGTCCAGCCCAACCCTGGGGCTGGCTGCAGCTCTCTGGTGCACCAGGCTTTTCCATCAGAGGGGTGAACTGGGGGTGAGTGCTGCAGCCTGGATAACTGAGCTGAAGGGGGAGGACAGCTGGAAAATGTATATGCTAAATGGAGGATGGAAAAGAAACAGTGGTTCTCCCACCTCGTGGCACCTCAGCCCCTCTTCCTACCCTGGGAGGCTGTGCCACACTTGGGCTGTGACCCTGTGTGAGCACAGATCCTGCAGCTCTCCACTGCTGGATGCTTCTGGCCACTGTGATGGAAACAAAGTGGGTGTACACTGTTACACATCTATGAAATTAGGCTTTACACATGGAAAGAAGTCATGTACTTGAGTGCTCAACAAAAATCATCTTTGAATTTATTAAGGCAAAGCAGACAAAATTCTCAATCATGTTCTATCAAAAGTAGAGCTGTCATTGATTACATTGATTATACCCTGCTTAGCCAGCCAGGCTTTGGTTCCCTTGTTCCTTTAGACAATGGGTTACATTCCTCGATTAAAAAGTTACCTGTCTAAAGTCACTGCTTGAAGTGCACTTACTAAAAACAATAGTAAAAATGCAGTGTAACTTGTCCCAAGTGAGTCACTCCCCACCATGGCTGAACAGACGATGAAGCTGAAGAGCAGCAGGCTTATAAATGAGAAGACCTGAAGGCAAGGAATGCCATCCCTAATGTGGTTTCATTATTACTGCTTTAAAAACAAGCTATTTCTGCCTCAGGGGAGGATTGGGTAAAGTGAAGTGTCAGAAAAGCACTTCCACCTCTTGTTCCACAATGCAGGAACTCCAGGGGCTGTGCAGGGAAGTGCTTTCTTAGGTCAAAAGGAAACTGTAGGACAAGTCTGCTATGGGACATGGGGAAGAGCCTGAGCTGGACAGGAAGGAGGGGCAGGCCTGTGGGGCCAGCAGAGTTTGCACAAATGGAAGCAAAGCCAGAGCCTGGGCAGTTGCAAAGTGTGGGATATCTATTCCAGAAGAAGAGGCATGAGTTCAGTTTTGGTCTGAAATACAATCTTCCCCAGCATTAGGGATTTCTGGAATACTATTGCAAGACACTGTGTTAGCTCTGGGATGCTGCAGGAATGCAGAGGCACCAGAGCTCCCTGGAGGCCCGTGGCTCACACTATGCCTGACTTGCAGCACCAAAGTTTATCCCATCAAATGTGCTGGGACAGAGCTGGGTGTGTCCCCTGAGCCCTCTGTCCATGGCAGAAAGACCTCCTGGTCTTCACCTCTCCAAAGTGTGTATTTAACCCTGGTTTATATCCCACTTTGCCAACATGCAGGGACTCTGGAGTGAGATGGTAATAAGGCCTGACTATCCAAGAGCTCAGGGAGGCACAAAGACCCAGTCCAACACACCCTTCAGAGATGATACTGTTCAGCTGAAATCCAGGGTTTTCCCTTTTTTTTTTTACAGTGCTGAGGGAGCACCCATGTCAGAATAGTCAACTATTCTTGTCTGGTTTCACTCACCCAGTAATGCCAAAAAGCTCTGCCGTGCTATATTAAAAGGAAAAACTTAACATTTTATGAGAAGAGTTTAAAAATGTATACCTGGAAAGAGATCCTGAATGCAGACAGATCTGTGACTCCTGCCTGAATGGGCTGTAAGCTTGATAGGTATTCAGTTCATGCCTGTACTGGCTCTGGCCCCACACCTTCCTATTAGCTTTATTTAAAAGCTCCCTTTGAATTACCTGAGCAGTTTACTTCACATGTAGGCCAAAGAAGAAGTGAAATCCAGGCACTGTTACTGCACTGTGTATTATCAGGGTCAGACAGAATGTTCAGTAAAACATACCAGAGCAGCAGTGCCTTTGGGATGCTCCAGAAGCTGTGCATTCTCAGCAAGTTTCCTTCTTTCCTTGTGGAATCATCTCAGACACAACCTCCAGAAATGCAACAGCTCTGTCTTTTCTTTTAAGGAAATTATTCTCAGATCTTTTAACCCCGAGTACCTCCCCAAGTTCCTTCACAGCACCCCTGCACTCCCTGTAGCCAGACTTTATGGAAAGCTCCTGGCTCTCCCAGCTGCAGCTGGAGAAAGGCCCTAAGCCATGGCATGCACAGCTGCTGCCTTCCTGAGCAGTCGCTCCGTCATCGGTGACTTTGGTCTCATCACATCACGTTCATGCAGGAGACACCTGGGAGAGGAGGAGGAGGAGGGTGAGGAGCAGGAAATAACCATGGACTGTTCTGCCCCACAGGCTGTGCTGAGGCAAGCCCATGTGGCACAGCACACCTCTGACATCCCAGCAAAGCAGATGCCAGCAGTGGCACTGCCTGGAGCTGCTACAGTTCACAGAAGCTTAGCTGTCCATAACACACATAGTCCACAGGCCATATTTGAAGACAGAACCATTTGAAAATCAACTGCCCTTGAACATACATGGATCATCCATCCAGGCTGCAAGAATACACTTTGGGAATTGGTAACTATTGTACTTCTTATCCCAGTTCTATGTTGCTACATTTAACACAATTGCTTACATATAATTCTAGCTCTAAATTTATTGGTTTGAATATATTCATTACTTCTCACTTTTTGAGTATATTCATTACTTCTTACTTTTAGCAGCATTGCTACTACCACAAGTATTTGTCAGGGGAAATATCTCACCTTGCAAGGTTTCGTTTGGCCTTTGATTTAGAATTTAAAGCAGCATGAATCAATAACAGGCTGAAAACATCTCTCTGAAAAAAAAAAAAGTTCCGCAAAATACAAACTAATAAGTAGTTTATAATGCATTGCTTGGTTACCAAACTATTAAATTCACAGGAGGGAAACATATCAACATTAAAAATAAATAGCTAACCCTGCTAGTAAGCATTTGCAGACAGGATTCAGTCACAAGCACAGTTCAGCTTTTCACTGAGACTGAAGTGCTGTTGATAAAGGTAAGTGCTTAATGGCAGCTACTGAAAGGGGATTAAGTCACATCACCAAGTCTTTTCTTGCATCTCCTTTACCTGAGCATCACTGCCTCCCACTTGGACTAGTTCATAGCGGATTGGGTACAGCAGGTCCACAGCTTTGTCACAGTTCCCATTTTCAAACTCTACAAAAGCCTGGCACAGTGGCAGCCCCAAGCGAGGAGCCAGGGAGAGCTGGTGGTCTTCATGAGGTGCTCTGAGGAATGAAAAAGTGGTTAACTTCCATAAGCCAAAGCATAAACAGCCATATTTCAATGCCAGTCTGCCTGCAGACAGGTTTTGATGTTTTTTTACTGTACAAAGCCTGATGTTTCAATGCTACTTGCACCTTTTTGTAACTCACCCAGCTATCAGTTTTTGTTCTCCTGAATATACTCACAAAAGGCACAAGCCCAACCCTCTCCTACCTCTGCAATTAACAGTTTGGGCTGGGACAGTAAGAAAACTGCAATTTCTCTTCTGCTGACCCCACCAGAACATCCTACTGCTAGTCCTTTGTCCTAGTCCTTGCATACAGCTCCCATCATGACCCTGCAGGCCATCCCCTTCTCAAGTCAGCTTTACAAAACTTCCTGTTCTTTCACTTTCCAGCAGGTAACACTGCCCTATGGGTTTATCATTCCTTACACAAACTGTGGCATCCTAGAAAGATAAAAGTGCACAACAGATGTTCACTGGAAGCAGCTTGAGACAGCCAGTGATGAAAAGGATGGAACAATTCCTCACGGACACGTTTTGTGCAGCATATCATGGAAAGGAGTCTATGGTACCAACCAGCAGAGAGCGCCATGGGACACCCCACAAATTCCCAGCAAGTTCCCATGGCTAAGGCCCGGGAAAAACCCCGGTGATGGGATTGGTGTTCATCCCATGCTGGATCACTGCTTTCTTAACACAAAACGCCTCTGGGGTATCATTTATATATTACATCTTTGTGATAGATGTAAATTAATATAGTCATTAATACAGCCCCTTCAGCTCACAGCCTGCTTTCTCAAATAATGAAATTAAGCTTCATAATGTTTCAAACTACAGATAAGAATGTACACATGTATTATTAAGGCTGAAAGTTGGTGAAAGGAAGCATTGGGTGAAAGAACAAGTAGCATACATGAACCCATGCTCATTAAAGCCTCTGTGATGGGCAGTTTTCTATATATATACTGACATATAAATAGAATAAATAACAAAAGGTATTTGCTGTTTTCTACTTCAGTTAAATGAGACAGGCTTGCTTTGAAAGTTGTTTTTTGTTTTTGATAAGCATTTTAAAAAAATACAGTATTCCTCAAAACTACATACAGTCAGCAACAAATACTGACAATTTCAGCTTCTCCTTCCTTCTTTTTATAGGCAAAGAAAGCAATAGATGCTTAAACAGAGAGAAAAAAGGGTGTAGTGGGGGGAAGAAATTGAATTTAAAGCATCTGTAATCAACTCCTTCAAAAAAAACCCCAAGGCAATTCACAGTCATTTAATACCTAAGGGAATACAAAAACCCCATTGTTTAGATGTAGTACCTAAATATTCAACTTTTTCAAATAACTTAATGTGAAAGTGAAATATTCTAGATTATTGCTTTAGTAATAAAATTATAATTCAATAGTAATAGCAATAATTCAAGAAACAATACTTGAAACCTAATCTCCTGCAGATGGACTTAGGAACACATCAGAGAGTAGCCACTAGAATATCATTACCAACAATGTTCTGTTCTTAACCTTTTAAACCAGAGAAGAGCCACCACAGACAGCTGACACATCTTGCAGAATGTTCTTATTCATTTACTCCTTGTCTGTAACACAGCTCAGTGTGACCCCAGTAAAAGGAAACACACAGCAACTGCTCAGGTGGTGGCCAGGACCTCAGACACAAAAGATTTCTGCTCAACAAGATGACATTAACTCAAAGATAAATATTGGTACGGATCTCCTAACTGGACATTGCCCTGCTGAAACCAGTGTGTCCCATGACATGCTAAGGCAGGGAGGGGCACGTTGGAGCTTCAGCAAGCCAGAGACTCATTGGGCTGTTCACTGAACCCCATGCAGGAATTCCTTTGCTGACCTGGCAAGTTCCTGCAGAGTTGTTAGAAGCTCCTCAGTAGTTTTGTGGTCTTTGGCTCCAAGGAAAGACATCAAGAAGTGCACATCATTGAACAGAAGGATGTGATCCTTGGTGTGCTTCTTTGTAACTCCAAGTAGATCATTCCACCTGTCCCCAAGCTTTACACCTGAGAGTAAAAGCCACTCCTGTCAGTAACAGCCACATGCATGACATGTATGACTTTGCAATGTACTTTCAGCCACTCAGCATCAAAAGCATTCCTACTGAACTCAAGGGAACATTTCCTGATGTGGCCAAATTTATGCAGCACTAATGCTCAGCTGCAGCCTGCCTTATCTGGGCCAAGAGTTTCTTGACTGTCAGGAGTTTAAAGGCATTATTTNTGAATTTGTAAATAAGAAGTATGTGGAGCTGAAGTATGTATGTGGTACTGCTGTGCCACACTGGCATGGAAAATGGAAGCTCTTGGGAAGAATAAAGCTTATGGACATTGTTAGGAACTTTACATTGATGCTTTTCTCAAGTTTCTCCTGAAGCACTGATTGAGCTTGCCGTGTAAATACTTCCCCAACATAAACAGCAGGGGAAGGGAAAAAGAAGATTACAGTTATAAAAAAGAATGGCCATAGAGGATATCCTACCTTCCAGATGAAGCCTGTACAGCATTGAACAGTTATCAACTATATCCAGGAGGTTTCCACTTGCCAGGCATGGGGGAGCAATCTGTAATCACAAGTACATCCAGGCTGGCAAAGTGATGTGCTGGTGGAAACTTCCTCAGATTATCAAGCTTATTTTACAGAACTAAATTAATTTTATCCTCCTATTAACTCAAAATTCCTTGTTTTGTAATAGTCCTAATTGCATCTTTCTTGAGTACAGGCATTTGCAAAGACAGAAACTTAAATGGCTTTACATGTGTTGTTTTTCTCAGTAAATATGGAGAGTCACCATGGTATTTTATTTTTTCCAAAATTATGCCATAAATATTACTTCACTTGATCAGTTAGTAGATAAAAATCAGCCCAGCATCTTCCTTGCAGTATTTTTACAATCCTTACAAAGATGTGCTGTATTACCTGATTTGATACTGCTTAGTTACAAAGGTTGTTTTGAAATTAAGACAATGGACTTTGTACCTAACATGCAAAAACAGTTCTTTGTAAAAGTGACTTGACTTCATAAGAAAACTAATTTATATCCTTTAAAAGGTATGAATAAGAAACATGGACAGAATGGAAATCAGTAGCACTGTAGCTCTTTCAAGCACTCAAAACCACGGAACATTCAAGTCCTTGGGGCATTTTCCCCAGAACTGCTGAGAAGTTGTTTCCCTAAAAGACTGTAATAACAGATATAAGCAATATTTATACTCAGATCACACCCTGTGATAGGTTCCAATCTCACACAGAAGGAAGAAAGCATCCATTGTGATCTTGCATGATCTCAGTAAAGAATAAAAGGCTCCTACTCACATGCTGGTCATAAATTGTCAAAGCAGCTTCATATTCCCCCTGGAAAAGCAAAGGAGGGCAGTGGTTAATGTGCAGACACAGCAAGCAGCAGTGACTGGCTGCAACCAGAGACACATGAACACATGAACAGACATCACAACAGCTCTGCAGGGCTGCCTGATCTAAACAAGCCAAGTCAAAGAAACCTCGAGGTGTTCAAAGCAGAAACACCTGAATTTAACAGGCAAAATGATCAGTAGGTTGAGGTTTCATCTAAGAGGAAGCACCAGTACTGGCACAAGTTAAGCAAGAAGGTGAAACTTGAGGTATTGC
>VWYE01026967.1:0-57571 GCA_013398995.1 Alaudala cheleensis
GAGATGCTGATGGTTCCTATCTCCTCTGTGTCAGTCTGTGTAGATGTAGACACTGTTGCTTTGCTTTTGTTGCCTCTCTCCTCTCTGATAGTCTGGGTAGACACAGTCACTGTTGCTTTCCTTTTGGTTCCTCTCTCCTCTGTGGCAGTCTGTGTGGACACGGACGTTGTTGCTTTACTTCTTTTTTCCTCTTCAAGAAGACNTGTTTTCAGTACCTCGTGCCCCACGTTGGGCGCCAAAATATGTACTGGTTTGAAAGCAAACCCAGTGAGAGACTGTCAGAAATACAATTTATTAGGAACACTATAAAATAAATATAATAGTAAAAGGAACAAACGGAAAGACCCTTGGGAGAGTCAGAATACAACCTGACACCCTGTTCGTTAGAGTAGTGGTCGCAGTCTGAATGAAGCAGTCTTGTTGAAGCGGTGATCTTGTAGAAAGATTTGGCAGCTCCTGTCCTCCTGGGAATCCAGTCGGTGCCTGTGCTGTCCCAAACTGCAGATTATGTCTAGATGGGAATGTTTGGCTCCTCCCCCCTGGGCAGAGCATCTCACAATGGGCTGATATTATTCTATGAGTCATACAATGGGTCCTTGATTGCCCATTAAGCAGAGATAGCTCCCGAGGGGAGTTACCTGTGAGTCACTGGCCAGTGCATTGATGGGCCATTAACAGCAGATAGTCTGGAGGGAGGGGGCAGGGAAAACACTGCCCTACCTGGTTCTAACAATTCATGAAGATGGTAATAGAATACATACCTTGGACACATCTTATATTGCAACCTAGGACACACAATTACCCAAAACCTCAAGTAGACGGTGAAATATTTATTTTGACTGCTTTTCGAGTCAAAGATATCAGGAATATTACTATAATTTATGGCTAGTAAAAACACATTTATCTATTACTAATAATTTAACCAAAGAAATTGTACAATCAGAGTAATTTTTCATGAGTCAAACTATCACAAATGTTCATTGTTATGACAGCTAGAAACACCTGAATGTGTAAATTGTGGTAGAACATATAATAAGGTTCCTGATATATTACAGAATGTGGAAAATCACCAATAATCTCATTTAAGGGGAATTACACTGGATGATCTACTCTGGTCTGCACAAAATATTTCCAGCAAGGATTTTAAAAGAGTATGATCTTTTACTCCTTTCACCAAACATCTGAAATTGCGGGTTTGCTGTTTTAGGAATAATACAGGTACAGAGTTAACTGCATAATTATTTCCCTTCAGCACCTGAAACAGCTTTTGTAAGTTTCAGTAAGCCTTCCACAGAGCTGGGAAATCATCCATTTGAAAAAGCATGCTAGAGTCGTTATCTTGTTTATTTAGTTAGAAATGTAAAAATGACGTTTAGCTTTTCAGAAACCATTCAAAATTTAGATTTGCTTTTTCAAACTTTATGCATGAAAAAAATTAGTATTATTTATATAACACCCCAAATATAGGTTTATTTTCTCCTTTTCCAATGTATATTTTCACATATCCATATTTCAAATTTACAAGTCATACAAAAACTCTGCAGACATAAATCCTTGAAAGCTACAGGTTCCTACAAGGCCTTACTCACTTACTCACTCAAAACTCACTAATATAGCCTAAACTATAAATGTGTGAAGAAACGGGTGAATTGTGAACATAATGAATGCAGTGCTAACCTCAGCAGCAGAAACATGTCACTATATTTTATGCAGTGTTTTTATAATTCTAACTGGCAGATCTTCAACATTTCAAATTAAGCTAGATTGTTGTAGTCATGTTAAATGCCTTCCCATGGATTCAACATTCAGGCCATTAAAAAGAGCAGATGTTTCCTCTAATAAATAACTCACTGTGACAAAGAATATACTAGAAGTGTACATAATCTGGTTTATGCAAATGTTAATGGTTGTGTGTGGCAATGCAGCATAATATAATAACTTTTAATAAATTATTCTGTTTATCTGAAAAAAATATTATTATTAACTAGAGAGCAATTTCCAGTTTAAATATTCTCTCTTTATTTATGTTGTTTGCATGAAAGACATTTTAAAAATCATGTCGTATTTGAATTTCAAGCCATGGGAAAATGTCTCTTTAAAATAAAAGCTATTATATATAATAAAAGATAAAATGAGCTGAAACCTAAGCTCCATGGAAACAATACTTCTCTGCAAGATGCTTATGCTCTAATGCCTAGGTTTTAAACATACAAACACAGCTCCAACTGAAGCAGCAAACATGAAGACTAATTCCTCACATTATAAGAGCGGGAACCATGGAAAATGTTAGATATTGATAAATCTTATACTGAAGTCAAGACAGCAAATGCAGAAAACAATTAACACACTACTCTATGTTAAGCAGACTCACATTATTCACATTTTATGCTTTTATTTCTATCAACTACTGTGCCACTAAATGAAAAATGTATGTGTTGCTGTGAAGGGGAGAGAAGAACTGAATGCAGTTATGTAAATCTTGAAGCAAAACACAACAGCTCTGTGAATAGCAACCCTAGAGCTGTAAACTGATTGATTGGAGGGCAGTTAACTTCATGAAACTGATACATTATGGCAGAAATTTGCTTTGAAAAGAAAGATTTAACACCATAATGTGTTAATCCACTATCTATTATAAACAACATATACCTTTTTTGAAAATATTCTATATCTGCCCGTGCATCTTGTTCTGAAGTCAAGTAAATGGTCTGAAAAATTTGCACAATAAAAAGCAATCAATTGGTACCACATACAACGGATTTGAAAGAAGAGACAAATATTTGCTGTTTCAGGAAAGACAATCTTCCATGTTTAAAAGTTTTTGAAACTGAAGAAATAAAAAATTAAGCATGTTTGGTATAAAAGTTATTATTGCAATAGTTTAAAACAATACTCTCTTAGAAGGAATCTCTCCTACACATGCTCCCACAGTAAAATAAAAATAACAAGAAAATGTTTTTCAGAATACTGAAATTATGGAGAGTCATATTGTCTAAATGAAAAAGCTGTTGTGAATACTACTTTTATTTATTACATAACTGAAGAGTGAAATACAAAATTAACAGAAAAATATTTTGAAATTGTTCTTTAAAGATCCCAGCAGCATACAAAGTTTGCAAGAGTTAAAACTTCCTGATTAAATAGTACCAAATAAACTTTGCAGATATTTCAGCAATGTGAAAACTAAGCCTAACAGTAAGAGATGCTGGGGGGAAAGTAAATTCATACTGTTAGCTAGAAGTGGTTTTTAAAAGCAGTAAAACAAGTTATTCCATGACAATATGGGAAATATGCACATTAGCAGCTAACACAAGTTAAGAGGATATTGCCTGTATCTCCTATATTCTTAAATAACCCAGTAATTTTCTATTTCATACCACAATTCAGAACAGTAATTCTGAATGGGAACCTCTGAACTCTGCTGTTTCCTGGCCAAAGCCCACTAACATTCATAACATGGATTTTTAGTTTTATGGATACAAAAAGCTCCATGGTTCAGTGCTACCTGCTCATACTGCCTTGGCAATTCTATGAGGGCTGATGTGGCCATGTTGGACTACAGTAGCTAAGATGGAAATATGACGTATGAGCCTAATTACTTAATTCACTGCTCATCACTGAAGGAAAATCATTCCATTAATAAACATGCTACTTCTGTATGGCTCTTTAAACAAGAAATCCCACTGTTTTATGTCAAAGCTTTACTGCTTTAATTTTTACCATGATGTCTGTGTTATGATAATCTACTTCATTGCAAATTCTCAGCCCCAGCTATTGTGAAATGGAAACAGAATGTGAAGATTACATAAAATGAAATTAATAAAGATTATAAGGGAATCTAGATCACATTTCCAATAGAATTTGAACTTTAAAAATTTTCTACAGGTTCACTGCAAGATTCCAGTTTTAGAACAGCTACCACAGAATCATCAGTCTATTTAACAAAAATTAAGGGGTCTTGCTTCAGGTTTGCAGTCACACTAGCTGTCAGGAATATTTTTATTACAGGTATTCCCTGTTAATGCTGTTAATTCCCTCCCATACAAGCAAACTGCTACATCAGTGTTTCCCAAAACCAAGATGGTAAAAAGTTATCACAAAAAAAGTTTTTCCCTAATGATTCTACTGCTTTAGGTTCTGATTCAATTATTTTCTTATATTTCATTAAATAACAACTCATCTTCAAAATAGCAATGCAAACGTTAAAAGTTAAAAAACACTCAAGTAATTTGCAAACTCAAGATCCTTTCATATTTTCATGATGAGAAAAAAGTGTTGTAAAAGTAAAAGAAAGTAAAAGAAACTTGCTACTTGGAATGCCTGAATGTCACATGAAACCACCTAAAGCCAGACAGCAGTGGGTCTTTCTTTCTGGGTCAAAAAATGAGATTCTAGCCACTAAAAATCCAAACTGTGGAGTGTGTGCAGCTCTTCTTTGATCTTACAATCCTAATGAGAAATAACTGTCCATGGGAGAAAGATGTTAAGATTGCTATCCTTAAGAGACAGCTCAAAAATTGCCCATAAACCTTACAATGGAACATTATTGCATTCAAGAGGAATTTAAAAAAACATATACTCAGTCTATCCACTTTGGAAGTGGATAGAAAGGAGTGAAGGAAAGCCTTCTGCTTTGTCAGCTGCATACCCTATGTGCCCTGGTGTTTAATTTGCATGCAAATTCAGCTCAAAAACTAGGCATGTAGTAAAAAATACCCCTCTACTTCATATATCACACTGGCTGGCTCGCAGTGGCCTCCTGTTCAACAGAAAAGAGCAATCAGTTGAACATCTTCAGAGATATGGACACTTTCGTAATGATACAAGGAGCAAGAACATGCAGATGAGTTTCCGAAGGAACTTTCTGCTGTCAGTATTTATTTTTCACAATGTAAAAACATTAACTCTATCAAGCCAGTCTGAATAAGGGAGAATTTAATCATCTATAGAGGAACATATTACAACAGTTTACCAAAAAAAGCTTTATGTGTATATAGAACTGCTATCTGTATGTAGTATCTGCTAATCATAAAAGCTAAATAGAGACAAAACTAGTGGTTTGTAAGTACTCAAGACTGTTGTCTAAATAATTGCCTGAGAGTTATAGACTCAATTTTGCTAAATTCAAAATTAGGTAGATAAAAATAGGACTGAACATTGCCTAAAGATTTTCTCTCTTCTTCACAGTATAAAATATTTTCTCTGTTCTTCACAGTATAAAATATTGTGAAACAAAACCTAGAATGCTATAAAATTACAGCACCTCAAAAATAATATAATTGGCTTGATACTGTCAATTCATTTATTTATCTCAACATCTTCACACTTACACCTTTTATCTAGAAAAACTGCAAAATGCCTGGTGGACCAGGTTATACAGAGACATATTTATAACATGTTTTTTAAAAAAAAGCTATCTCCCCTTTTCACCAAAGAAACACAACTATTCTCCATACTCTTAGGAGAATTCATGTGACTTCTTTTTATTATAATAGAATTTATGAAATAAAATTGCTTATTGCTTCTGGAAAGTGAATAGAGCATCAGCATTCTACAGCAATATATATGATTAACTACATTCTAGATAGAAAAAAATAAAACATGAGATTCCCATTTTCTAGATGAATTCTATTTCTGAGATATTTAAAGTAAAAAGAAGTATTTCACAATAATTGGCAGATCACATTTTCTATCAAAAGTAAATACAAAATACCTTTTCATGAAAACCTGAGACATTGTGGTCTTATGTAATTGCCTTGGATAGCTCAAATACAAAGTCCCTCAACTTCAGTTTCATTTTATTTTAAATCCAGTTCATGAGTTCTTCTTAATTACAGGTTGATATATGAAAAAAGTAATAACAATCAGTTTACGATTCTAAGAAACTGTAGGTCTTAGACTAGTTTTGAATTTTGGTGAAAATATAAGGTATCTCTTTATAAAGCTCCATTTGTATGGAAACCTAAGTGGGATTGAACACATTAATGCCTATAATTAAGAAATTTTTGGATTGGGGATCTATCTCATTTTCAGACTCGGTATAATGGATACCATCCTTAGAGGTTTTCTGTAAAATACTACCACCACACATGACTTTAAACCCAAGGCATGCAATTCCTTTTGCATAGCCAGAGAGGATTCACAGTTAGATTCTACAGAGTTGTTGTTTTTAAAAGCCTATTTGTCAGCCAGTTCTTTTCTTCAGAAAGAAATCAGGTCTATAAATTTTACAGACTTCTCATGGACTCACTCTACAAAGATGTGATTTTCTGTACTATAAAAACTGAAGTAAAAAAAAATCCCTCACAGTTTCAGTACTAGCTTGGTTCTCAGATACATTTTTAACATCATTAAAAATGAACAAAACAAAATAGAAAGTTTTTATACTCCAAATAAAAAAAAAAAATCCCAAAACGTCAAGTACCTTTAAACAGCCCTTCACAGAAATACAACCTGACACAAAGGTTGACTGCACGTCTAATCAGTGTAGCAAATCCATGTAGTAATCACCATGTCCAGATATCCCACTCAGCTTATATCTTAACTCCAGATATCTCAACATAAGGACTTTCGGGCATTAACTTTTCTTCCTGTTCTATGGTAGGAACAACAAATACAATATATCTATTATGGCTTTTTTCCTCAGGAAACGTTAAAATTGAACAGTAGCCCAATTTGCTCAGAATAACTAGGAAGCTCAACATAAATTTACAGGTTTTAATATACTGCTTTAATATTTCTGTAATGAAGCAGCTGAAGTTCAAACATGAAATTTTTACACAAAGTCAAACTTCTTTTATGTACAAAACTAATTGCCGTGTGCTATTGCTATGTATTCACTGGCCAATTCAAATTGATTTTTTTTTAATTTTCCCATAATTTGAGAAACAGTGCTGAAAGCTAAAACATTCCATGAAAGTGTGTCTTCTGGTTACCACTAAATTGCAAACCACAAAACAACATATGAAATACAGTTATACTATGTAAGATCTCCCCAGATTACCACTGTGACATGCTTCAGTTAGGTATGAGAGTGTTCAATTCAACAGTAATTTCTACATGAATTTGAATGCCATTAATAGGGATTAAACTTCATCTTGTGAACCACTACAGTCATCAATATTTCAGATTATTTCTCACATACATCAACACTTCCAGTACAGTTTACACATCTCTCCTTTCTCTCTCATCCCATCTAATTTTGCTGTTTCATGATCACACAAAGAGACAACACATCCCAGAAGTGACCAGATTTACACAGTGCTGGACAGGGATAGCCAAATTTCAAAAACAGTCATTTACAAACATCAGAGCAGTCCTAAATTTTTAAAGATATAAGCTCATCTGAGGTCCCATAGCCTTACGGAGAATTACAGAATGTTAGCAACAACATGAAAGAGATCTCTGGAAGTCCAAACTTGCAGTTGAAGCAGAACTTAACCATTGGGAACTTGATCAGTCAATTCTGAAAATACCCAAGGATAAATAAATTTCAACTTCTCTGGTCACATCACACACCTGTGTAGTGGAGTCTAGATTACACAGCTAGCATAGTAAAAATGCATTTGCAACATGACTGCAAATTTACATAGGCAACTGCAAATTTACACTGGAATTTAAGAAGCTACATATGCAATACATACCAAATGCAAGAATAAAACATTCAGCTTAATTCCTTAAAACACAATCAGAAAATGTAGTATAGCACTAAAATAAGCCACAATTTTTTCACTATACTTAATTTCTATCTCTGTTCAGCAGGGTATAATAATCACCTGCTGGTTCTTTCTAAGCAGAATACATATTACACTTTTCAGTAGCTGCTTCAGTGTGTGGGTGGTGTGTTCCTGAAATTACAAATAAGACTTAAGCTTACTGCAAAATAGACAACACTGCAAATCAAGAGCTTAAGAGAAATATTTTTTATGGGTAGCAGAGCTTTCCATGTTTACTTCCATTTAAGTAAACTCATAATTTAATAAACTTAATTAGGAAGAAAAGAAATATTTTTCACTGAATGTTAGAAACTATAGGAAAATATTATAGACAATATAACAATCTTACTCTGGCTATCCATACTCAGGCCAAAGCTTTTTCTACTTTGTCTATATAATCACTAAACAAGAAGACAGGTTTTCTCCTCTGTAACATAGAAATTAGGTAATGCCACAAGACTTTCTAATTTTGAAGAAACTTTGGCACCAAGTAAGATCAGCCAAATCTGCTTCTTTACCAGTCTAATTTGAAATATACTTCCACTGAATGCACTGAAAGGTAAAGTTATTAATGAATTGAACAACCAAGCTGAAACATTTTAGTCATTATTCTTTAATTAAAAACATGTTGTCTTTCTCTGTTTTTATTAAAAAACAAAGGAGAAATATTTCCTCTTTTATACTACCTCACCTGCACCTTAGCAGTTCAAAAATTACTTGAACATTTGCATTGAGCTTCAAATCTAAGAAAATTTTTGCAGCAACTGAAAATAAAGGGAGTTCAAACCAAAAGAGTATGTTAAAAGGAAAACAAATAATGCCAAATAAAATTCCCAATATTGAAATTCTTCAGAAAGAGACAACATAGAGCCATGCTGCCTCTCTCCAGAGAGTGTCAGTACAGAGGGGTTTTCAGGAGCAGATTTGATCTTTATGTGAAAATGGAGTTAGCTCCTTACTTAATTACCCCATATATTTCTCATGTATCCTAAACTGACTTTGAAAATGTAAAAATAATTGCAACATTATAATTTTCAATATCAGGCATTCTACAGAACAACCTTAACTAGCTTCTACAATACAAACAGCATACAAAATTTCTTCCCATTAAAAATTACTTTTTAAAATTTACAAACAGAAGTATAGACAGACAAAATGATCTTCTGGAAGGCAGACATGAAATACATAACCCTATTAACAGATGCATCAAACTCCAACTTTAAATATTCCTACCATAGCCTGTATTGATAAAGAAACTATTACATACAGTTCTCATCTCCTAAAAATGTAATTAGGAGTCAACTTTTTCTTCCCTCCCTCTAAGTAAAAAGGCATTTTGGGGTGAAAGTCTCTCTTTCATAGGAGAATCTATGATAAAATTGCTGGAGTTCCTACCTCTAGGAATCCTAGAGTTATATAAGCAGAATGCTGATCAATCTTAAAGGAAAATGTCAAGGTCTCCCAGAAGTTCATTTCCTCTTAAAAGATGAAAATTTGACACTAAAGCTAGAAACATAGCATTTAAATATTTAAGTAATTTTTCCATATATTTTTGTGAAGAGCCATGCCCAGCAACTGGCAACATGAAGATTTGTACGTAAGGCTTTTGAATCATAGTTCAATTTTTCCATAGCAACTGCACTGATCTCTTTACAGACATTATTTTCATTTTTTAGCAGTTAGACAAATGAAGTGTTCCTGGCTCTCTTCATACCAAACACACAGAATAACTGTCAGGATTTTAACACAGTACATACAACATTGTGTTGTACATACAACACAATTCAAGACCCAGTCCAGTCAAGCTGACCCAGTAGCATCCTAAATGGGACAGAGCTAAACCTGCCTTATCTCACAATTACTTTATATCCTAATTAGAAAAAATGCTGGTATGGCTGTCAAGATTAAGGTGTGTGAACTGCTTGCTTTAGACTGATAATACTGGGAGGATCATACAGAATTCTGCAGCACTCATCTCTCTGACATTGCAGACTGTCCTCTATCTCTGTACATCAGGCCCTGTTTGCCCCTTAGCAGAGAAATATTCAAGGTATGCTACCCATGAAAAAGAAAATGGAATTACATAGATACATTCAGAGTATGCTGCTTTATTCTCAAGAAATTGTGAATATGTATGTGGGTACTGAACTTCTGCCCTAAGCCAAAGTTCAAGTCCAGAACAAATCAACAGCCCCAAATTAACCCTAAATCATAACCTACAAATGGAATACACTCTCTGCTAAAATAAGAAGACGTGTCTAAATTTCAGCCCCTAAAAATCTATCTGTGTATTCTAAAATCCTGAAATTTTTACAAGGCACAAAGATTTTTCCATAAAGCTCTTCCAGCACTTCACTAATTTTGAGACTGTAAAAGAGAGTTGTATTTTCTGAGAATACCTGTATTACTGCTATGGTAGGTTTTAAATTATATAGCGCCTTACACAGAACTTTCAATTACAGCCCTCTCTAAAATGACACTTCCCAGCACAGTAGATACAGCAATGACATACTGCATGCCAGAAGTACATCCAGACAAGCTTTTTTCCCCTAACTGCAAAAATGAGAGCAGGTTTGTCAAGGAGATTACTACCCTCTCCTTTGGCATATTGAAAGCTGTTAGCTCACTAGGTCACAGATTGATATTTTCATAATTTCACCTAAAACTCCATTTCACGTTATCATTGTGCCTCTGACTGTGTATATAAAGCAAGAATCAATCTTTATGTTTGTTCACCTTTGATATGCAAACACAATACATTTATATGATTGTAAAATCTATTTCTAAATAAAGGAGAAGTGTAAAAATGAACTAGTTTGAGCTCAAGAGTATCTGATAGACTCTTTTCCCTATTTCTGGACCTTTATCAGAGTATGAATTTTGAGACACCTTATGAAATACCCTTATCTCACTGCTTCTTCATGATGAAATCTGCACTTTCTTATATGTTAGTGCACTGACATGAGTATCAGAATCATATTTTTGTACTTTTACCTAAACATGCTGTTGCACATAATATATAATTTGTTAGACCAATTCCAGATACTTTTCTTTATCCAGAAACTTACATATATATTTTATGTTTTCAGTCTCTTAGAACAGAATGTTCTCTGCTGCATTCTGAAGTAAATGTGAAAGATCCAACAGTTTAGCTAACAGCTTGAAAGACTGTATACATTGATGGCAACAATTTGTAAAAACCAAAGTCACTGTTTTTTTAGCTTGGAGATTTTTCACTACCTATTTTCTTTCCTTTCTTCCATAAAAAAAAAAATCAACAACAGACCAAAACTCTCTCTGTTGTCAATTTTCAAGGATAGAAACAATCCAGAAAGGCAATCTGTCATTCCATAAATGAAAGCATAATAAATATACTTTTTTTATTATTCACAATTAAAATTTTTATTGTTCTCAAAGCAAGAAGGATGAGATCTCATAAGTCTGAGCTTAAAATTTAAGTACAATGAATAAAACTAATTCAGGAATAACTATCTTAAAACTTACATCATAGTTGAAATGAATCTCTCTTTATAAATAGGAAAGACATACCAACCAACCAACCACACTTGATTCCACTTTTCAAAGGCATCCCTCAAATTTATAGCATACTTTATGTGTACATTACAGAAAAAAAGAAAAAAGAAAAGCAAAAATATTTTCTAAAATTAGGAAATAAAAATTGCGTGTATGTTCATCATAGGAAGGTATAGCAATAATAAAACCACAGGTGATTTGAACCAAATGCTTAAAAATGAGGAATTGGTAACCACAGAACTCCTATGTAAATCAGGATAATTCTGACAACTCCACACTTTGCCAAATGTCTAAAATGATGGATAGTATGAAGTAGGAAACAGCCTACTGAAAGGGGAAAGGAATATAAAGGCTCTTTATCAAGACACAGGGCAGTGCTCATTTTTATTCAAGTACATGAGCTGCCATATCCTGTTCCCACTGACTGCAGGGAAGGCTTCAGCATTGACTGCAAACAGGTGCAAGTCCCATGAGACTTAAAGGGAATAAAACGTACAGTCACAGTATGAAAGCAACAGTGTATGAAGTGTGGTGAGACAGGATATGTAATTCCAATGTGGTACACAAGAATCTGACAAAGCTATTTAAAGTCAGTGCCAAAGATGCAACTGAAAAAACTAGACATTTCTAAACAGAAATTTGGCAGGTCTTCATTCAGTGCTACCAAAAAAAACCCAAAAAAACCAGAATCACACAGGAGAAATGTTACAGAAGGAAGAGTGCTAATTTTAGTGGGGGGAGAGAACAAGGGAGATCCAGAAGCAGCAATAAGCATCATCCTCTTCTGTAGCAATACAATATCACTTGTTCAGGACACAGCTGCTGGAATGCTTTGGTAGATACTGCAGACTGGTCTGCTCTGAGACTTGCTGGGATTTAGACCCAAATATATTACCCACTTCTATTTATTCTCTTCTGTACTATGATGAGCATTTGAAAATGTTTGGGAATTTTTTCTTTAACTTACACAATCTTCAAGGAGAAGTCTTAGGCTATATTTTTATATCAATTGAGTTATGCATGATGTCCTCAATTAGTTCTATAAAGTAGATGTCATTCTATTAATTAGAAGCTGGTGAAAAATAGAGTACTTATCCTAAAGGAAACTACGTGACCTAAAAATTTCTTTCCAGATGGAAAAGAAAGCTATCCAACACAGCAACTATACGTAAAATAGGGGTAGTAAACATCAGTCTCATATTAAACTCATATGAATAAGTATTATAGCAGGATGACCAAACCTCAACATTTAATTTTGGAACCAGCTTTTAACATTAAAATGAAGAGTGAAAGTAGCAATTTTGAAGGGAATCAGGCAAGACTATAAATAACTCTATAAGGCTTGCTTAAGGCAGAGATTATGCATCTTGTCCATAGTTACTAAGTTTTATGATGAAAAGGGAATCACAAACCTGTGCAAGCATGGGAAATCCAAGGTTCCTGCATCCATTACAAGGTGTCAGTGCCTCCCACAAACCAGAAGGTCCACAAGTGTTTTCAGCTGTATCATCATCTTCTTCCTCCCTTGATGATAAATGCATTGAAGAAGGCCTCTGTGCATAAAGAAACAATATTTTCAAATTAAACACATTGATATGCTGTGAAGAAACTTTTTACCTTATGAACTTAAGTGTCCCATTCACAAATTCCAAAAGACAAACTGCTATTTTAAGACAAAGTACCTACTCAAACGTTAAATTGCTACATGAAAATAATACTTTCTAAGGAAGGTGCATATTGAGCTATCTGCAATTACTCTTTAAAATTGAGTGAACATATTAATATACATTGAAAATATTTATTGTCTTTATTATCAAGAAAGTGGCAATTTCTACTTAACTTTAAAATTTGCTGTAATATCATTAAGTTTAGGATATTCCACAAAGAATAAAAACTAACATTTGCCTGGATGGGTCCAAGGTTTTTTGCAGACAAAAAATACTAAATCAATCAAAAGATGATTGATGTTTCAGTTTTTGCATATTTATCAGTAATAAATGTATTATCTTATTTTGTAGGCAGAAGATATATCTAAAAATGACCTGTATTATTTTGCTTCATAGTCTGGAAGGGATGAAATGGATCAGGAATAGTCATTGATTTATGAACACTGTGGCTTACATATTGATCTGAGTGATAAGGGGGAAATACTGGTTTTTACTTAAACCAATATCCTAATTTTCTATGAAAGAAATAGGAGCAGTGGTCAGCTCCTGTATATTTTGCTACTCAGGATAGTCCACCTCAACTGAATTGCAGTGGCAACTTTTATTAATTTTGGGAGAAGAAGGAGGAAAGTTAACCCAGTAATGAACGATTTTAAAAATCTCATGTCAACACAAATTGTTACAAGTAATTTTTACACCTTAATTCTTTGTACCTATTTAATTTGTTATATGGAATAGCTGTTCTAGCCTGCTTCAAATTTGCTTGAGCAATATCTGATACTCAGACACTAAATACTGTCTTTAGGAGCACTTCTTTCAGAAGTGGCTGGATTTTTGCTTGACCAGAATAGCACTGTTTGAGACAATGGCTGACCACAGCTATCAATCTGATGGTAACATTTAACTCTAAAGCATTGCTATAGGGTCCATGTAAAACTCATCTTAAAACCCCCAACACATAACTGCAGATTATTTTAGCCAATAGAACAAAGAAATGCCTGGAGTCTATGCAAGGAAGGGAATAGAGAAGTGAAAGAAAAGTAGAGGGGGAAAAGGAAGTAGAGAAATTGCAACAGCTCTAAAGATGAACACAAGCTGATAGAAACTGTAGGGGAAGTAAAGACAGTGCACAGACAGGCACTAGCTCAACTTGTGTAACATCTAAGGATCATTTAACTTTTGACTTGTGCTAACTTCTAAACACAAAATTTTTTAGTATACCATTAATTTAAGCAGGGAAAACATTTCTAAATTCTATCCCAACTCATGCATCAAAGATGAGAAGCACAATATATCCCACTCCATTATTCTGATTCCTCAGTTAAATAATGGTTGTTTCCTTGTTGCAGACTTCATTAATCTAGTCATATCTTGTGAAGTTAGGTGGATTTATTTACTTTTTATTTTAGAAGTCAATTTCTAAAACATTCTTAGCATGGTATTTCATTAGGTTATTTTGACACTCTAGTAGTACCATAGAATATGTTGCCATAGCAACCAATAGTCTCACACTGATTATTAAAAGGATTGGGTTGATTCTGCAGAGTGTAGATCATGAAGGACTATTATTGCTAGGTTTTTGCATAGACAAAGGAAGGAGGTCTTTTCCCTCTATTTATGATGCCATCTTCCATGGTGGCTGCTCTGCACTCGCATGTTAAATCTCAGAATTGCAGTACCAGAGAATAACGTACTTCTTGCCCCCTGGAGAAAAAGCAAAGAACTGCAACAGTGCTCAGCACAGGGGAGTAACACACATTCGCTTTGACCTTACAAGCCGATAGGAAGCGCATGAAGACAAAAGTCATATAAAAATTTCAGTGAACCTTGTAAAGATAAAAAACACACACACACGATAGAAGTGAGAAATTTTCAACACAACTAAAGGAAGATGAATTACAATAGAGTCACTGAAAGAGGAGTGTATGAGTATTTAGCCATTACAGGAACAGAGTGAAAAAACCCAAAGCAAAACAATTATTGAACAGTAAAAACAAAATGCACAAACAGAATGAGAGTTGTATATTTCTGTTAGATGTATTTTATATAAATAGCCTAAGATAGAGTGTGAATCACAGGACTTTAATATCAATACGAATGAGAGGAAGTGGAAAATATATAGTCAGATCTCCTGATCTTACAAAAAAGGATCAGTCAATGCCAGAGTTCATTATACACATGACTGGAATTAGCTGACTTGTAATCTCAAGCAACTAAGACAATGCAGGTATGAACATTATACAGACTAATTTATAGACTACTGCAGATCAGGGTTAGCTCTTTTTATACTTGCCGGATTTCTGCTACCATAAGGCACTAAACCATTAGGAAAAGTCTATTTGGAGGGTGACGAAACAGTTTTCTTACCCATCCCTGCTTGACAGGAACCCAATTCTTCCCAGAAAATGGGAAAGAGATACATGGGAATTACTGCAGGGAATGAGAGCTGCGTTTGCAAAGAGGAAGGAAGGAATTAATAACAGCTGTACAAGAGAAAGGGGTCACAAGTGCCCCAAATTTGACAGACTAGGGTTGCATACCCTGGGAAGAGGGATGCATCTGGAGGAGGCAAACGAGATACAGAAAAATCTACAATGAATTCACAGAGCTCAGACTGTCACAGAAACCCATAAAACTCCAAACCCAGACCACACAGTTTCCTGTTACTCTCTCACAGCCTTCATTCCTTTCCCAGAACTCCTGGATTTTTCTGTTCTGCTGCATAATTTAATTTTGCCTCCTTAGAGATCCTTTGAATGTGAAAATCTAATTCTGTGCTCCTGGGAAGCCTTGATATAGCCCTGTAGGGAGAGTTTTAGTAAAACCAAAGTTATTTATGCCCACTTCTCAGAAAGTAAACAAATAACAAGAGTAGAAGATATTTCTGTCAACTAAAGAAAAACAGGCACAATTTAGAAACTCTTATTTATGCCTGGTTTCAGCTAAAACAACCCAAACAAATGTAGTTAAAAAATGCCATCTAAATCACAATTACTCAATTAATTGAATTAGACATTATGAAATGGAATAGTGTCCTGGTTTAGGGCACATCTGGGAGGAAACCTCCCAAATGGGGGTGTCGCTATCTGGAAAGCAAGCTGGAACTGCCCCTCCCCCCTACTGGTTGGGGGAAAAAACCNCAGCAGTACTAAGCTTCAGTAAGGGAACTTCTGCCTAAGCTAGAAGAGACAAAAGTATAAGCAACATATATCCTCAAATAGAACAAACAGAAAGCCTTACATGATATTAGGTATGATATGCAAAAGGAAAATTTGATAGAGAAATCCCAAGATATTAATAGAGAATTAAAGATTTATTAAAAGGTCTGTTTTTTACTGGAAAACTGAATCAAGTATTAGACATTTCTTGCAGTAGTAAGAGGCTAACAAAGTTATTTCTCTGTGTAAAGAGAGAATAATGATGACATAGAAGTGAGAGAGCAGTAAGATCTAGTCTAAGGACATTGGACTACTACAGTTAGTGACAAATATTCTTCAAACACTACTGAACCTCTCATTTTCATACTTAATGAGTATTTAAATCACATTTTCCAAAATTTAGATATGGAAGCTTTTGTCTGTCGCCCTGAATTTCTAAGCTTTTTGATAAGCTGTAGTTTGGAGTCAGTTTTCCCACGTACACTTATGTAAACAACAGGGACAGTTCCCTAAACATCCCGCATGTTTTCATTCCTTCTGGTGGGATGAGTTTCTTTGACAAGCATATGTAGTAGCCAATGTGTGTGTAGAAATACCCTTCCTCTTATCCTATGAGAAACCTCTATGTAGAAGTATAAATAGTTAAGACGCCATTAAACTTCCTCTTTTTCTTCCCCTTTGATCCCTGCGTGTCAGTGTGAGTTTGTCCTTTTGCTATCAGTGCGACATCTGTCTTCATATCTCCTCTACATAAAATGCAAAATTTGCACACTAGGATACTTTAGATTGAAGGACACTTTATGAAGAGGTTATTTACTCTTCAAAACACATATGTACATCAGATTGTCTATCACAATAACTTGGAATCCCTGTCCTGATCTAACAGACAAACCAGTATTTATCAACAGAGAGAACGATGAATACAGATATAAAAAGCAGAGAAGTCTGTTCTACTCTTGAACAACAAGAGAAGATGAGAGCAGCTTTAATCTTAACAATTACTTACCAATTACTTAGTTATCAAGTTCACAGCTCAGCAGCTGTACACCATGTATAAAACATACATAAATACCTGTATGTGTGGCCTTCTTTTTAATAGATATTAACTATTTCCTGTCTAATACATGACTTTATTACTGAGACCATTTTTTTCAAGGAATACAGTAGATTATACAAGATATCTTATTTCTTTTCAGTCCCTCTTTTTCTCAGCTTTTAATGAAGACTGGTCTGCTTTCTGCCTTGACATTTGTAAGTAGCCACTGCTAGGAAAAATATTACTCAATTCCCTTGTTTCAGAATATATAGGAGACTTTCTTGTCCTAGTCCAGTGAAACCTAAAACCAAACATCAAAACCTTTCCTTCTTGTATCTGTTTTTTTTCATAATATCATCCATTTGCAGAAGTATTTCACATATCCTTTTGAAACAGTATCTGATACAGCAAAACAGCATCAGCAAACTGTTAAAAGTACAAAATAACAGGACATTTACCATTTCCTATTTTATCACAGATCTGGAGACACGAATATTAACTTATCATTTATCTTTGTAAGAAAACAGTATTTTTAAATGGAGCAGCAAAGATGAAATCCAGAAGGCAATATCCTTCTGCTTACGGGAGGCAGAAAGCAACCACACATTTGATAAGCCAAGTGCTGCCACTCAGTTTGAAACAATGAGGTCAGTAGTAAGTTTCTTCTATAGAAATAATTTATCAAACACGTATTTTCTATCATCCTAACAAAGATGTGCTTCTAACTCTACTAGCCCCAAACAACATCTACCTTACACTGCACAATAAAAGCAAAAAATTACAGTTCTGTTACCTAGTGTTCTATTTTGACATTATACTACAAACTAATAGAGCAGAAAACTATTCCTGAATCTCTTCTATAAATTAGATAAGCGGGTCGATCTCTGCCACAGCTGTCTCCAGCAGCTGCAGCTGTCAAGCCAAGGGACAGAAGAGCTGGGACAGTGTTCTGTGCTCTCAGTGCTCCCCCTGCTGCTGCCCAGGCTGCTCTCAGGGGAATATGCCTGAGGTAGCAGAAGAAAAAAAGCATTAGGGCATGACATACAACACAATCAGTCACTATTTTTCTACAGTAGCATCCCCATGTTAAGCAAGTATGCCCTTCCAAGATTCAGTAAGGATCCTGGAAAAGAGAAGCCTCAATTATGACATACATCCTATGTCTTACAGATAGCGAAAGATTCTGGGAACCTGGCCACACCTTTCCCACATCCCCCAAGGCCTTCTCCCTACTAAAGTTTTTCTGTTTCCCATCCTCATTATTTTGTCTTTCACTTTACACTGCACATCTGCTGTCATTCTTTCACAAACAGGTTCCAAATTTGCATCAGTTTCATTTGCTATGAGTCTGGTTAGCATTTGGCTGCACCTCCTGTATCCTGCAAAGAAGTATCAGGAAGACAAAGACAGTCTGGTACTTACAGCAGCAGAATGATGGAGAAGTGTACTCTGTACCTGCCTCTGCCTTAATCCCTCCAGGATGCTAGATATTGTTTCAACATCTCCAATACATCACTAAGTTTGTGTTCCTGATCTGCTGACTATGCTGAAACTGAAGGCAAGTTTGCACAAAGAGTGGGCTACATCAGGAATCATCTTGAGCAATTCTGTGACTATTTTCAGTGGTATATGAGCCTAAGTATCATGCAAATCTTAGCTCTAGCAGTCCCAGATGTGAAATTTTGGTCTCTACACTGCTACATCAGCCCAACTGCATGTGGCAATATTTTCTGACTGGGGCTCCAAAAGAAACACCACACCTGAAGAGGTCACACCCTTTGAACTCAAGATCACAGTGATGTCTGATTCTGAGGAAAAATTCCTGTAACTTGGAAGTCAGTAGAGCCAAGTGAAATGACTGCATGTAGCAAACACAAAATGTATTAACTTTAGGCAAATGTGATTAATTCACATACATGAGGAAAACTACATGATTGTGTAGTTGCTGCCCCTCAGTGGGCAAGTGTTACTGACACCTATAATGATGAGCACCCCAAAATTAATCACTGTCTCCAAAGCAGGATCTGACATTATACAGGAAATCCTGGAACCAAATGGCAAGTACAATGTATACTGAGTAAGGTCAAAATTTTAAGTAAAAACTGGATTATAAAATGAGTGCATCTGGACATGTACTGAAGTAGAGGAATACATTTGAAATTTTTAATTCATCCTTGCATGTAGTATAAAGAATGACTATTAAGATGATTCTGAATCTTTGCACTACTCTCATAGAAGGATGCAACCTTCCATCAAACAAAAGTTTTAGGATTTAAAAACTTAATAGATGATCTGTTCCCTCAAATGATCAGTTACAGGACCTGAGGAAATCACCTGAAGTTGTGGCAGGGGAGGTTTAGGTTGGGTATTAGAAAAAGGTTCTTCACCCAGAGGGTGTTTGGGCACTGGCACAGGCTCCCTAGAGAAGTGGTCACAGCACCAAGCCTGACAGAGCTCAAGGAGCATTTGGACAATGCTCTTGGGCACAGGGTGTGACTCTTGGGGGTAGTTCTGTGCAGGGCCAGGAACTGGACTTGATGATCCTTCTGGGCCCCTTCTAACTCAGCTAATCCTGTGATTCTGTGATTTAATGTAAGTTATTTGTTTAATCCTTGGATTAAGCTACTTCTCTATAATGTATCAAAACATAGGCACTTCCATAACTTCCTCTACTCTAATATATGCGTTTGGAACAGGATTGAACTGCCACAGATTTCTCTTTCATAACATTAGCTAAAATAATCTGTGTTTTAAATGTTTGTACAACTTTGAGCATGTACCTAATACTAATAAATCAGACTATTTGCACACTTAATTTTAAATGTTTAATATTAAAGCACTTCAAATGCTTTATTTTACCATGAAAAAGGACTTAGCACATGAAACATAAAGTCCTAAAACAGAATTCACCCAGGAAGTCATAGGGACAGCAAGGACACTCTGCTACAGAAATGTGTTTCTAGGAATGCCTTTCCATAGTAGGTTTGACCTATGTTGGGATGTAGGAAGAGTATACACAAATATTGGCTGTGCAAAAAAGGAAAGAATGTGGTAACTTTTTTTTTGAGTCTTGAAATTTAACCACAGGAACAGTTCCAATTAAGTTAATGGAATTTCTCATGTTAATGACAGACTTATGCGTCTCCCTGAATCAATATGCACATGACTCACTCCAAAATGTGACTCACTGAAAAACTCATGCACCAGATGAAGAAGAAGAAGAAACTGATAAGTGCCTAGGAGCCTGCAGAAAAGCAAAATCAAGTGTTAATAATTTTTAAAAATATTAAATAAAGGCTATAGAATATTTGTCCTTGCATAAAGGAAAAAATCATAATTCAAAGTAATGACCACCATTTTTGGCTTTAAATATCTCAGAGAAAATACTGCTTGGAGAATAGCTACAGAGGCATCTCTCTATTTAACAGCCCTATACCATTTGAATTTTATCACATAACATTTGAAAAACTCAGTGCTATATAATTGCCATGAAAATCAGTGGTAAACCATGCATTTTTCCTTTTTTAAAATTGTGAAAAAGAGGGTGCGTAAGTGGGTGGGAATATGATGAAACTTACAGAAAAGACATTATTTGTCATGAAATAGAGCACAAGGAAGAGAAATTAAAGTAGGGGAAAAATCAGGAGGTAAGAGAGTAGGTAGAGGTCACCACTTTATTACTCCTCCAGTGCACATATTTTTTATTTAGCACACATATTCTCACTAGAAATGTGTTAATAAAAATGCAGTTATTATTTCATTAAGTCACTGTTGGCTTAACAAAGGGCATAAAAGAAAATCATACCTGAACAGACAAAGCCTATCTAAAGAAGACCTATATGCAGTACTGAGTTAGTCACTTGAAGATGAATGCTGGTTAAGAGTGGATAATCAAAAGAGCTTTGAAGGACATTTTTGCTAGCTGATTTACAGTAGTAACAAATTACTAGTGGCTTGCCATATTGGCAGCCAAGTGCTAAACATAATGTAAACACAACACAGTAGAACCGCTGACATGTCTTATCGGGCCACAGAAGTTGAATGCCTAACTGGAAAAGATTGGTCAAAGAGGAATCTACCTTTTTCTCTCAGAAGCACAAGCAATGTCTCAGACTCCTCTAGAGGTCCTGAAAAGGATCACACACACACCCCATCAGAGATGTAGAATACTACCAACTGGAGAACAGCTCTCAATGCAGCTTGATTTACGTGGCACGTGGAAGCAGCATTCAAAATCATCTTCACTAGGAAGGCAAAGTCTTTGCTATGGCTGGCAGGAAAATCTGCCAGTGTGAAGTTCACATACTGCAAGTTACTGCTTTTTCCTGTCTTACCTAATTAAACCAGTGATGTCAGTGCAGTCATCTTAATAACCACTACTACCAGAAGATGTAGCAAAGGTACTGTTCTTTTAGCCTGTGGTAGATTCAACACTGCACATTCAGATCCACTGCAATGCAAGCACAACTTTATGTTCTTTTCCAGACACATTCTTAAGTAGCTGAAGACTTAATATTTAAATTCTTTCTCCAGCCATCCATAATATAATGTCTTAAAGCTCCTACAAAATACAGATAAACAAGTAAGTCAGTAACCTGCTTTTATCTATAACTCTTGTGAAGCACTATATTTCTTAGGAAGTATCAATAAATAAGTTATTGTGATCTGTTAATATTATTTACATTTCTTAAAGGAAACACCATTGACAGAGACAAAGGCAAGGCAATAAATATTCCAATACCCATAAGTAAGCAACTATTAATAATTCAACAAAAGAACAGCGTAGCAATTTAAAAAGTAAGTATATTTTAATATGATTTTTGTCTAAGTTTGACAGGCAGTATTGAGACTGCTTCTTTCCCAATTGCGAACGGCCCATATTTCAGAGATACTAGGCAGAGCACCAATATCAACAAAAATAATAGTGGTAGTATTGATGCAAATTGCTAAATCGCAAATAATTACTGAAGTAAATAAAATTGAAGAACCTCCTCTGAGCTTTTCCCTCATGACACTAAACTGAAATTTATGCTAAGTTTAGGAAGCATAGATGCCAAGAGAAGAGAAAAGAAATACTCAAAGATTGTGTAAGTCATTCAACCCTCATATTTCTCTGGAAAAATAAAGAAACTGGGGTAAAGACCAACACGTGCATCATGTGACACAACACATCAAGTAAATCTGGTTTCTGATTCTAATTTCAGTTTAAAAACTTATACCACAGAACTCAGGCAAGGATTCCAGTGTATATTAAAGTGACAGAAATGCTAAGGGGTGCATTTCTAGCACACTCTTGATGTTCAAGGGCAAAGTTTTCTAATGCATAGTAAATATTAGGCACCTGCCCTTAACTGAATTCCTTGAGATAATACATTTTATAGAGGTATAGGAATCTGGTCCAGGATATTTTTCTATTCATTTTCTGCTTGCTAAGCTTATTAACGGGGGCTGGAAAAATCTTTAAAGAGAATACAGTGAAACTCTATGCTATGAGTGGTCAACTATTTCAAGATTTAAGGACAAAAATGCTGAATTTATTTTATATGCCTATTATAAAATAAATCTGCTTGTCGCCATTAGGAATGAATAAAATTAAATTAAACAAGTAGTTCAAACAAACTGCCAATGTTCTAATTTCAGCTACTAAATAATTTTTAAAGAGAGCATTATTTTGTATTATCATGGATGGTCATTTTGCACTGTGAAATATAGCACACTATTCACCATTAGCATTATTTGCATACCTCTTACTAAGAAGCAAAGAAGGGAAGTGAGACTGCTGCTTCTAAGTACCTACTTAGTCAACTTTAAAAGAATCATTGAATAAAATATAGAGAAACCATACATCTCCACCCCTTACTGGCTCCTGTAGAAGTTCACATAGCTCTGATGGATTAGCAGGCTCTATTTCCTGGTTATATCATTGGGATAAAACTATACTGTTCCACTCACTACAGAAAACAACTGAGACATACCCATATGGTTCTTACTTCTCTCATGCATTTCCTGTCAGATGGTGATCGTCCAGGTTTCACTGCAAGTTCCAAGCCTAATGACTTTATTCTTACACTAATTGATTAGACCTGAAATCAGTGTTGACTTGAGGTACATAATGACTTTATTCTTACACTAATGGATTAGACCTGAAATCAGTGTTGACTTGAGGTACATACAAAAACATTTTGGGCTTTTTTTGCCTCTACTGTTTGTAACTTGATGTGTAGGTATAATACTCACTGATTGTGAGGTCACTATGTATGATAAATGACAATCAAACCTGCATTGGTACCTTCTGATAACAGTGATAAGAGTTCTAAAATATATCAGAAATTCCCATCTCTTAAAATGCAGAAACATCAAAAGATAAAATGTTCCAGAACATTAGAATGTGGTTTTTGCTTAGATTGCAGGATAGATTCTCCTTCTTTCCTTATTAACTCAGTTATCTTTTCCCTCAGCTAAATATCTACATACAACTGTGAAAAACAAATCTACATATCTAAGCTCAGTCTTCTTATATTGTACTAAAAGCAGTTTTCCCAGAGAGCAAAAATAAGTTTTCAGAAATTAAAATCTGACTGCACCAAAATGTTGGCAATGTCTTTCATATTCCTTCTAGACTTCATACATTGTTCCATACTCTATTGTTCAAATGTGATAAACCAATACACCTTTGGAGTATCAGCACTCCTACTGATGATGCTCTAAATCACATAGGCAGAAAATGTATTTTCAGAAAACCAAGAAGATGAAAAGAACTTTCTGTTCTCTTGTGAAGGAGAATCGGAAAATATGATTCTGACTGGGACACTGGAAAACAGTCTGAGGAGAGGAGAAACCCAAGGGAAATGGAGGGCAGGAGTCCATGACAGATATTTTTTGAAAGACTTCTAAGGAAGGTCAGGGATTGAGGGAAGCACCTCTGGTGACCAATAACTTAGTCTTCCTGATCATTTGGTTTTATAATAATATCATTAAGGGAGAGTTGTCACCTGTCTGGGTGGAAATCTCATCATATTATCTTCTCATTCTGTTCTCCAAAAGTGACTGAAAGTCTCTTGGAAGGCCCCAAATTAATCTGGAGACTGCAGCTTAAAAATGGGCAATGTGTACAGTACAGAGAATACTCCCAGGATGATGGATTCTCAGGGTATCAAAAAAATGGAAGAGATTGGGGTTCTGCTATGCAGCACTGGCCATGACACAGGCAGCTCAGGGATGTTAGAAAAAAATCATGAAATACATATGAGAAAGAAGGTTCTCTAAAGCATTGAGTAACATATAAAAAAAGATATTTAATGAAAGCAAATATATATCATATCGAGAAGAGTATTTCAAGATCAGTTCTGATAAAGTCCTCGGATCTTGGCTAATCCTATTGAAATTAGGAGATATCTTTGGTGTTCATCTAAGTATAACGAAACAGAGGTGACTCTTCAAATTACATATGGGCTCAGTATTGAACTAAAATTGTCCTTGTAAAAAAAAAATAAACCAAAAGCAGCTGTAGTCAATTTAATAAAATCTAGCTGTCAAAAACAATTTTTCAGTAGACAAAATTTTACTCATCATTGCCTGAGCACCCCAAATTTACACACAGCTTTATAACCATAAACAAAAACAAGCTCTTTGATCTGAAAAGCTTGTACTATAATTACTGTACATGGAAAAATTTCTAAACCCATATCCAAGATCCTTATGTAAAAGATTTAGCTGAGATGAAAGGGCCCACAGCAGGGCAAGTCAAAGTGCTTAGCAGCATGGAAAGACTTACATAAAAAATAAACTTGAAAATGCTAAGATTACTTAGTTGGGAAAAAGAAAGCTTTAAGAAAGAAGAAGGTTGTATGTAGTACTGCAAATTATAAAGAGTGTGCACAAAGCATTTGTTCTGTTCTGTCAGATTTTACCATATAAGAATAAATGGAAGCATATATTCAGCCAATAAAAGAAAATGCTTGTGTCTAGAGCAAACGTTCTGCAAAACAGCAATACAGGATCATGGTGGTAAACAATATGACAGACTGGAGCAAAAGGATTAGATACCTTTAGGCTTCACCACTGCGAGCTAAACACATAACAGCAGCATTCAGAGAGATGCACTTGTCAGTAAGCTGTTTTCCTGCTAGTACCTGATAGTCGAAGAATTTGCCACACACACATAATTGCACAGACTGCTTAATATGCTAGAAAATCATTACAGTGGAAAAAAGAGTAGGTACTTTTTAATGCAAATTAGGTGAACCAGTGGTTTGGCCAGCACCTTCCCCTAGTTATACATAACTCCATGTAGTTTAAATCATACTAAGTGTTGTCATGTTTTGAGATTTTATATTCTTAAACAAGCACTGGCTTTCTCACAGCGTAGGTCTCTGCAGCTCGCTGGAGGATTGTCTAGCAATCTTTCTACCCGAAATCACAGCAGCAGGGAGCTGCAGGCTAATTTAGTTGGCTGTGAAGCATGATACCAGGAAAATTATTTTGTGCAGAGTTCCACATAACTGCTAGTAGGACCCCTCTAACATAAATTTTTACAACACTGTACTGAAGCACAGCCTAACCTAGATACAGAATATAAACTTTTTTTAATAGCTACAGAACACAGATTAGGAAAGGATACATTTAGAATGTCTGAACTCTACTACATAGCCTAAAGGAGAGGGTAAAAATTTGTATCAAGTTGGTTTGCCTCTGCTTCTTTATAATCACCAGCTCATGTTTAAATAGAATTTAGAAATTGTTTTGAAAAGCAGTTTACGGAAAATCCATATCATTCCATGTTGACCAAGTGGATGCTTGGTACTGGATGTGCCATTATAAATAGCTAATGAAAAAAGTAGCAGCAGCAACAGTTCTCAGTGGGAAATACTACTGTGTGCACTAGAAATTGGGAGTAGCAGATGGTTTTTAGTTGCATGGTAACTTTTAAAATCAATTTTTAAAGTTATATAATCTTCAGAGAGTGGGTAGACCCTTCCAACAAGGGAATCTCAAAAAGTTATGTTTACATATCCTGGAGAGATGGCCTTCATATTTCTACTTCCCATAGAAATAAGAATCAGTATTTGCTTGCAAAATAGGATTCATAACTGAACTGGGTGAAAGAGCAACTTAATAAAAAATTCTTTCAACATCAGAATTTGGCAATACCTAAATTATCTAATACTATTATGAAAAGGAAATTCATTAAAGCAACAATCTTCCAAACACTGCCTCTCAGTACAATTCTCTTCCTTTTTTTAATACTTCATAAATACCTGCAAAATACATTGAAGCTCGATTACCAAATTCAGCAACTGTTACTATATTAAATAATTTAAAATGTATCTGTTCCTCTCTTTGAAGCCCCATAAAATTAGGCCTGATTATCTTACTATTGCCTAATGACTAAGCAACCAAAATTGTTCTGGAAAGTGTTTTTAATGTATCCTAATTAGTAAGCCATTGTATATACTTCTGGCTTGCTCGTCATTGTTCTGTGAAATCTTGTATACCTCTCTCAATAATGCATGCATGTAAGTGTGTAGTGTTTTTAAAGGCTCAAGACAGCAATTATTTTACTCGAGCATGTTTGGTCACTCTTAGCCATTATACTTCAATCCAGCCATTATTTATTTAAATGTTATATTAAAAGTAAAAACCAAAACAGTATTCTTGAATAACACCACTAAGTAGTTTACGTCAATATTCTTCAACAAGTCCTAGTGATTATTACTTGGTGAAATTTAAAAAAAAAAAAAAAAAGTGCATTTTTTATTTTAAAAAATGGCTCTTTTTCTTAGAGAAAAAAAAAATTAATCTGTATAACTGACTTCTGAAAAAACATCCATAAATTTTATCCACCCTAATATATTCTCTTATTCAACTTTCAAAACCACATAGTTCTTTGCTTTTGAATCTCTCCTTAGATATAAACCAGACATGATTATATTTGTTTTATTGCTGTTACATAACCTCATTTTCTTCATATTCTGACATGAGTAAAAATTGTATCTTTGAATATGTACCATCACTGTTTTCAGCAATGTTATTATATCTTTAAGTATATTTTTTTCTACTTTATCAACATGCACAAATATCAACTTCCCATTCTGGATGACAGCATTAAGCAGAAACTGACATTTATATGCCTGTGATGAAATCCAAATCTTTTCCCTGAGACTACACAGAACCTTTCCTCATGTCTAAATTTAAATTGATTATCTATTATATAACCACATTCAATTTAAACAGATATGCTGCTGCCACTTCTGTGAAATCCCTCTGTAGTGCAGTTACTACACGATTTTACTATCTTCAGCTTAAAAAAAAAATTAAGGGCATCTTAAGTTCTCAGTATTTATGTCAGGTAATTAAGCAAAATCCTTTAAAATATACTCTGCTTTCAAGAACACAGAAAACTCTCTGGAACTGTTTCTTTAATCTAAACTCATGTCACAAATCCAAAGACAGTAAGATATTGCATTTGCACTTGAAAATCAATAACACATTTTTTTTATTATGCTTCTGAACACAACAGCATAAATGTAAAAGCAAAGATTGAAAGCAACCACCTACCACACAAGATTAAAGAGACTATTCTGAAGAGTATACTCCAATTTGGAGCCTCAGTTCTATTGAAGTGGCACATTTTAAAATTAGTTTAGTTCCAAAAAATCTCAGGAGTTCTCAAAAAATATGGAATAGTTATGGTTTCTACATGAAAAGAAAGCCACATTTTCAAAATAAGGACTGAAATAAACTTTTGAACACAGAGTAAGATGAAGCCTTTATAAGAGTCAATGTTAGGAAAATATTTTTCAAATAAAACATCAAGTTTACAGAAGAAAAAGTTGGAGATGTACTGTATCCAATGTGTACATCTAGCAAATGTATATATAGACACACACCCAAGTGGAGAAGTTTTAATCCCTACTTTTTGTTTTGCAGTCACATGTTGTCCAAAGCAAGTAAAAAGTAAAATATTCTTTGATATCCGTAGGAATTTCTTACATGTACAAAAAGCCCATATTTTTGTTTTCTGATATTATTTTTTTAAGAAAAGCAATGTGCAAATACATTGCAATTAACATGGTGCATTTCGGGGCTTAATAATACAATTAGAATTATTTGTTATTCCTCACATTAATTCATACACGGGAATATCACACCTAACAGGAAACTGGTAATGATCTTAGAACACCACAGACAGAGGAATCTAAAGCAATTTTCTTGTCAGAGCTCAGGATTCTTACAGTACACACTTTGACAGTCTTCTGTTCATTTTCCTGACACACTTAATTCTTCTGGATCCCTGATTTGTACATTATACCTATTTAGATTTCCTTGCTTGCTGTTCAATTCACATAGATTGTTAGAATACACAGTTGGAGTGTAACCTCTTTGCCATGATGCACTTCTAAATTTAGCCCCGATGCTTTAGTTTATAGTTTAAAGTATGTCATGATGTCCCATAAATTTTTCTCATACAGAATTAAAGGTGTTCATTTAGAAGCAGTTAGGACTATCAATTGTGTTAAAAGTCACAATTTTTACGTGGCAATGAAAAAAGCTGGAAAACTCTTATATAAAAGATGGTTGCTTTTGTTCCTGAAATTACTGAACCAGACTGCCATCTATTGGAAAATAAATATTTTTTAAATTAGACTTTTAAAAAACCCCAAAAAACCCCACCCAACAACAACAAACCTGAAAGTGCTATAATTTACTGTCAAAAGCTGATTTTGCAGCAATCATTCTTAATTCAGCTTGAAAAGGAAACACCTTAGTAAACTGAACAGTGATAAAATCAACAACTCTCCTGTATCTTTTTCCACCTCATGTTTTCTGGAACATGTTTTGAAGCACAGCTGCTTTTTTGACTCACTGAACAATCAAATTCTAGTTTTTTTAGAAAGATTTTTATTTAGGAAACATAGAAAAACTGTAATATCTCAGAACTAAGCAATACACAAGTATAAAGTTTTCCCAGCTTGCCTGTGCAGCACCAGTCAGGGCTTTCCATGCCTTTGCATGCACAGGTCAACTAAAAAGTGCATTCAAGTCACAATGACCAAATGGGAAAAACAAAGACAGGAATTGGAGGCAAATACCTACTAATCGACCGTCAACCCCACCCAGCATACAAGTCATTGAGAAACAATAGGAATTCCAACTGAAATGATGCATTCATCATTCAATGATGCAAGAATCTCTCTTCTTTAATACATATCCAAGTAATCAATTTCTGACTCTCCACATCTATATACATACTTCTTTCTCTCTGTATCTTCATGTTCTTATACATAAATATTCATTTAAGTTTCTTCAATCATCACTGTACTGTCACACACCTTCCTTGACTTTGTATGAATGCTTTTTGGAGCTCTTTCTGCGGCAGAATTGCAAAACTGTTCAATCTGGCCTTTAATGTTATGGAGACAATGAACAGGGTCTCGTTGCATGGTGTGCTATAACATTCATGTTTTAATGACCAATAGACAGACTAGGAAACATGGCATTAATATTTTGCATGACAGCACACCAAACACAGCCGGAGTGGCAAAAGAAAACCTTTAAATTATGACATTTCCAGGGCAGCTTTGACTTCCTTTAGTTTATCCTTCATAATACTAGCTTCAAATTGAAAGATCACATTAATGTACTCTCATCTGACTTTCTACTATTCAGCATTCAGTTGTTTCTCCCTCTTCATTAATAATTCCCTCCCATTCAGGAAGCCAAGACAATATTCTCTTCTGTCAGAATTCCCCTTTCAAATTTTGGAAGGGAAGCATCCTGTGGGGACATTTTCACTCATCTCCAAATCTGATCCTATTCATGTCTACACTATGGGTCTACTGTTACTGTCCTTACTTCTACTTACTGCTCCATTGTACTCTCCCTCTCCCAGATGTTATGCCTTCCAGTCCCCAAGATCCTGACCATCACTTTTCCTGGTCAGCTCCTCCACATCTTAAATTTTTAAGAGTCAAAGCTGACTAGTAATTTGAAACTCAGAAGACTAAACCAAATAATTTCTTTTTTCTTTGTAATTTTTTTTTATCTTTTTCACCTAACCTCAGAGCTCTGCAAACTCTGTTTCCTGTTTGACTTGAAAATACTATAAGCGCATAAATCTCTGGGGTTTTAATGCCTTGTCACAAATCACACACCTGGCCAATAGAAATATATAAAGTAATAAAAACATGTATTGTTTTCAATACAAAATTTGATGAAGTCATTTACTTCTTAGTAGTACTTACTACAAACATTCCAGAACAACTTGTTATGTTGTTGGTGACTACTTGTCTAATAACACAGCAAATGGAAGAATGGATTCAATTTTGTCCTTGACCTAAAAGACTTCCAACCCACTTCTTTCAAAGTACAGAATTCTACAAATGCTGTATCACTGAGCAACAAACAATGCAAGATGCCTAAGACCAGAAAAGAAGAGAATGTGCTTGTGAACAAGGCATCCAACGTCCTGCTCTCCAGATTGCACTGGTATTTTTCCAGTGGCTGTACAATGCAGAAACAATACTAGAAGGGATCACATCCTGATGATCAGTACTTTATCTGGGAGACTATAAAACAAATGTTGAAACTCACCCCTATGCCATGGACAGAATTGAATACCACTTTTCCAGATGAAGCCGTTACTGTCAAGTTAGCATTTTAAAAAGCAGGCACCCACACTACCCTCACACTAAACAAAAACTCTGAGCCCCACTGCTTCAAACAAAAGAGGTTGGCAGTTAAAATTCAGGACAGAATTCCAGGCTGTGGATTTTGGATAGACAGAAACTCCTTTCTGCAGTCCCAAATCAACCATAACCTCATTTAGCCAGCACAGTACCACAGTTTTGGCCCTCTTGAAAAGAGCCAATTATTAAAAAAATGCTTTGAAATACACTCTGCTTCCTGATGCCTTCTCTTTCCCAAGCCTATGCTGTGCCCAGGAGATGGCTCATGATGCTCCTTGCTCCAGCTTCCTAAGTTTATGATCACAAGTTACTATTCAAATGAGAAATTCACCAGTCTTGGCCTCCTATTCTCTAAACAATAACATGATGCAAAAAAAGAAGGTGTCTCCAAGCAGCCAGTGCCTTAGCAGAATCTCCCTAAGGGTCACAAAGTGGCATGACTTGGGATTTGAAAACTTTTCAGATTGCTGAATTACAAGAAGTTGAAAAGCCTTCAACTGTTATTGTCTCTGGAATCAACATTAGTTCATGAAATGGCACCACCTAACAAGTCATCAACAAGGAGCTAACTTCTACACCTCTTCAGAGCTGATGCCAGCACAGTCAGAAATGAAAGTTAAGAAAAACCCATTGATTTGAACCTGAAGTAACTGCTCCTTCGTGAAAGCACACCAGGTGTGGTTCCAGCCCTCTGTTGGAGCTGGTGACAGAAAAAGGCAACTCAGTCCAGCAGGCAGAATCTGCTCCAGACAGACTCCATAGGATGACGTGTGCTGCCCATACTTACAAAGGGTCTTGGCATGTGCAGTAGAAACAAATATGAGTTGAACAAATGCAGAAAACAGGTAAGAACCTACTTAACCTATTGAGATTCTTACAGAAGCTTCCCATGGAGGAGAAAACTTCAAACAGAAAAAGCTGCAAGAATCTCTCTTCTTTAATACATATCCAAGTAATCAATTTCTGACTCTCCACATCTATATACATACTTCTTTCTCTGTATCTTCATTTTCTTATACATAAATATTCATTTTAGTTTTTTCAATCATCATGTACTGTCACACACCTTCCTTGACTATGCTTGCTGGTCCTGCCCCCAGAGCAGTTTGGTAGTATTCACCTTTGCAATCTTTTCAAAACTAAACATATCTCTTCACTTTAGTGCTTCTTGCCAATTACTCTTTCATGGCCCCTTAGAGAGCATGTGGGTTTTCGGATCATCCATGTACTACACAGGGAGCCTAAACACAAAGGGAAGGCAGCACCTGCCCAAAATTAAAAGACATTGTGTCAAAAATGGAAGCAACTTCCTTTTTTTTTTATGCAAGGCAGCCAGACTGAATAACCCTAAAATACATTAAAAAATGAAATAGATGCTTTAGAACTAAGAGGAAAGAATCTCACTTCACAGCAGAGTCCTCTCCATACAGATCTGTATAACTAGGTTTACTGCAGGGGAAAACATGTTCTGCTGTCCATTCTAACTTCATGCTGGGAGTGCACACCCATCATCCTGACTACAGTTTTCTCTGAAAGAAAAGCTGGATACCCCAGTAGGAAAGCACCATAAAATGCATCAAACAGTCCCCAGTTTTGAAGATTTGCTTCCACATCTAGTTCAATATAAAAATATATGAAATATCAAAAAAACATATTGCCAAATTTACCTTTATATTTCCCTGTCAAAAAAATGACAGATTTAGTGCTTGAATACTTTCTATTCACACTGTATTTCATTTAGGCCTGAGCAGACAGATTTATATGGAATACATTTTCTGCAAAACAGCAGCTGAGAAGATTCAAATAGCATCAGAGAGACACTAGACAAGTGTCTAAAAATGCTTAAATGGGATCAGTATCTTGCTCAAATTGACTTCAATGTGAGTTATGCATCTAAACATTCAAACATCTAGAAGGGCTTTACAGAAGTATCTACTGCATTTCAGGGCAGCTACACACCTTCGTAAATTTCATTTTATCTATATATGTCGTAATAAGTCTCCAAAACATGAAAGTCTTTAACTTGCCATGGTTTTCTTCATGTAAGTGACCATAATTTTTCTTAATTTATGAAAAATGTTAACTGAAATTTAGAACTTATCAGCTTTCATTTGTTCTCTGCTTTATTCCCTGGGCAATCACATTTATTTAGTGTCATGGTTTAAGTTTAAGCCTAAACCAGCTGAAACCAGGAAACCTACTGAGGAAGAGAATTCAATTAAAAAAAGAAATAAAAGCTTTGTTACAGTAAAGAAAAAATGAATCCTAGACTACTTTATTCATAATATTAGTAGCAAAAAAGACATCTTCAACTGTAGTTGGAAATCACTGAAGTATCACAACCACAATATTCTGTATTAGAGATTCAGTTTTCAATATCATCAGGCTACCAAGAATGCTATATAGTAACAAAATGTGTAAGCAAAATAACTGAGGATATTTAGCTGGTCCTTCAGGAAGCATATCTGATCAGATTCTGTTAACATTTAGTATTCAGTATAGTATTGAACATGATCTCCACTGATTTCACAAAAGAAACCTCTGCCTTGCCCTTGCCATGCTCAAAACAAGTAACCTGAATGTATTAGTGGCGACATAAAAAGCCATGCTGAATGTGGTAATCAATACTTTTGAGAAGCTAAGTGAATATTACATTCTAAATCTGTAAGAAGCACGTTATATTTTTTTTATTATAATGTTAACCTTGTAAGATTCTTACTCTTCTATTATTTCTTTTTCGAATGTGCTATAAATAAATCAGGTGTAACTGAATGCATTGCCCTTGTATCCCATCTTACTTACAACCATCTTAAGCTTGGTTTGGCTTCCACTGGTCATAAGATCTTCCTCTGATATTTTACTAAAGTTTTCCAGATAATGATCTGATAGTGTATGAGACAAATCTTCAAAAGAGTATTCCTTTTCTTGGCACAATTTGATTTCATCTAAGAGCTTTGATAATTCTCCAGTCACAGCTTCACCTTTAAAAACAGACACATTATTAGTCAGTAATTAGAATACTGGGGTAATTTATGCCTAAAAAGGAAATGCACATTCTTTAAAGTTTATTGAGTATCTGTTATTTTCCATACCTTATCTTCTAAACAATGATCTTCGTGCACCATTCTCTGCTCAAAAATAATGGCATCTTGTTCCAGGCTGGGAATTTGCAAGAGGCAATCTACATACTTCTGCATTGCCCTATACCTTGCATTTAATTAGGATGAATATATACTTACCCTTTCTCTGTTTTCTAATCCTAAAAATTTGTAGGAATAACAACTCTCTGAGAATGTAAAATTAATCCAGGAGAGGAAAGTTTCTAAAAACACACAAAATCAATACCCCAGACTCCACATTGGATTCATGTTTGCTGCTGTAATTAATTAATACACTGCATAAGCTCTGTAAACTGTGAGTGACTAAGAATGCATATCTCCCCCATCAAAGCAGCTATGCTTCATGAATAATTCTTGATTGCTCTCCCAGGATTAAACTGAATGGTGGAAGAATATACCCTACACATTTAAAACATGCCTCCCTACAGCAGTCTATGAGAAATCCATGTTTAGTGCATTCTGCATTGTGTTTCATGTTTTCTCAATAATTTATTGGATTTCTTTAGTTAAATCTACCAGAACAGTCAGACAATAGGTTTTATATGTCTATACTGTGGACCACTATTAGAAATAGTGGTAGTTACAAGTTCTAGATAACACTGAGTGCTAATCATTCTGCAAATAATCCACTGGCAGCAGCAAGGCCTTCACAGACTGAAAAGCTACTCATTATGATCAACCACACTGGGTTCTGATTAAGTACTGTGCGTGTGTTGCACAGCTACCTTTAGTAATAGCAATGAAAAATGAAAAAGCCAAGAGTTTCCAGCAGCAAGTAAGAAACCCTTTTTTTAAACTAGGTTTACAACAGTCATATTGGTAGAAACTGTAGCACTTAGACTTGAGAAAATACAGATGCTTCCATGTTACTCCATCTTTGGAAATAAAATGCTGAAAAGGAAAACCAGAGTGAGCATATTAAGCTCAGCACACAAAACAGACTTAAGTACATTCACATAATTAAAGAATTGGCTGATAAAATTGCATCTGCTTGGTCTAGAGTTCTGTTTGTTTCATTTTTTTCATAGTTACTGTGCGCTATGCGAAGTAAATACAAATTCTCGAAAATATATTTATAGTATAACCATGGTGAGTTATTACCAAAATTTTCAGGGACAAGAACAGAAGTTGTTAATTCATTAATTGCTTTTTAAAATCCAATAGAAATTTTGCATTCAAAACTCTTGCCACTCTTAGTCAATGGTAGCTTTGCATGAAACTTGTAAATTAAGCAAAAGTATAATCAGGTTTATTTATATTCTGCTTTATAATTAGAAAATTGAAATTATTCCAGATTAATATTATAACAAAAAATTAGAAGTTAAATACCTAAATATTAAAAACTACTCTAAAATCATGATACAGTGTGCTATAAAGAAACAGAACTCCTGATTCCTACACAAATATATTCATGTCCCCAGTCCCACATTCTTCCACATTTGACCAGCAGTATTTCTTACTGGGCAAGAATGAGTTCTGTGGGACAAAACCGGACTGGCCTGGGTGAGAGTGCACTAGTTGACTGGCTGATCGCAGCCAGAATACATAAAAGACAGATTTTGCCTATTTCTTTCAGGGCAGGTACTAATTAGGGTCCTTCACCTCTATCCAGCTCCCTATTTTCAAGAAAGTCACAGAAAGGTAATTAATACTGCTATGCCTCTTCCAAAGTTGGTTTAAATGATCTGAAATTAGATTGTCAATGAATGGCAGATAGATGGATGGGAAGCACAATGAAGTACAATTTCTCATCTTTTACTATCAGATTATGCAAGCACAAGCAAATGCCAGCTAGCATGTTTTACATTATTTATACCTTGTAAGAGGAAATAAGGAATGTGAGATCATGACCTTATTGTTAAGAAGTAAAACATATTTTAAATATATTGGTACTTAATTTCAGGACAGACATTTCTATTGTGTATGGTAGCTGGCTTCACAATCCTGCTAATCTCAAAGGAACTATTTATCTTCACATACCACATGTGTATTAACTAACCCAAAGGGAAATATTAATGGAACTACAGCATTTGTTCACTATTGCCATGAAGATTATAATCTGACATGCATCAGGAAGCTTCATTCTCTCATGAATAAGAACCAAACAAAAAAACCCCAAAACTCCAAAACAACAAAAAGCCCCACTACCCACTACCAAGCAGAGTAACACCACAACTCACACAACAAAACCAAGGACAGGCTTAGTTATTTGCCAGCAGTCAATTACATTCAGTCTGGATGATTACTGAAGGCAGAAATCAGGTTTGGTTCAACAGGAAGATGATTTTCATTACAGACACCACACTCAGGAAATGACCTGTTTTAGTGGCTGTGGTGTGGAAACAGTGAATATAAAATTAATATATAATATTCATTCAGAATATAAAATGAAAGCACATGCATACAAGTGACTGCCACAATGTATGAAAGCTGTGTTAGAAGATGAATGGAAGAGCAGTACTCTTGTGACCTTTGAAAGAGGCTTCTGAATACAAAACAATTGGTAGATGCACACATTGGGAGAAATTAAGTAAATTCAATTGTTAAAATGAAAGCAAACAATACCTGCAAAGTATTTCAACATATTTAGTATTTTTGTTTTACTTGATTATGAAATGGATATGGTCAGATAAATTAAAAGGATTTAAGATCAAACATTGCAATCCATTAGTGACTTGCCCTTTCTGAGAATACTCAGAAAGTTTCTTGTTTTTCTATATGACATGGATTACAGTGTATGTAGTCAAGATAGGTGATTCATGGTAGGAAAAAAACCATACTTGATATCAATAACTTTCTTAATTTTTTTCCACATTGTAAGTTTGTATGAATGTTAGTACAGCATTCAGTACAGCTTTTGCATTCACAGAGTACATGTATTTACTTTTAGCCTTTGGAGATGGAGGAACTTCTGGGGACATAACGCAAGACTGATGTTCTGCACATTCCAGTGGGCGTTCCTCTGAAATACTTGCATTTCCTGTTTCCATATATTCTGCAAGTTAAAGATACAAATACACTTAAAATACTGAATTAATGGGGTTTATTTCAAACAAAAGTATATTTGCTACTTCATTTTTCATTAAAGCCTTTTCAATTTTTTTATATTACAACCCTGTAATTATTCATAAACACTGCTGCAAGGTAATCATTTCTTGCAAGTACTGTAAAACACTATAATGGCCAGTCCTCTAATCTGTGGAAACTGCTATAGAAATTGTAAGGGTAATGAGCTGAGAGAGACTACCCCTGTGTTTTTCTTGTCTCCTTGAAATGTCAACATAACTATTCTATTACATTATTATCATTAAAAGAGACTTTTATTCTAAGTTTGTGGAGAGTTTTTAATCAAGATATTCAAGATGTTCACAATACATAGAAACATATTGTTAAGAAAGCCAAATACTCTGCTTGCAGCACAGATATAGTGCATGACAAAAAAAAATCCTTAAAATTTAGTTTAAAATAGCAGTCTAAAAAAGCAGTGTGCTAAAATTTCTGGTTTTTCTCCCTAAAACTTCCCTTGCCCCATGTTCACAATGTTTATAAAGCAGAAAAACATTAAATAATCAATGTGCTTAACTTCCATTTCATCACTGTTCTTTTCATATAAATATCTACATTAATTTAATGTGCTTTTCTACACAAGCTATCTCAATGGAAGACCAAAACCTTAATGAATTGCAGTGCAATAATAAGTAAGAAATTAATTTATGCAATAGTGGCACTTTTTTCCCCCAGCAGATTAACTGGTTCTTGATTTTGATAGTTATTCTGCATCTACATTTTCTTGAGTTTCTGAAATTGTTTAAATAATTTCATTCTGATACCAACCAATAACCACAATAGCATATGTTGCAACACACACAGCATCAAAGTACAATAACATCTTTCATCAATATCACACCAAAAGGACTAAGGAGTTTCTGGGAAGTGAAATCTCCCTGATTTAATTTCTATAGTCTACAATGCACTTGTTTAGCTTGCTGTTACTCCTGATTAAATAACAAATCCCAAAACCCAAATACAATCTGTGATAAAATAGACATCTGAGAAATTGAAACTGGAAATTACATAAAACAGCATGCAGTTTCAAAATGCTTTGCAGATTGTTGGAGTATTTTTAAAAACAGATTGTATGATTTGAAAATGCCATATATTAAGTTTGATGGCTGGCAGCAATCCCTGGCATAATCTGTCATAAATTTCTTCATATGAAAATGGGTACTTTATTTTTTGTTGCGTGGGCAGGGGGAGTAGGTCTGAAAGCAAAGAAGCAAAGATCAGCTGTAAGAGACCATGAGAAAACTAGCACCATGACAAAATCCTCTGGAATGTTTTCCAGCTCTGTCAGTAGTATTTGTCAAGTTAATGTGCAAGATGGAGAAAAGACAAAAAGGAAGCCAGACCCAAAGAAAACAAAAAGAAAAAATGAATTAATGTCTGAAAAATATTGGTTGGTAATTATGCAACTGTCCAAAAGGAAATGTAATTCTATCAGGTGAATGTTACAATTATTAGATCAATACAGCTATGATTAGGAAAGGAAATTGCGGGGATATTGGGAAGAACTCTAACCTTGCTGCCACATAATCATACAAGACTGTGGTTTTAAAATACTTCTCTATTTTTATTCTTTGTCAGGCCCCATTTCCAGACCAATGCACTTACCTGCTGGAGGCTACTTCTGAGGAGGAAATCCCAAGTTCAATGTAAGTCTTAAATACTTACTTTAAAAAATGCAGAGTTTCTTCCAGAAAACCTTTACAACTGGTTCACACAAGGTATGGTACAAGAGGTTTACAACAGGCTGGTAGCATGCCAATGTTGTGAGGGTACAACCCTTGAAACTTTGGGCTTCTGTGAGACTTTTACTCCTAACTTAGTTTTACATTATTGAAGATTCTACCAGATATATACGAGACAAAGACAGGGCCTCAGTTGAAAGAGGCTTACAGTCTAGATGAATACTTACTCATAACATTGTCAGAGAGACACAAAACAGAGATAGATGATCTCTATCAAGAGCCAAAGAAAAAACACACAAAAGCACCAGATGCTTCCTCCAGCAGCTGCATTCTATTCACCTGCAGCTGGCTTGGAATTAGTCTTCAAATCCTGCCCAAACTTACTGACTGGTGGGTGCTTGAGAGACTGCTCAAGCTGGATCATTTTTCTCAAAGCAAAAATTCAGAACAAAGCTACCCTTAGTGACTTATACCACTTCATGACCAGAACAGTGTCCCCATCTGTGTTTTCACACAACTTCAGAGGAAAGCCCATCATTCCTACTATAGGGGAGAGTAAAGGCTGTTTAGGACACAACCTGTCATATTCATAATGGGAAGAATGGATTATTTTACTTCTGTAAAAGTAAGTACTACTTCACCTTACTCAGAACGGACTTTACAGCTCAGTGAGAATTAATACTAAGAGCTCAAAAAACTTTGTCTGTTTAATAGGATTCTTTTCTGCAGTTACCAGATTTTGTCAAAGCCCCAGTCAACCTAAATTTGGTCCTGGGCACAAAAAGTAACGCCATAAAAGTGGTCACACAGCACTGGAAATAAGAACAGTGGGGAACATAACCCAAAAAGGGAACAAGCTCTGCAAAGTTCAAACAGCTGGAACTCCAGCTTCCTTAGTTTCTGTAACACCGATTAGGCCAAAGCCAGATGGGAAAGACTAAACATACCGAGAAACAGAGCTGCCTCTCCACCATGAAGAGAGCATGGCCCAGCTCAGCTAGAGCTGCTCCTGAACTTCCAAGTAGTGTAAAACCACAACTTGCTTTAACTTCAGCTCCTCTTGGATACTAATTTCTCAGTGAGGCGATAGGGTTAAGAGTTTTGCTTTGTTTACAAACCTTGGCTTTTAGAGTAATGGTTATAGTCACCTCAGAAAACCTTTTATTTTAATGGAAAATAAAAGAACTCAAACAAATTATTTTAATCATTATTTTCCTTTGACTTAAGTATAAGCTCCTTTATTTTGTTTTTGTACCCCACTTCAGCCATGCCATGGGGTAGATTCATGTAGAGTTCTTTGTAGAACAATTTTTCCCTTAGGAGGCCTAGAGGCTCTTTAAAACTCTGGAAAAACCAAAAAGGCCAAATTTGATCAGAACAAAAATCTGGACACTCACATTTTCAAACAGAAGACTCTCTAAGTAACTAAATCAGAGAAATAAAACTTGTATAGAAACCAGTCCCCCCTATAGCCAATGTCCCTGCAGGGGGGTGCTTACACCTGCTTCACTCCACATCTTCCTGAAGGGAAGCAATCTTCAGAAAACCCTCTGCTCTCCCTAAGACTCTTCCAGAACCTGTCTGAGGATTCTGCAGCTCCATTGCATCTTTGTGACTCTTCTCTTCACAGCAGCAGCAGTAGCAGGAAACCAACTGGTAACTACCATTGTCAGGTGTGCTAAGGTGACAGTGGAGGCTGGTTCACTTCAGTCTCCTAAATTTCGAAGGACAACTTCTAAATTATTCCAGTTTAATTTAATCCCAGGGAAAGATGAAATCAGCAGATGTTTTCATGCATGTGTTCAGGGAAGATAACTGAAACAAGCACTGAAGTACTCCTATGATTGTGAGATAGGTAAGGGTGCAGCCAAACTTTCAGTCTCAACGACACCAGTTAAATTAATTCATGAATGCAATTAATGCTCTACAGCCATTGCACAAGAGCCTGCAGAAGTTGAATAGTCCCATAAAAACAAAACAAAATGAACCCATAAACAAAAAAAAACCCCAAAACAGTGAGGGGGAATTGAGATCTCAAGTTTTTTCATCTCACACAGCTGTAATTAAATCCTTGACTGAAAACCTCTTCCATTCTTCCAGTGAGGCTGGCCTCCTGCATGCAAGGGAATGGAAGATCTACTTGTCCCCAGAAAGAGCCGGACAGAAGGAGAGAAAGAGTGAGATATATTTAAAACAAACAAACAAACAAACAAAAAAAAGCCAGTGCTAATGGCACCAAAGTTATTTCAGCAGAGAGGAACAGAAAGGGTTTCTGGTTCTGCCGCTGCTTATGCATTTTCCATTTATGAATAATTTGGTAACAGGTACAAACAATGTTAGGTTCCTAAGCAGCTTTAGCAGAGCAGAGGAAACCGTTTCCCACTGCATCTCCCTCCATACTGTCTATGCAGCAGCATTTACTGGGGCTCGTGCCATTTTTCATGAGCTTATCTACTATCTCCTTTGTTTCATAATAATGAGAATTCTGCTTCTAGGAATTGTAAAAGAGCAAGATTCTAATAGAGAGCATAGTGGGCTGTGGAGAAAGAGTTGAAAGATAGTACAGCTTGCATCTGTGTCACATTCACATGTGCTAAAACTAAAACACAGCTGGTTGGTTTAATTTTAGGCCTACTAGCCTTGGCAGCATCCCTTTTATCTCCAATGCCTAATTATAAAAGCCTTAAGTGCCAGTACTGTTAACTGCTTCACCACTGAATGCAGTTGCCTGGCCTTGCTTGGCACAGCATCCTAATTCTTCCCTCTTCCAGTACACATAAAGCTATTTCTTTCTTACTATGTTAAGAATCTAAACCATAATAAGTATTTTTATATGTTCAATGCTACCTCATACCTGATGAAGACACAGAAAATGATGTGACATATACAAAAGACATAGAAGTAAAACCTGAACTGTCATTTCTATTAATTTTAACTATAAATAACAGGCAGTAAAAAACCATTAAGGTGTTTTACAGCTTACTCAGCCTTTTCCATAGTCCTCTTTAGAGTGATCTTTTAATTTAAGTTCCTTCTTTCATTATCAGATAATGTGTCAACATCTCTAAAAAGATGGCAGACTTTGCAAACAGACAAAAAAAAATTCTGCAGAAACTCCCATTGCTTTTTTAACAGGTTTGCAAGAAAAGGTGTAGAATAAGGATCACAAGAATGCTAGGATCACTTCTAAAACCTCGTGGGCAAAAGGCCTTGTTTCTTTAAATCTACAATCTGTAAAAAGTAGTTTTCTAAATATTTTTTTAAAGAGGGAGAACAGTTTCTATCCACAATTCTTAAGTTCTGGGAGGACATTTATTCACAGGTGGCTACCAGCCCTGCTGGGTTTAGCATCAGCTCATGGGATTCAGTGTTACTACCTCCATTAAATGCTTCTCAACACAGAAATTACTTTTATGTCCTTCAAAGAAGTTTCTTATAAATATCCCCAAAGCCAACGCATTTTCTTTCTAAACATTTCTTCCAACTCTCTTATCCCTCTGCAAAACAGGCTCACCAGTAATACCAGACACATTATTTCCTTGCCTATATCTGCCAGCCTGTTCATATGCATCTTTCAGCCTTTGTTTTATATTTTGACAGCTAATGTTTTGTGGCAGGGACAAATACTATGCTATGTTAATACTACAAACTGTAAAGTGACACTCAGAACAGTGCAAGGGTGAACCAGTAAAAATTAATGAGAATGCTTGGTGATAAAATCCTAGTCTGTCCTGGCAACAAGTGAAAGAACAAATTAATGCCTCTATGTCTGCATAAAGCAAAAAATTAGCAAGAAACTTTAAAAATCTGACCAGTAATTGTCTGACATCATTAATTTAATTTCTATTTCCTATAAGTCTACATGAAAGAGCCATGTAAGCTGCTCTAGACAACCATCTGAAGACAGCAGCCTTAATGGGAATGTATTTGGAATTACTAAATCTCTCTTAGTAATAGCCCTTTCTTTGCAAAGAATTAATGCACTGAAGTCGAACTCAATTGTAATACATTCAGGATTCCAAAAATTCCAGTGCTTCACTGATTTTTCAGCTACAATAGGATACATACCCACACTTTATTGAAGAGTATACTCAGCAGTCTTTTTAGAGGAGGGCAGGTCAACTGTATAATCAGTAGTGCTAGTACTGAATCCTCCAACTCCTGATTTTTTCAACTTCAGCTCACAGTTCAAACTTTGATGGATAAAGATTCAGTGAACAACTTGCTGATGAAAAAGAATCTATGTAAGTTCCCCAGGTAAGTTCTGAAGGAGTTCCTCAGGTTGTCTTCAGAGTCATAATGGCACCTCTGAAACTATTTTTCATTCTTAGACATCACTTCTGATTATAGGCAGAGACCAAAAATAAACAGCTGCTCATTACAAGACAGTTTCATCACACTAATGAGAGCTGAAACTACTAAGCAGTCATTTTTAAACTTCAAGGCACACTTGTTCAAAAGATTGCATGTCAAAGCAACAAAAAGGATTGAAATTAATATATTTTTTTTCTCTGTGTGTGGTAAAGACTGAGGGCAGGTACTGATCCATCAACATGAGAAATCCATGAGAGGGGGCTAGATGCTTTATTATTCATAGAGCATGGGTACTTTGAAAAAAATGTTCATTGTTGGGTTGAGACTGCAAGGTTATCACACTAAGGAGAAAATGGAAAAATAAGGAGGTAGTAAAATTAAAATTAGTTTATTTGGTGATGGGATTTTATGCTGCATCTTAGATGAATACCTGAAGGATTGATTTGGATGTGTCAGAAAATGGGAGCTCTGACTGACCCTTTTCCTGCCACTGAAGAAGTTCCAGTATGACATTACCACTCTTTTCCTCCACATTGGTAGTATGTTCTTGCTGCAGCTCCATAAGGACTTAAAAGATTGTAGTTTGAGTCTGACTCAAATTAGGAACTCCCTTCTGCTGACAAAGGAAGCCCCGTGACCCCCACACATTTCTTCCTCCCCACTTTTCAATGCACACTTCTGTCAGTTACCCAGGGCAGAGGTAACTCTGAGACCTGAATCACACAGGAGGCAAGCTAATTAAAACTACCGAAAGTATATTTCTAGATTTTTAACATTATTTCTCATTATTTTGTATATATACTAAATATATATTTTGTATTCTACCAGTCCGTGAACTGAATCAAGTCACTTTGAAGTCTCATGTAAATGGGGAATATGTAAGAGAACAGTGTAGGTGGAAGTAGGGGAGGAGGAAATGGGGAAGTGAGGGAAAAAGCAAAGGAAAATAGGAAGAAGAGAGAGAGGGAGACCTCAAGGCAAGCTGTTCAGCTCTACCATGAATCTGTTCGTTACAGGAATACCTTTCCTAAAGCCTGCAAAATTTTCATTGTACTTACAGGAACTTTGTATCTTCAGTTCATCATCTTGCTGGAAAACTTTACAGAAGCTGGTCAACTAGTTTGGAAGTTATTCAGAAAAAAAATGACACAGTATGGCCACATGACCTCATTTTCTCTAGGAAATGTTCTTATAAAATACAGTTATGAAGGAGCCTGTAGCATGAACTAGTTCATGTGTAGAACCAACACTGAACTGACTAAAATGGCTTATTTAACGGTGGGAACAATCAATACAAATGTAGATGCAGCACTGATAGCTGTAGGGATCTTCTCTGTCAAATGCACTTAAAGGAAGGCTAATCTGAAAACGCAGGGAACAAATTCCATAGAATAGAAGAAATTATGTTTAACACTGAGTTATGTTCTAGCTCATGTTTCATCACTTTACTGCCATCTTCTAGAGTAAAAGATTTAAGTAAACTATGAACTTCCATCAACCTTATACCATGAAAGCAAGATGGGGAATGAGAGCAAATGCATGTAAAAAAAAATGTATTATTTCTCCTGTAATGACAAGAAATACTACCTGGTTTATTTTTTCCTTTAAATTAAGGAAAATGAAAAAAAAAAAAATTGTTCGAAAAATTTTGATCATATTTCGGTCATTTTGTTACTATTTATGAACAAATCAAGCATTTCAATTGCAGATCATCATTACAATTTAATGTAACTGCTATTTGTGGTGATGTGTGTTTGTTAAGTTGTTTGAAGTTATTCTTCCCCATAGACCATACCTGTTCCCCCCTCCCCGCTTCCCTGCCCCGTCCAGTTCTGTCCAAGTTGTCTCTTCCCTCCCTTGGCATGTCAATCACACCTCGACCCTTCCCCTTGTTCCAGAAACCTCAGTCACTTGTCCGTCTCTCCCTGACCCGGCTCCCTGCCATAGAAGAGACCCCTGCCAATCCACCTGGGCGGCCAATCACCTGTAGGCCCAACCCCCTTTCCCCCCAAGTTTAAAAGGGCTGTACGTGACTCCCTTCTCTTTTACTGCCCCCTGAGCTTGGGGTAAAAACGGACTTCTGAAAATAGGACAAGAAAAGAGCCTTCTCGTAGTTTTTTACTCCAACATCCTAGGCACCGCGATATCAAGACCTGTAGAGGGCGAAGGCAGCTCTAAACCGCCAGCTGGTCTGCAGGGAGCGCCAGGGGCGTCCCCTCTCGGCACCAAGCTGGAGTCCGAGCTAGCTGGAAGTTTCTCCCGTCACGTGCCAGCTATTGAAACATTACAGTATATTATGGTGCAATGAAGAATGTAAAAAAGACTTAAGTATACATGACACACCATGCTAATGTCAGTGGCTCACAAAAAAGAAACGATTCACTCTGAAATTCAAATATTGGACAACTTATTTTTGTTCAACAAGACCTTTTAAATCAAAAGACTGCTCCTTTGTATAATGAAACATTTAAAGAGTAGAAATTACTATATACAATAATATTTCTCTATTGTCTCTAACAAATACATAATTGAATATGGCTTACCTTGAAGTAGAGCTGCAATTTGGAGAGACTGCTGAGATGGATGCTCTTTAAGTATATCCAAAACTGTTCTACCCAAACTGTCCTTTATGTTGGTATCAATTCCTGAAAAAGAAATGGATCTATGGTTGAATAATTAACCCTAAATGATTCGGATTATAAATGTGTTTTATCAGAATGAACTATGTGACGAATTGAAAGCAAGTGGTTTTACAACCGTGTTACAGCTGAAGTACAGGATACATTTATGTTTAAAGCTTGAGTAGCCTAAAATTCACACACTGACATGGATGGTCTTCATGTTTCTGAAGATCATGGGGATATAAAGTAACCAAATTTGGGATTATTTTAACAGATTGTTCCTAAGGAAATGTCATCCTAAAAAAGGTATTTCGCAAAATCAAGAAATTCATGGTATGTTTTTCCTATATTTCTCTCCAAACTGCTTTAATTCATTGGGAACTTTCTTGTCCTTAGTACCACTATGTGTTTTGGGTGCAAGACTGAAAAAGTTTTTAGCTTTATGTTAATAAATTTGTACTTCATGGCAAAATTTTCAAAATTCATGCCATGAATAGACTGAAATATCCATGTGTAGAATTACAGGCATTATGGACAGCCACAGGATTTCCTCACAGACTGTCCATACTGCTAAAAACATATTGGTTTTGCTTAAACTGTGAATTCAGTTTGAGGTTTGCCCTGAATCAGAAACTGTTTTACATGGTACTGCATGACTCTCTACCTTTGCCTTGTAGGAGCTTCCTTGGAAATTTTGCCTTATGGTAGAATGCTCAAGTTGTTTTTCAGTTTATATGCGCTTTCATAAAAAGTAAAGGTATGAAATGTCCTAGCAAACAGTGAAATTCTTCTCAGGACACCAAACAGAAAATCAGAGGAAGCAGGATTTAAAAGGACATTTTGAAAGCATTCACCAGAAAAGGCTGCAATTACAGTAATTTCCTAAGCCAATGAACAAGTTCCTAATTTGTTTTGTGATAAACAAAATTTTATCACTGAAAACAGACCCAAAATATTAATAGGCTATTTAGCAGTGGCAGTTGACTTTCAGAGGCCAGAAATACCAACTCATGTCTTTCCTTTGTAGTAGCTACACGAGCTTCTGACTCTTTTTGAAGCACAACTAGAAAAAAGGGGATTGTTAGGTACAAAAGGTAAAAGCTGGGGAGTGTAGCAGAAGTACAGAGCATTTGGGGTTGAAGGAGTTCACAGTGAAGATTCTACTCCACTGTCTTGAGAATTGTATGTTGGTAGAGGCTGTAACATATTCATCTGAAAAAGGTGGGCTTTTTCTGTGGTCTAAAGGGCTCCCTGTGTTTGTGTGATGTTCTCCAGTCCCTCCTTTTTTAAGAAATAAAAAGGCCCTGCCTTTTTGAGGGCAGGTGAAGATCCCTTTCAGTCTCCTTCTTTTTCATCCAAACAGAAAAGAAACTTGGAAGGACCATTTTTTTTCTGAAAATACGTCTGAGATAAGGAATACACTAGTTGAGATTCAGATGAAGAGCTGTGATTAGGATACACCTTCTTTTGCAATATATAAGTAACACCACAAGAACTGATAATAATGACCAATGAGATCCCTCAGTGTAATGGAAGTTCACAGATCTGCAAGAAATTATTTCTAAGTATTTTCATTCTCACTGGTCTTACCATTTATCTGAGAAGACAGTTGTCTAGATGAGTAATTTACCTACAACAATTCTGAATCTTATTATGCAGTAGATGGGTTGTTTGGACTTTATATCCCTGTTCTTCATTTCTTTCAGATGCCATTCTCAGAGACACAGTGCCTTCCCCTTTCTTCTCAGGGACTCAGTTTATCCAGAAAATGAAGAAGCAAGCAGAATGGTGTGTTTGCTAGGAATAGCTAACTGAAGGAAATAAATGTGAGCATGAATCTTCTGGTCTCTTCATCAAAGAATATTCTTGGCTGCCTTTCAGAGCAAATAAAATTTTATGTAGCCATTTTATTCTCATAATACATTTATTCTCAGAAGACGGTGGCATACACTGAGTCATATATGGCATTTCTAAGTCTGAACATCACCTTTGTTCTCTGTGTATAGCAATTGCTTATTCTAAAAGAACACTATTTTAATGAGAACTACATGTGATTAAATTTGCAAAGGCTGATAAAGATAAAAGTAATTTGTATAACCAAAATTTAAGGAGGCATGCACCAGATTAGGAAAATTAAGAGTATTTGTTCAGTGTTTCCTGTAAATCAAATTTACCTGTTTCAAGCAAAATGCGTACTACCTCCACCTTTCCAAATAGGGCTGCTTCGTGCAGGGCACTCCCTTTTTCTGTCTAGAAAAGAAATATTGTGAAATTAAAATACCAAATAATCTTTCTGTAAAGAATACACTTGGAAAATAAGTATTTATTTTTTCCCCCTCTATTTACCTACACATAAAAAGCACTGAATGGGCAAGAATAAATACTAGAATACAATAATTTTTATTATTATTCAAGACAAAAACAAAAATGCTGTCAGTTCTACTATAAAATTAATAACTATATAAGAAAATATAGTAGGAATGCTATGCAGCTCCCTGTTAACAAGCCTGCATTTGTAAAATTTCTGGACTCCTGTTAGAGGCACTGAAAATCTAATCAACTCCATCAGTGGAACACAGCTCTTCAGCAGAGTCAGACAGTTAACATGTGAACATACAATTAGATGTTTTAATGTGAAACTGGATCACAGGTCAAGTCAGTTATATAGTGAGAGATGCCCTGGGTATCGTGGTGTCCAGCTGCTGGTCCAGTTGATGTTCATATTTGATCTGCCTCACATCTGCCTCACACGGATGTCTTGGATACTCCAGGGCACCCCCAACAGCTTTGGATGCTGATGCTTATGTCATTTAAATTCTACCTTAGATGTCAGTGAACTTTATTTTGCAGATTTTTTTGACACAAATCTTTTTGTGAGCAGACTTGATTAAATAAAAAATCTATTTTTTATTAAATGAAAAAACTATCACTATTAACAAGCTACTTTTCTATATTTTGCACTGCTGCTACTGAAAAATCTGAACAGAATAACTTTCCATCCAATAGCATTAGCATTAGCTAGAGCACTACTAGATCTCACTAATTATCTGACTTACCTCCTATTTTTGATAGTAAATTATATTTTAAAATTTATTTCTGGTAATTGTTAAAGGTTTTACTGCTTAAATTTGGTTTTTTCTATACTTTATCCCAGTCATACTTACTGTGGTAGAAAGACCTTAAAGATACACACATATAAAACCCAATTCTGAAATAGAATAGTAATTAATTATTAATTAGTTGTGTCAGAATGCATCAGAATTACAGCAGTGCAATGACAGGATATTTAGAAGTAATCAGAGATCCTGAGATACGATGTGAGCACACTGTAAGTATACATAAGTCCTCCCAATGCTTAGTACATGGAGATATAAAGTAGAGCATGTCCAATGACATCTACATCCTGCATACCACTTATACAAACAGTATAACGAAGAGGAGAAAGAAGTCAGTAAGAGAATATACATACAAAACACATAAAAGAGCTTCTAATATTTCCTTTTTCAGAAGCAATCCAGTTGAATATTCCCAGGCTTATTTGGAAAAAAAAGACTGAATAGTCAGATTTACTTAGAGATGGTTTCAGAATCCTTTACTCAAACAATATCTTCAGGATATTTCAGGTTAGTGCAATTGACATCAAAATGGGATAACTCTGCAATGACAGTGCAACCGCAAAGGTACGCACAGAGATTAATGCGCAGCTCAGAGATTTCTGGGAATGAGAAAAGTTCTCAGAAAAGTCACTAATAGTTACAGTTCTGATTACTGAAAGAGGCTTGACATCAGCAATCTTGAAAAAAGCCTATTATCCTCTTTTGTCATATGGCATTTCCTTTCATTGATCACTTACTGGCATGACTATTGGGTGGACCGGTTACTATTAAGATAGAGTTCTCTGTCATTGAGGAGGAGTGCTGACAGCAGGTCAAGGGAGGTGGCTCCCCTTCTGTTCACTACTGGTGAATCCACACCTGAAATGTTCTGTTCAGTTCTGAACTCCCTAGCACAAGATGGAGATGGAGCTACTACACTAAAATTGTTAAGAGACTGCAGGATCTCTTCTATAAGGACAGGCAGAGCTGGGACAGTTTAGCCTAGACAAATGAAGGCTTACAGAGGATCTCATCAATGTATACAAATATCTGAACGGTATACAAAGAACTCTAAGCCATATCCAGTGACAGAAGAGATACGGGGAAAAACTCAAATACAGTAGGTTCTATTTGAACGTAAGAATGTTTCTGTTTTTCTTTGCAAGCAACTGAGCCTTGGTACTGGTACAGGTTGTCCAGGAAAACTGTTCCTTGAAGATATTCAAAAGTTGTTTGGACAGGATCCTGGGCAACTCATTCTATGGGATTCTGCTTGAAAAGGGGGAGTTGGACCTGGTGACCTCCATAGTTCCCTTCCAACCTCAACTATGCTCTGATTCTGTCAGGGATAAGAATTAGTGATGTATACATAAACAGTGAAATCCACAGAAGTTCAATTGTTAGAGGAAGCCAGAGCACTAAATTTTATTTCTACGAGACTGAACTGCAGAGATGAAAGTCAGCTGCACCTTGACTAAAATCGTAGGTATCATTTTGCAGTAATAAGGAACCTTGTTTAATGGAAAAAATGGACTACATTAGTGACAACAATTTTCTATTGCTGTACCATGACCTGAGACTGAGAAAAATCAATGTTCTGGCAAACTGAACCAACAGCTTTGAGGACAAAGAATAGGATCTATCCTCAGATTACCCAGTTAAAGGATGAAAGGATCCTGATATGATAATTGGCATGGGCAGCAGTCTTTCTCTTCATCAAAATTCTCCAGTGGAGGAAAGGTAAGCAATATTTTCCTTGATGAAAGTACACATCTTGTAAGAAATTGAATTAAAACGAACACGAGACGAGAAACTTCCTGATCTATAAGGCAAACAAATCTATCTGGGGGCAACTTAAGAACCAGAAGATAGTTATGTCATGCATAAAGGGAGTACAGGAACTAAAGCCACCTTGAGACATGTAATTCATAGAGCTGGGAGAGGAATTCAATCATAAATGCCATTTTTTTCCTCATGCACTATCTTGCTTCTTAGTCTCTTCTACCATATTTCCTGTCATATCAGAACATGATCCTAAAATTCTTTACAGACATTTCACACTGCCCTGCATTCTAGGGCAGTCTATACTTTGTAACTCTGAGCTACCAGGCAATAGTAATGAATGTCACATTCTGGAGATGAGATACGTATTATGAGCAATTTTTTCAAAAGAGGAATTTAGAAGGCACACCATATAAACAGTGCAAGGATCTGCACACTATAAAGGTGATTTTCTGAACAAGAGGGGAAATATTACCATGAAACTGAACCAAAATCAATCTGAGAATATGGAGATGGAAAGCATACTTGTAAGATGTAGATGTAGGATCCTGCTTAAGATGTCACGGAGATGAATGCTGACACACATCTTAAAAGCCCTAGGCAGGATTTCACGGTAATAGTGAATAACTAACAAGTGAATCAGATCGCTTGACCCAAAAACTATCCAGAAGGCAGAAATGTCCTTGTTACCAGACAGTTCAGTTACCAAACTCTGCTTTAACTTAGAAGGAATGCTGAACTTCAGGATGAACAGGGCCAAGAGAAATTCAGACTGGCTGAGTAGATGTATCTCTCTTTGTAAATGTACATGTGGCTTACTACTTGAAGGCAGAAGTAAGTTCAGAATTTTTTTTCTTGTGCAATAGAGCATTTACACAAATTGAGAGGATTGAAAATATAGGTGTAAATAATTTCTAGATATTATTTAAGATGTTCTAGAACTTCTAGGTAGATCTTTTTCACTTACAACACTGTGCTCGTGCACTAATATATTCTTCTTGCCTATACTACAGCAAGTGAGCTTAAGGTTTATAGACAATTTTCACTGCTTTACCTCCTGAAGCTTTCATTGCCTTGGATCATATTTTCCTGGCAAAGTAAACATTACCATTATATTTGGAAGGCTTTCCCAGTGGTACTTAATATAAAAACTGCTGGCAATTTTTCAGGAACAAAGTGAGCTAAAGTCTGCTTGAGTTTGCATCAGTGGATAATATGTTGATTCTCTGGCTTAAGTTTTCTGTATATGAAATACAGAGAACTAGAGCACCAGTTGTGCTAAACATATAATAAAACAGTCCCTGCCCCTTCTTACTACTAAATACAGGTACAGTGTCACAGCTGGACACGTAAACCAAGCTAGGACAGGAGGACATTTTCAATAGGCACACCAGAATACACAAGTCGACTTGGCATACTATTTGCAGGCTCACAGAGAAGCATCGAGGGTTTTAATCATTACAGATTTTCTTTTAACATGTGAATACGCAAAATCTTGTAGTTAAGTCACTTTTCTAGTCGTTATTCATAGGCCGTTTGCTATACTTCCGACATGGAGTTCAGAGAGAATCTGAAGGACAGAATGGCAGCTTTGCATATTGATTCACAGAATATCCTCCATGTACAGTGGGAGTAAAAAGGAAAGGGCACGGCTTTTTGCAGAACTACCGGTGATAGTATTATTAGTCCAAATTTTTGTGATTAAAAGTGCTCAGGGAGTACAGAAGAGAAAGATAAGATAGCTACAGTAAACCTTCCATTTAAATAAATACATCTTTACAATTACAGAGTGATACAAAACATGCTACTTCTATTATCATCTCCAAATATTCTGACAGGTCTTTACTGGTGATAAACTGAATTTATTTAACATGTCTAAATGTGTAAAAAATTGTTTACCACATAAGATTTTACTTTGCAAATTGTTATTTCCCAATCAGTGATGCAGATCAATTTAATTAATAACAAAATAGTTTAGTTTTAAGTGACAGGCTGATATTTTGTGTTCTCCTCAGTTTAATAAGCGGCCAGTAATCATCAACAGAATTTTTCAGAGGCTACAGAAGTAGTAAGTTAATAGTAGGTACACAGCCAAATTACCAATATGCTAAGATGTTGAATGAAAAGGAACATATTGATAGAGAATATGTACACTGGCAAAAAAATAAATAAATGATATTTCCTTATGGCAAGTAGGACAAAACCAGAAGGAACAAGATAACCTAGTGCAAAAAAAAAAAATTCCCCGCCTCTGAACAACTATCAAACAAACAAAAAATATATCAAAGATTATAAATAACTTAAAAGCAATTAGAACAAAAATAAATTTAAAAACAAGTAAGCCCTATAATTTTAGTGTAGATGCCAAAGTGATCCCCATTACTAAAAGAATCTTTCATTTCTTAAAAGATTGAAAAAAAAAATGCAGCCACTTTATTGTTTAATGGCCAGTGAAAAACTTACAGTATAACTATAGACAAAAATGGCTTAGGAGAATTCGCAGTACTGCTAAAATTATCTAGATTACATAAGAGGAAGAACACATTTCATAAAAGCATTGCGTAATATTTTGCCCTCAAGTAACCATCAGTTTGTAAGTTGCCATGACAGAGACTACTTTCCTTCAATTATTCTATTTCTTAAATATGCAGTCAGGCATCAGTTTCTTTCAGAATTTCTCCTCATTCATTTGCTAGAGATAAAAGTGCAATTTTATGTTCAGAAATACACATTTGAAAGTTCTATGTTGATATAGTATTAACCTTTTCTGAATTACTGAAGATGTAGTAATAGTAAAGGAAAGATTTAAAAAAGGGCTGCTTATATTAACATTTGCAAGTGTCTCTTTTTCTAGTAAAGAAAATCAAAATCAAATTAAATTGAAAGCCTGATGGGCAGTAAATTCACAAGCACACAAATCACACAAAAGTGTTTCAACTTAAAATAGTTTGAAGCAAGTACCAACACTAACTCAAAACATGCGAGAGATAATAAAAGTAGTAAAACAATTTTACCACTTTTTCCTTTGGTATTTCCTTGAGAATACCCACTTTTAATCTTAAAATACTCTAATATTTTCTGATTTGCTTTGTTGTTTTGGTTTTTTTTAATCTATCTTTTCTTCCCCACTTCATATTCTTTTTCTCAAAAGTGTAAAAGCATGATCTTGATTGAAGAATCCAGAAATTAAAGTGTAATCCAGGTCCAATCTTTCTATATAAAAGGGAATTTTGTGTATAAAGGAGTTTGATTAAATGCACCTAAAGCTTAAAATGAATATAAATTTTAATCAAACTTTAGACAAAGTTTACAAGATTTGTTCACAGATTCACTTTTCAGTTGGAAGTGACCCAGAAGGATCATCAAGTCCAACCCTTAAGTGAATGGCCATACAGGGATTGAACCCACAACTGTGATGTTTTTTATCAGCAGGCTCCAACCAATTGCTAAGTGGTAAAGAATGTCTGAATGTGACTCTAAAATAGATATAATTATGTTTGGTTGGCTTCTTGCTTTATCTGAAAATAGATATAAACTTGACACAACCTTAATTCAAAGCACATTTTATACAGCAAGAGAGAGAGAGAGACAGAGAGAGACAGCAAGGACGTCATTTCATGTATGAAAATTCAATCCACTCTACAACAAACAGTGCCATCAATCGATTCAAGAGAAATCATAAGATTGAGGCAACATTTCAGAACACATAACAGAATCCAGTCCTCTGTAGTTAAAAGGCCTGGATACCNAAGGGAAGGGAAGGGAAGGGAAGGGAAGGGAAGGGAAGGGAAGGGAAGGGAAGGGAAGGGAAGGGAAGGGAAGGGAAGGGAAGGGAAGGGAAGGGAAGGGAAGGGAAGGGAAGGGAAGGGAAGGGAAGGGAAGGGAAGGGAAGGGAAGGGAAGGGAAGGGAAGGGAAGGGAAGGGAAGGGAAGGGAAGGGGATTGCACACTAACTTGGCAGCTGACATCCATTCCAGCCTCCAGAAGCACCTGTACGACAGCTTTATGGCCATTACGAGCAGCAAGATGCAAAGGAGTGTGTTTTCTTGTATTACAGTTCATCAGATTTGGATACGCTTTGATGATCATTTTTACAACGCGCAGACGTCCATAAAGCGCTGCCAGATCCAAAGGCGTTTCCAGTTTGTTGTTTCTTATTGTGGGGTCTGTCAGCTCTTCTAGCAGAACAGCAACAACTTCTGAATGGCCATACTGAGCTGCACAATGCAGTGCTGTTTCATTTTCATTGTTCTGTTAAAAAAACCCAAAAGCTTCAGAAATTCATGTTTAACCCACAACAGAAATGCTCTGCTTCTATAAATTGCCTCCGTGAGATCACTACAGAAGCAGGGTTTGTAATATAATGCATGGTAATGTATGTTAAATGCTTCAAAATTACTCCACTGAAATGTTAATAACACATTAATACTTCAGCTTGTGGCTCTCAAGCAGATGAGCTCCTTATGTGTCTACATTGCTCCCAATCCGTTTTAGCAACATGCTCCTCAAAACCTTGTAGCTCATGATATGCCAAAATCTGTAACCTTCTTTGATTCAACTGTTCCTGAAATAATGATTGACTCCGTCTCTTAAAAATACTCTGACAGTGAAATCTCTCTTCTTGATTTTGCTGGTTTTGTACCATAGGATCTGTTATTAGAGAAATGAAATTATGGAGAAAAACTGTGCAATGCAAATGTATCAGGCACAAGGTTTGTTTCATATAACACTATAAAAATTTACTATCCAGGCAACATTTACAACTTGGAAGAAGACAAAATACCACCTACAGAAAGACTTAGCAAATCACTTAAGCAGTTGTCTTCTCAGGACTCCAGTGTTTTAAGGCACATGAGTAAGTGTATGCTGTTGACTGAACAGGTTTTTGCTTTATAAAGCAATGCCCTCCAAGTGTTTCCCAAAACATTGCCCAATAAAATTAATAATAAATATTGAGAATAAGCATTATATTTTTTATAGTTTTATTCCAGTTCTGTCTGTATACTTGCAATGCCAAAGAGACAAATAACTTCAGACAAAGAGGAAAGAAATAGTTTATCAAGCTATCTGAATTCTGTATGTCATCTATATTATTATTATATCATATGCAGATTTTACAAACCTTTAAAATACACTACACTCTATAAATTGTAGAAGTATGTATATTGAATGCCTCTAATTTTATAAATAATTTATAAAATAATGTGACAATTTATGAATGTTGCAAAAGTACAAAACCAAGAAACTAATGTGCTATATAAAAAATTTTAAATTAACATGAATTCAAGAAAGATACTAAAGAAGGGTAGAGATATCATTCTAAAGGAAAAAAAAAAGATAAATCTAAATCCATAGTTCTATTTCTCAAGGAGCCAGCTGAAGAAAATTCAGGGGACAGAGAACTGAAAGTAGAAAAAAACAATTGTCTTTTGAAAGACAGAAGGAGTCAGAGATTCAGAGAAATGAGGCTTTGGACTCAAAAGCTAACAAGGATAAGAATATCCATGTTGCACAGTAAAAACTACAAAGGAGGAAAAGGAAAGATGTATTTTTTTGTAATGATGTTTCTTATTCTGTAACCAAGAACTCAACTCTTTGGTTTGTGGTTTTAACAATGTTGCTGTCATTTTCATCCCTTCTTCATCCCTTCAGATGAACTTGGGAAACAGAAGAGACAGATCAATACATTCAGGCAAATCAGTGTTGCAGTCAAACTCATGGGGTGTCTGCAACACCCCACAAGATCTGAGAGACTGGAATGTGTTTCCTGCTAAACTGCAACAGAGAGGCTGAAGAGGATCCTGGTGGAAAGTGGGAAGCTTCCACTGGCAGACACGGCTTGATGATTAGTCAGTATTTAAATCATTGTGCATTATTCAGACCAGGGCTTTCTTTATTACACAGACCAGAAACTCAGATTAAAATATTTACACTGTCACAATACTACATTGCTGCAGTGTTCTATCAACTACCTGAAATAAGCTTTTTGTGCTCTAGTGACTTCTAATATATCTTTCATATAGGACTGGGCAAAACAATTTTCTTATGTACATTTGTATGCTCACAAATCACAAGCACAGTTTGTTAATATTTATTTTAAAATTTTCAATATTTCATCGACAGCTAGATGAACAGGCAGTTGCAGCCTGATTTTGTGTACAATTAAACATGAAAATCAGATAATTGCACACAAAATGAACAATTATGGTAATTTTTGCCTACAATTACTGTATTTATATATTCAATGGAAATAGTTACACAAAGTTGTATGTGTATATATGTTATTCTGTGAGGTAAACAACAATTGTACATATGTTTACAGTTGTAACTATCTGTCCAATATCTGCGTATGTCTGAAGGCTTTTTCAAGAACTTATGGAAGGAATAATTGACCTATTTCAAATCTTGTGCTAATGATCTAATATTGTAGCTTAAAAGTACTCTGATTAAATTTTCAAAGAAACATAAAAATTAAATTTTCTATGGCTTTTCTCAAAATGTGGTAGACAGATACAGACACAGAGACCAAACAGTCCAAGTTGCTGCTGCTGAGCAGCAAACTGGAATTTGCTTCCTCGGGAGGAAGAATATCCATCTGAATTTTCACACAAAGGCATATTGAAAGGAAAAGTACATTTTAAAATAGCCTGATGCACAAAAGAAAAGTAACAAAATGTTTTTATTTTCAGATGTATATTGTTGAACATTTTTGTGTGGTTTTTATTTGCCAAATAAAAGCTGCATCTCCATTTATGACCAATCAAACTGATTGAAAATTACAAAAAGCTACCTATCACCAAAATAAAGCAGAAAAATCCAACCTGGGCAAACATAATTAAATTACCTACATATATATGCACTCAGAACAGGCATATTATATTATTAGAGCTAAAAGGTACTACCTAATTAAAACCTGGTAATAAACCATTCTTCCTTCTTCAAAATGTATATCAATCAATTAATTCAGGCAGAGAAGACAAAATTATTTTTAACCTTCAAAGAGGTTAAACTTTTTTTACTGCCCTCTAAGTTTATCTACTTTGACAATTTAGTACTACTTAGATAAAACAAATCAGGAAGGAGAGGGAGAGGGAG
>VWYE01026969.1:0-11225 GCA_013398995.1 Alaudala cheleensis
TTTGCCCTAAACCAGGACAGGGAAGAAACAACAAGATCTTTTACTTGGAAGTTGTCACATTGATATCTTTCAAACATCTGCCTGCAAACAAAAAAAAAATTAAAGCCTAACTAAACCAAAGCAGAAATGTATAGCTCACAGAAACATAGGTAGCAGTTCTGCAGTCAGGTAGCTCATATGAACTGTAAGAGTGTTGGTAAAAGGTTGCAGTAGCACGACTTATCTACTGGGAGAGGTTGTGTGATTAATCCTAACTGTATTTCAACATAAGTGGTCATGGAAAAATAGGTCCAAAATGCAGCAACATCTAAAATTTATATGACACTGGCCTACACAAAATATGTGTTTGATGAATTGAGGTGCTGAAGTTTCACTCTGAAAAGCTGAATCTTTACTTCACAGAAAAGTTTTCTGAGAATTCTCCTTTTCACCTGCATCTTCTTTTCACCTGCATGTGAAACAGATCACAGCAAAAAATATCATGGGAGCACTGCTGTTAACCACTCCAAAGCAACAAAGAAGCAGTTCCATAGACTGGTTGATGCCATAAGAAACTCAGAAAGGCTGTAGACAAAATATTTTGGGCTTGTTTGTGTCTATTTCCCTAGAGAAGGAGAACTGAAGAATTGTATGACTAAAACAGGGTTCTTATTAATATCTGGAAGCTGGCCTGAGCAACGCAGACTTCTAACCAATATGATTGCATCATGCGTTCCCCCTTTATTGCTCAAAATGGCTGGTTAAATACAGTTCCGGATAGTTTACAGTTACAGGTGCATTCTACTTGGTATACAGTATAAAAGGAATGCAAAACAATTCTACTTTAAGGTAGCTACCATAATCTCACTCTAACTACCCTATCTAATACATACACACACCTTAATCTAATTTCTAACTGCGCCACAGGTTTCTTAACTTCTAATGCAGGCCCAAACTTGGGGCACAAACTTGGGATAGCTCAAACCTCATTCCAAAGAACCTCATGTCCATATTCTCTACAGTATGAGAAGTCTGGGTTAAAGGAATTATAGAAAGTATGAGCTAAATCCAAGATGAATCTTTTTAACCACAGGCAATTAGCCTCAGAAAGGCAATTAGCTTTAGCATAATTTCACAGTAAAGCGAGAAGAAAAAAAATCAGTAGGGCCTGGAACTTATAGTTAACCTTCCCTCAATCCTTTAAAACAGAAAACTGGTGAGGAAAAGACTCGCCCTTGCTTTCTGTTGGAGCAACTATTGATTCTTCAGAAAGTTTAGAATTATTTTTGCTTAACTATTTTAAACAAGACCCCCTGGTTTGCTGCTTCGTTATGTCCTCTCCAGATTTTTCCTCTTTGCCGTTTTGATTTTGAAAGCACCTCTCACAATCTCTGCATATCCCAGACCAGTTATGCCAAGAGATTTACAGCCCTGTGGCAACTCCAGCCAGTCGTGTCTGTAGTTCTCAGCTACCATCACCTTCAGGGGTTGCCGCGGCTCGCTTTGATATTACTGCAATTTCTCTCGGGTGCGACACCTTCCCATGGGGCTCTGAGTATCTCTCAGGCAGTCACCGGCTAATCAGCGTAAGAATGCGAGACAGCCTACCGTGCAGCTCCGAGAATAATTTATTAACATAAAATGCAGCCTAACTCGAAGACACAGCAGAGGTTAGGACCTATGAATCTTTTAGAGAAAAATAAAAGAAAAAAGTGGTCAGGATCTGGGTCTCGGTTCTGGATTCTGAAAGTACCCTCCCAGGGCAGGACAGGAGGTTTTAAGGGAACTCTTGGGGAGGCTGGTTCAGGGTAAGGATCCAATAGGGAAAGCAGAACCAGGTGGGGGTTACAATATTGAAACCAATAAGGGAACAGGAGGGGAGGGGAACAACCTAAGCAACTAATAAGGTATTGAGGACTGCGAGGATTGACAGGGAACAGTCTGGAATAAGGGATGGGATAGGGAAATGATTGACAACTAAGTAAGGGAACAGGGAAGGGGGAGGATTGCAACTTATTTGCATAGTGGACTACAGAAGAAAGCACTTAACAGAAATACACTACAACCAGGGGTAGGTCACAATACCTTGTCAGCTAAGAAAGAAATAGAAAACCTAATAAATTTAAAATAAAGTAATTCAAACAGCAAAATGTGTGGAGTACAAAAAGCCTTTGCGCCCAAAAGAAACATGCTAAGTGAGGACTAAAATGGCAAGGCACATTTGGATAAGACTCTCTAGTACAGGGGAAATTAATAGATCAGAAGATTAAAGAAATAGGGTAAATACAAGTAGAAATGTTTATTAACATTTTTCCTGGCACCATATTCCTTTTTGGACAGGAAGAAAGAGACCTGTGTGAGACCAAGGAAAAACAGGACAGGTTGAGTCAGAGAGTGCCCAGGAGGAGCAGGACTGAGCTGTTCCCTTCCCAAAGTCACTTCATACATCTGCTCTCAAAGTCAGTTCTCTGACCAGCTTTGTGCATCTGAGACACTAATTTTAAAGGAGTAAAGATTCTTAGAAAAGTTAAAATTGTAGTTAAAAATAGATTTGCTGATATGGCTGAAATGAATAGATGAGCTTTGCTGAAATCAGTTAAAAATTAGAGGATAGTTAGAAGAAGCCGGATCTGAGACAAACTATCCCGGATCTACTAACTCATTGCTTGTCAGCTTCATGTTTATGTAGCTGTGTTTTCAATGAAAAACAGGGAAACGGATCAATGGAATCCCAGGAACACAAGACAATTGCAAACCTCCTGTTTCCAGAAATTGTTGAATTAGCCCTGGAAAACAGGAACCAAGGAGTTCTACCAGGAATTCATCAATCACATCTGCATTGAAAGGGTTGAAAGTTTAGGCAAGGAAGACTTGTTTTGCTTCCTCCTTTTGGTGACCACTCCTCATAAAAAGACCAACGACTCATTTCAGGGAACAAACTACACATGCTTAATAGCCTTTTTTGTCAATTAGCATACGAAGCGGAGAAGAGGAGGTGACAGGGGTATGAATATGCATTTGTATTTTGAGTATTCAACACTTTTGTAAATAAAAGGCTTTGTAATTACCTGTGATCTTCGCAGTGCAGATTAGGGAATTATCCCACGCACTGCCTGGTGTCATAATAAACATACACTTTCTAACTTTAACTGTTAGAGGGTTTTTTGTCCGTCACAGTTGGATATCGATATTAGATCAATATTCATATTTTAATAAATGACATCAGCACTCAGCTATGGAATCTAAGATCAGTCATAAGCTTCTTTGGTAGTTTGGATAAAAGATTGCTTTCAGGTGCATTTTACTCTTTTCATTTCCCTACTTTATGCCTTCCTTTTGCAACAGTCTTTTCAGCTTTGTAGCCAGGAGCTTATCCCTTGTTTTAATTTTACCTGTTTTTTCCAGTAGACTGATGTCAGTCTGACAGTCTCAAGACAAAAGGCTTTTATGAAAAAGACAAAATCCTAATAAACTGATGGTGTTGAAAAACCCTTTGGACATCCTGCAGTGAAAGCTACATTGGGCAATTCCAGAAGCCAGGTTAGTCCTCCTGCTAGCTTGAAAAAGTCCCTTGGAGAATGGAACTGCAAGTTACTAAATAAAGCCAAGTTAGAGACTTTTTTCAGTATCCTTTGACAAAGCTCAGACAATGTGTGTGGGGAGGGAGGTATTAGTATTTATATTGAGTTGAAGGCCTTTTTTCTGAGTGTTCATTAATATTTTTAGTTCCTTGAGATTTCCAGTTCTTCAGACCTTCAGTGAAAGTCCTACAGCAGAGGCATACTGAGGGATATTTGGGGTATTTGGAATCGGAGAGCTGCAGGCCTCAAGACCAGCAGTAATTATGGCATCATAGGTGGGATTCTGGAACTTGAATTAGCAGTTGTACAACAGTTTAAAATCAGTCATAACTTGCCTATTCCGTCAAGATGCCTGCAGTTCTTCAGTCTTACAATTTATCAGTTCCTATTCAACCACCTTTACCTGTGAGAGTATTACACTTTAACATCAAGACACTTTGAACCTTAATATTTAGAAATTGCATCTGGGAAAGGAATACCTCCTGCATTCCTTAAGTATAGTTAGAAGAGAGTGCATTACATGTCCTTCCACTTCCCCATTTGATGTCTTCAGCATTAGCATTGTTTAAGAGGCTCAGCTTCAGTCTGTGTGCCCCTGCCAGCCCATGATCCTCCAGCTCTCTCTGAGCTATAAAACACAGATGATTCACACCCCCTGAATGCAAATTACTCATTTTCTAGTGGTTCTGACAGATATTAAAACATCCCCATGATGTCTTGTCCCTTCCTTTTTGGTGGGATTTTATGCTTTTTTAAAAACAAAATAAAACACACCCAAGCTTCAAGCTCCCCTGAAGAGGCTCATAAAACTGCCATGGTAACTATTACCTGATAGATAGTTTAGAACAATATTTTACTGCAACTATCCTATCTATTGATTTTCCTTCTAGTTTATCTTTTGAACAGAAATGTTAATGATTTCTGTTCAGTAGATTTTACATATTTTTCTATTTATGAGCACACACAATTCCTCCACTTCATTACTTACAGGACTCCTGAGAATGTTTCTCCTGTAAGTAGATCATCTATTTGCTATGAATTGTAAATTCAGAGTGTATAATCACTAAGTACTCTGTGAAGCTGTGTGATGTTATTTCTTTCCTGAATGAGCCATTCAGAAACACAGGCATTTAAAATAGTGAAAGTTTGAAATAAATTCTAATAATTAAAGAAAAAAAAAGAAAAGGAAAATAATTACTATTTAGTGAAAACCTTCAGAACCCAGCAATTTGTCACATATATGTGTGACAACCATGTGGCAAAAGGTAACCATGAAAGGGTGGAATGTGCCATGTAGCTGGGTTTTTATTTTCAGCTTAGAATTAATGGTATCACTCTTCCTACTGCTGTTGTAAAGTAATGTAACTACCTAAAGATTCATTAATGGTTTTCTGACATTTTTTTTAGGGAAGGCATCCATTGAAAATGTCAGCAATAAATACCAAAAAATGAAGGGCTATAAACCCCAAGATTAAAGTGAGGAATCCCACAAATACCTCAAGTACAAGCAGTCAGAACAAAGCCTTTGCATAGATCTTTTTGAGGGTGATTTTCACTGCTAATTAATGTGATCTGACAAAACTAGAGGCACAGACACTTCATAATATGCTCTTAAAGCAGACTATGTAGAAACTGCTGTGCCCCTTCCTGTCTTACATACAGAACAGCAGCAAGATGCTCTTGTCACTTAGAAAACCGGACAGATTTTTCCTCATAGAACCCATGTTGATGCTCTGGCCTGAAGGATATACTGCTTATGGAGAAAACTGATATATTTCTAAGGCCCTTTGGCATGGCTAATTTTGTAGGTTCAAATTTTTTGAGATATGAGCCATGAAGCAACTCCTTGTTTGTGTCAGTTGCAATGTTTTTCATATGATGATTAGTTTCCATTACCTGAACAAAACAACCAGCACTTGTTATTACAAGGCCTTAAAAACACAAGCTCTGAAAGGATCAAGATCCCTTCTAAGTGATCAGTGGGGAAAGTTCAACTGCTTTCAGTGCAGTTTCAGTCTCAGCTGCACAACCAGGAGCGGATCCTCAGCTGGTGCAGAGCATCACAGGTGTAGCAATGTATTTGCTTGTTAATATGAGTTAAGCTATTCTTTGTACCATCCAAACTCCCTGTGATGTTATCTGAACACCTGCAGTTCTGTTACTCAAGCCTCAGGAATGCATCAAGGCCGCTGAGAGAAAAACAGGGCTAAAATAAGATTGAGAGGCTTGGGAAACTGACCATCGAGAGTGTAAACTTGAGACTGAAGTGGGCTCGGCATGGGAATGAATTCTGGCCAATTGGGTGCCCTGGGGGGTGCATGCCAGCCTCATGGATGGGCTGAGGATCCAATCATATAATGTGTGTGTGTGTGTCTATGCTATGCAGAAATCTATAACTGTCACTGTAAACAATAAATGGCTTTTGCGAAATCATATTGATTCGGAGTACAGAGGTCCATGTTTTCCTGCACACAGGATCTCTGAAGATGCTTCACACCAGCCAAACATCTGCTGCCAGCAGTTTTCTGAAACTGCCCACACTTCTATGTGCATCAATTGAGCAGTGGTGGATGTACTCCTTATGTTCTAGCTTCCACTTGGAGCAAGGATGAGACAAAACCAGTCATCTCCAGAGTACAAAGGTGAAAAGCCCTGCAGTGCTCATGGGTGAGAGGACTGGCTGGGCTGAGAAACCCCTGTGACACTTTGCTTAGCAAAACATTGCTTTGCAAAATGTGAAAAGGAGATGTGCCGGCTCTTTGATTGCTGGTGCCAGGAAGAACAGAATGCAGTAAATCTAGTATCTAATGCAGCACCATTTCTCTGATGCCTCATCTGCCATCACTAAAAGCAGGAAAAAAAATTACCAGCAGTCTCCAGGAAAAAAAATCACATTTTTAATTAGTGCTTATGTTCAAACTCAAGAGCACTGCCTGAAATGCTCTCTAAAACTCTCCCCCTTCCAAAGTAAACACAGTAAGCTAGCTCTACCCAAATCTGTCTTTGATAAGAGAAGAAAAACTACATTGTTCATATTTGAAGTCAAGGAAAGATTTCCCCAAAGATGTTGGAGAAATTAGATATCAGTTATGCTTACTCTTGCTGTGCCTTAGAGTAAGCACACCCATTTCTTCTACTTCTACTGAGAGGCAATCAATAAAGGAAACAATATATATTTCTAGAAAAATAAGAGAAGGAAAAAAAAAAAACAACCAGAGAACATAATTCTGTCACTCTTTATACCCAGAGAATGCCAGTATTTTGAATAATTCAGGCAGTTGTGGCCCCTCTTTCCAGAACTTTATAGCAGAACTGGAAAATTTTCATTAAAAGAGCAACAAGAGTAGGGTAAACACAGGACAACTTCCACATAAGGGATGAATAAATAGGCTGTGGTCTACAACCTCAAACAGAGATGCCTAAGGGGAGTTCTGACGGTGGTCTATTACATGATTTGTGTTATACAAAAACAAATGAGAACCAGCAGTTTCCTGTGCTACCCATTGAAGATCATCACCTCCCAGGCAGCAGGTTTAAACTCCATATTAAACACTATCTGCTAGAATTTTACATCCTTTCAGTATCTTTCTACCATCTTTGGAGGAAAATCCCTTAAAAATCTATTTTCTACAAAAGAGAATGTAAATATATGTGCATGATAGTACATTCCAAGCGTAATTTCCACGTACAAGTTTTAACTAATTCTGTCACTCTTTGCAGGGTCACTGTTAAACGTTGTAAATCACTGAGGTATGTTAAAGGTTAAGAATGGTCCTTTCCGGATGGACCAGTCCTCTTCCCACTGAGGGAATGAGTATCATGGCAGGGCCAGTTTTATTCTGGCACAAAGCCCCCATGTGAACAGCACTGACTCCTCTTGGAGCTGCAGGCACTGACAGGAGTGAGCCAGCAGCACCACAGCAAACAGCCATCCTACCAACAGCAGCAGATAATCCCAACATCTGTACCCTTGGGAAAAGATACTAGAGCAGCTGAGGACTCTGAGCTGGATCCTCTGCTTGTGTGATTTGCAGTAGTTTGAGTTACTCACAGAAGTGACTCTGATTCACACCTTTTCTTGAGTGTCCCACTGATGCTGATTCAAGGGCAAAAAAATGCAGAGTTTTGGGGAAAAAATAATTAGTATAAAATATAAACACTCTCTTTTGAAACCAGTTTTATAAATTTTTTTCACCTGAAATTCCCATAGTTAATATTCCCATTACTATGATTTTCTGTCTCAAGAAAAAAAAGCATTGTTTTGTATAAGCAATTAGTATGGTATGAACTGGAAACTTGGGCAGCTTTATGCTGAAAATATTTTCTCCCAGTTGTGTTGCATTTACTGAGTTTTAATTCCATAGCAGAAATATTAGTTAATTAAAAAGAAAAAAAAATGCTTGCAGATACTATAACAAAAGTTGGAAACTAGTTGAGCAATCAAATTTTCTCAAGAAGAGAAAAATCTCTTTGAAGAAAATATATTTATCAACCAATGTTTAAAAATTCATAATTTTAAAAGGAGAAGCAAGAAGAAAAGTTAAAATAGCATAATATTTTTCATTAGGAGGTCTAAAAGTTCTTCTTGGCATTCTGCTAAACAAAAGGGCATTTTGCTTTATTAGTAAATGATGGTATTTACTTTTACCTTTTCTGTCAAAATGAGCACCTTTGAACTTAGATAGCTTCATAACTCCCAGTATCAACATATTATTCTCTTTGCTATAAATGGCCCAGAGGACAGCTTTTCCACCGGAACTGCACTTTCCCTCAAGTTAACTGGGAAAGAACAAAGTAAATCAGTTATGACATGCAGCAACCTCTTATTACAGAACCTCACTGAGGCCTGGGATTACCTTAAAGGTTTACAGCAATTAATTTGATTATACTGAGCTGGTTTTTAATTTGTAGGTACCTCATGAGAAGCTTGTTCACATCCATATCTGGACAGGAGCATTTGCTGCTGCTCAGTGTGCAGGATTTTTACAATCTCACTTCTGAGCTCTAAACACAATGATGATAAAGATTAGGTTTTGCTCCGAAGAACTTACATTGTACATATGTACTAGGCAAGGGTAATTGTTATTGGAACATAAAAGGAACAGTGTTATACCAGTAGAGAAATTACAGCTATTGTGCACTTCTATGCCAAAATCCTTTCAGTGAAGAATTGGCTCATGAAGAAACCAGTTATTTAAGCAAAGCTGCTCTTGGTCTGTTTACATCTGTTTCAAGAGGAATCTGAAGAATTCTTCTAGCTTGTATCACTCACTGGAAATACCACGTTGGAGCAGCCACTTCTCTCCTGCCTACGCTTCCAAAACCTCCCCATGGTGATGTGTGGAGTGGCAGAGAGGGAGCCAATGGAGCCAGTCCATCTCTGATGCCAACTAGACATCTGCAGCTCAGTTCTTCTGACTGCTTTCCACAGCCTGAGTGGGACAGAGTGCCCAGGACAGAGAAAAAAAAAAAAAGCTATTCCAATATGTGAAAACTTAATGTTATTAACACTTCTGCAGTTACTTGTGTTCATTTTCTCCTTGTTTAAAAAACACAGTATGAAAACCTCCCGTTCCTGCAGATGGTAGAAATACACTGAAAACAAAAAAGAGAGGCTGGTATATTGATAACACCCATCCCTTCAGCACAGAGTATAAAGAGGCATTGCAGTTCATGGCTCCAGAGCCAGGAGTAAGAGGACTGGATCCCCAGGTGTGTTTTCGTCTGAGAGCATGATTGCTTTATCTTGCAACGGCAAAGATTGCTATCAATGCTAACAAAGCAATATGTATAATCTCCCTCCTTAAAACTCAATATTTCATGAAGAAAACTACTTCCTTCAGGTTTGCAATAGGGCAAAATGGTTAAAGAAGGCTGCAGAAAAGAGGCAGGAAAAAATCACTCATCCCTGTTCTAAGAGACCTTATGTTAACGAGACGGGAAGACTGTGCATCGCTTGCTGTAATTATAAGGGACGGAATATCTTTGAGGAAGAAATGAACTTCATTTAAAAACAAAACCCACTTTCAATACCTTTGTGTAATGATAACAAGCACACCACAAGAGTCTCATTAGGACATTACTTGGCCCAATTTAGCTCTCCTGTGTCTTGGTTTACTTAATGATAAAACCCCGCTTAGATCCCAGTTGGGCAAAGTGGGTGTAGTTACAAAGTTTGCCACCACTTCCACTGTAGTTGTTCTCCCTGATTTAAAACCAAGCCTCAAATGTTAATGTTTCCTATGTAGCTGTCCTAGGGTGACTGATGCTTCTATCCCCAAATCGTCTGTTCTGTCTGTGTTAGATATTGTGTTCTGTAGCTTTAAGTTCCTGGAGCAAAGGGGGAGAAAGGGGAACCAACACCTCCTCCGCATTCCACCTTCGGGACTGGTTTTTTTTTTCCCTCCTCTGAAGCACGGACAGTGTGGCGGTCAGAGTTTTTCTTTTGCTTTTAGTTAGTTTTAGCTAGCTAGGGCAGAGAAGTTCCCTNGTGAAATTTCAGTTTACATTTTTCTCCAGTCACAATAAATGTAGATTGACTGAACAATATTAATACTAGCTTAAAAAGAATAAATTTGCAAAGCTACTAAAAATCACTGAAGTGTCCATAAATGCTCATACAAACCTGAATGGATGAAGATTAAAGATCTCTATAGGCCAAAGAGAAAATGAAAGTTTAAAAAAATACAAAAATAAGTTTTAAAATAGATGTAAAAATGAAACACATTATTTTTTCTGTCTTTGAGCATTAAAAAAATCAAAGATATTTAAAAAACAAAAAGAAAAAAGTAGGTCTTTACAAAAAGAAAAGAAACATTCCAATTTGAGGTTAGATTAAACAGATTGATCACATCTGAAAGCTTTCTTTTTTTCTTTTTTCATAGCTAGAAAGCTCCATCAGTGTTTTTTTCCCCTAAGTAGATTACCCACCAGATTCTCCCTTCACTTTCTTTTCTAGTAGAGCTAGTAAAATAATAGAAAATATCAAGTATTTTTCTGGGAATTTTTGCACAGCCACTGCTTAAATCTGTTTTAAAATCTATCTATTCTTTGGTGCATTATTATTTACATTTGCATTATTTCTAATGTTTGAAAAATCAGGGTTTCATGAAATGTTACATAAGTTGTATTTTTGACTTGCAGTACAATATTTTGGCACAGCTGATCCTGATGAATTAATTCAATTAATTGGCTTGATGAATCAGCTGGACCTCAAATTTCTATCTCTAATCAGGCAGTAAACCTTCAAGACAGACAAAATAATTTGCAAGTTCTTAACTCTGAACTGATGGCATACCTCTAATGGCAGCCAAACAAGACTGTATTAAGTAGAGGTGTTAAACTCATTAATAGTGAAATATTGTTGGGGAAGTGAGGATGCAGAATTTCTTTTAGTTCTCCGCACCATGCAAGGCTGAATATGAGACACATTGCAGTGTGATTTAAAAGGCACAGATTCAGAGTTCACTAAAACAGGCTGGCAGGGTGCATCAGAGCCTGACCAGACTGGCTGGGAAGAGGCTGCTCCAGGGCCTTCCAGGGCTTGAGTCAAAAGCAAAAATGTTACCTGAACTCCTCTCTTATATGACACATGTGAAGGAGAAGATATATGTGAGGAGGACTGGTTATGCCATACTCCTCAAATATGGCATTTTATTTCCTTCC
>VWYE01026973.1:0-13061 GCA_013398995.1 Alaudala cheleensis
TTATAAGTGAATCACAATAAGAAACACTGCCTGCTAATCTTGCACAAGCCTAATGCTCTTGCTACAGACAAGACTGCAAAATCCAAATGGACATATTTACACATTTGAAGTTTTTTAATCCTGTGTATCTCTTACAGTCTACAACATTGCTGCTACTCCTTAAAATACTAAAGGTCATGACTTTAAAACACCCTGGTTATTCCCCACCTACTACCTTTAAGCCATTCATAGGAACTTCCATAAGGAATTCATACATTTAGTGATCATGGTAAGCATTTAGATGGATTTTACTGTCAATTTTAGTCCAATACTATTTCACTGTAGCAAAAGGATGCACATAAATATCAAAATGAACATCAGTGCATGCTTTGTATATTTATACTTTCATGGTCTATGATCTAGAACCATCTTGCATCATGAAGAACATTGCAGAGTGCCTGACTATTGGGACACTCCCATGGGAATTTCCTCCTTGTTAATGAGGCACAAGCTAGATATTAATATTGATGTCCCAAAAACACTTTGAAAGGAAATAGTTTGATTTGTCTCCTTGACTTTCCTTCAGTCATTTATCTAAATATTTAACACCACATAGTGAGATTTAGAACCATTCACATATAATAATCATGTTAAGGCAACATCCTCATGCCAGCAAAAGAAATCAAATATTCGAAAACTGTGGGTTTGCTCATGTACAGAATTCATTCAATGGCTCTTTGGTAACACCCTGGGGAAGGAAGCTGAAGTCCTCAGCCTGTAAAAATATTCTGATGCCTCAAGGACTGCAAAACTGTGGGAAATTTAGATGTCTTGTTAAGTTGTGGGGATTTTCTCTTTGGCTGGGAGGTTGGTTGAAGCTTGAAAATTCTACTTGTACAATTTTGCTATTACTACCCCAATTTGTGTAGAAAAGAGACTCTAAAACATCTTCCTAAATTACCTCTTTCTTCTTTCATTTTGGAAAATTAGCAAAAGGACTGAATTTATTTATCCTCTACCTGCCCATTTATCAAATAGATGAGCAACATTTGAGAGTACAGTTGTCAAACAGATTTCATGATTACCTCAGCTTAATTAAGAAGAGGGAAAGCAATCACTCTTAGGCTAATTAAACAGACATCCTCAGCTTCAAAGCCTTTTGCCTTGGTCCTTGTCTGTAATTGTCCAAACCAAGAACAGAACTAGTACAGAGATTTGATTAGGATGGGGCTGTGTTTCTAAGACCAGGGAGGACCAGTGCAATGCAGAACAGCTACCAGATAACTTGTACTAAATCAAATCCTTGAATAATATTATTTGATTTAAAGGCCCCAATTGATAATGCATAGCTAGACACACAGGTTGTTGTTACTAGAGAATTTAGAACCTCATTTTTTTTTTTCTGTCACTTTTAGATGCTCTTTCCACAACTTTTAACAAGACAAAGCTACCAATTATTTAAATGTAAACATTTCAGTTATTTAAACAGTTAATATAGGAACCAATTCTAAGACAAAATTTTAAGAATTAATATAAAAGAAAAGAAAATTAAGCTTTCGATAACTTAGAAGGCAACAATTGGTCAGGCTTCAGTTCATGGCCAGTTGAATAAAGCCAATATCTTTTATATACAAGTATTTCTTGATGTAATTTTCATTCCAGGTCTGAAAGCAGTATTTTAATGTCTGAAAATATTTAGACATGGTTTAATTCAAATGGTTTCCCATTTTGAAAGCACACTTTTATTTATTACCACAAAACCATGAATATACCAGATGGGAAAGGAATACTCTGATAGTCTTATGAAGCTTCTTGTACACAACCATGCCAATGTTCAAAATCACAGTCTAAAATACCTCCTCTCTGTTCATCACACAGCCTACGGTAGGCAAAGCCTGTCATTCAGTGACAGTTTGAAGAGACTTCATTCCTTACCTTACTGGAAGCATACCACTGACTTGGCAAACAGCAACTTTTCCAGGAAACCTCATGCACGTACTGCTGACAGATCAGCTTTGCAGAAATAAACCTTATGAAACCTCTCTTATGTCATCTTTCCCAGAACTGGGTACTTAAAGAACATACAAAAAGCAACTTAAAGAAAAATACTGACTCTGTATGAGAATTCTGCAGCACAAAAGCAAGAAAGCTGTTCTCAATTACACCTTGTACAATATGCAGAAACTGTAGCATTGTCTTTAGAAGATAATGTAAAAGAGGTATTCTATTTCAGTTGCTATGAGTATGCAATTGTGCATGAAGAACTGATAGACAACAATTATCAGGGACAAGCAGCTGTGATGAATTTCAAATGGGTAAATGTTAAGCATTTAAGTCTTTCTGGAGGTTGGTTAAAAGGAGCAAAGCTGATATAGCTATAACAGCCAAAAATACCTAAAAAATATCTAGCAATGGAAGCTTCTGCTTATTATTCTCATAACTAAAACTACAAGAAAGATCAAACCAAGACAGAGGAATTACTAGGGCTACTATCAATCCTCTAAAAATCAAAATCACACCCATGTGATAGACAGGTGCAGGCTAGAAATAATGCTGGACAAGTGGGGAAGAATGATGTGACACCTGGCACAAAGGAAAACCATTTTCATTAGATCAATATTCATTCCAGCAACTCCTAATAGTTCTTTTAGATCTTCTACTTGTGGTGACGATATTTCACAATCTTCCTGCTCTCCTGTTTTAAAGAACAGCACATCAAGGGTGTTCCCACTATCTCTTCAGTTCAGAGATCTCCAGAAAAGGAGAAAGAGGTAGAAATTATATTCTCCTTTGATTTTTCTCTGGGCAGGGAAAACTTGCCTTGTTTGGGTGACAGAGCCTCTTTTAGCATCTACAATTGCACTCCTGTGACTGAGCCAGCCAGATTATGTCCCAGGAATATTAAAGAAGCATCAACCACTGAAAAACATGCACACAAAGACCCTGAGATACTTGAGTTTGACCCCATTTTCCCATATACAAAAGAATAAAAAGGGTCAAATGGGCATAGGCAAATTCTGGTGTAGGGTTTTGCATGGTAAAAATTGCTCGTAATGCAAGAGAACAAACAGAAACTGCTTTCATAGGATTTATGAAAGGCTTAAGCACTAATACTGGGGATGACATTACCAGATTTAAGCATTTAGAGTTATCATGTAGCAAGAATCAGATGCCTTTGGTGGCAGGAGAAATAACTGTATTTGCCAGTTATAACCAGACTCCAACTCCTTATTACCATTTAGCCAAAAACTGTGCCAGGAAGTCTGGCATGGCACCAAAGTAGGGCAAGGGTAATTTATGCATAAGTCAGTGATATGATAAAATGTCTACTGGTGCATACAGGATGAGAGGGGTCAGATTTCTCGACCAATTAAGTGTTAAATTGGATGTATATTGTTTAAAGGAGCTGTAGATAATAACATAAACTCAAGTTCATGGCAGATAAAGCCCACCAGGATCCCATCCTTGCCTAAGCAGCAGGATCCTAGCACTTCCTTTATTTCCTTTTTCGTTTCTTTAATAATGTCTCATCATTTTATTAAAGGAAGCTCAAGTGATTGTTTAGCATCAAGGATGGTATGTGGACTGCAGGTCTGGGTCTTCGTCAGCTGAGAGAAGAAATACCTGGAGGAAAATCAATCCTTTGTAGACTGGCTATTACAGGATAAAGGCAAAACTGAAAGGCATCAAGATGATAAAGAGTGGAACAATTTGGATGACTTTATTTATAACAGGAGTGTCCAAACTTAGAAGGAAATTTCAGCATCATGCCAGAGACACAAATCTATACAACAGCTTGAGAAATTAAATGCCCAGGGTCAGACAGTTTGCTGAGTGCCTGAAGACTATAAAGGAAAAGCAGCAGAGCCAAGAAAAAAAGCTGTTAATCCTAAGGAGTAAGGTAAGCTATTCCCACATGATCCATCTTCCAAAACAAAAATAAAGTTAATTCTCACTGAACCAGTGAGTGGCTCACGGTTCAAACACTTCCCAAGGAACAGAGCTGTCGTTAGCACCAGGACTGGTGACACACCAGTACAGTCAAAAAAGCTATTCAAGGCAGCCCAGCACCAACCTGCCTGATCAGTCCTAAAGCATAACGTAAAGCTGGAATAAGATGTGATAAGTACAGACTGAATAAACCAGAGGACTGGCTTTGTAAAGAAGGTTTGCAGTTTGCAATCTGTTCTTTCGCAGCATTTTAAATGGTAAATAAGTGAGAGCCTGTAGCTATATTCAGAATTTATTATTTTAAAATTTATTTCATGTTGGTCAAGACCTTTCATGCAAGATTATTCAGAGAAAAAGGAGAAAAGGATAATGAGTTCTGAATTAATAACCACCTAAGAGAGAAAAAAGCCATAATTAATGGCTGACTTTTAGAAAGAAGATTACTTACAAGGAAGTAATTTCAGAGATCAATACTGTCAAATACATTTTTTTCAATGACTGAGCTCTAAAATGGACAACAAGATGATGGAATACACCCAATAGCCTAAACTTAAGTACTTTAAACTAAAGAGAAATTTATGAGAAATACAAATTACTTTGGAGCAAAGATGTAAGCGCAATTAAAAGAAGTGGTATGTATAATGATAACAATGAGCTTTTCAGGCATACTCTGATGTCATAAATTTGGGTGACTTTAATATGGGACCAGTCTACCAGTATCCTGCATGCAATGTGCTGAAAGAGTTGAAAAACAAAAACAAGAAGAAAAACCTAGAGAAAGCTGAGACACACACACACAAAAAAAAATCCAAATGGAAAATAGCAAATCAAATATTCAGAATATAAAACAGGACTGTTCTCCCTCTGCATTTGAGTTCGGATGACTTCCATTCCCCAGAAAGAGCCGACTTACACCCAGACATACTTGAGTCTGCTGACTATTCCAAGCTGAAAGCTGTTTCCCCATCCAACCTCACAATCTTCCTGTGACCTAAATATCTGAGAAAGCATCAGGGAAAGCATGAGAGTGCTTGTTTCTTACTTTGGGAATAATCAGACTGATAATAGGAGAAAGACTGATAGCACAGCTCACTTGTTTGTATCTCCTGCAAATGTCCACATCCTTAAAATGCATCACTTTGCCCACTTCTGCCACCTAATACAGTTTCTCAAAGGGATAAATATCCTGAAAAAGTAACTGAACTCCTACTTCTCTTTTTAACCTTATTAATGGGGTCACACATCACAAAAATCCATAATACATGAGCCTCATCTTCATAACTAATGTCGCATTTGAACCCTGGCCATCATGCTCACACTGGCTCTGCTGTTATTCACCTGGAAAGGAAAGATTTTCTTTTTAGGCCTTTGAATGATAACTTTTCCCACATGGCAGGGTTAATAAGCTAAAATTCCAGAGAAGAAAAAAAAAAACAAGTAATGGAATCTCTCTAAGCCAAAACTGTTCCTCCTGTGCATGGAAGGAACATCAGGAAGCCTCCTGGTTGCCCTCCCCAGGACTATGCTACAGCTAATATTCCAAAGGTCTGCAAGCCTGTAAGTGCATTATTCTGCTGATGCAACACACATATTGATGGAAACTATAGTTGGAATAGCTCCTTTTGGAGGTTAATGATTTCTAACAGGAGCCAGAAAAGTAATTCTAAAAGGGGCAAACTTTGCTAACAGGACATGACTTCCCTGGAACAAATGTTTCAAAACTAAGTGAACAACACCTGGTAAGAACCCTTTTGTTAAATTCCTCCATCAGATTAGCTTTTCATCTTTCAAAGAGAAATATATTCTGAAGTTTAACCAAGTCATATCCTTTATTATATCCTTGTTGGTTCAAACACTTATACACATTTGATTTATGGTTCCAAACAAGCAGAAATTTGGGCTTCCAACTTCTCTAAAATTCAGCTTTTAACCTAAATTTCCAGCAGAATGTACAAAGCATTGGACTCAAATACTACATTATGTTTTCTTTCTGAATAAAACCCTTTCCATTTCACAGAGGGGAAAAAGATACACTCCCAGCTGAAATAAATTTTATGTGCATATACTTTCACTGGTGAAATTGTGACCATTTATACTAAAAATTGCTCCTCATATAGTGACTGTGCAATGCCTTTTCCCATCTCCTTGACAAACGGCTGCTTTCATTGCCTAAAATTCTTCAGATTTAGATATTAGGACCAAACATCTGCAAATACAATGATGGCAACAACATTTACCCAGGATATTTTACACTTTTATTACTCTTCTGTGTGGTTGATAACACGACTTTCCCTCTTGCAGTGGTGGCAGTATCAAGTGCTGGCTTCAGAGCACTGACAGTATCTATTAGTCAGTGTTTGCATGTATTATCTTCTAAAGCATTACAGACTAGCCAAGTATTAGCAAGTACAAAGATGAACATGCACATTTTTAACCCTTTTATGTGTAGCACATTTATTGGAGAGGCTGCCCATTACTACTTTGTAACTAACATTCACAGCCACAGTATAAAAACCTAATATGCACTAAAGAAAATGACAATCAAAATGAAATTATGTAGAAATAGTTCAATTCAGTCTTGAAAATTTGAATTTAAAAAGACAACTAACAAAAAAATACAGCAGTAGTCTCCTTAACTTTTCCATAAACAGTAACCCTAATTTCTCTCTCAAAGTCACTGTGCTGAATTCCAATGTTTTGAGCCCAAGAGGAAAAATATCAGCAAACAAAATGCCTCCTCATAGATTGATGAGCACATTCAAACTGAAAATAGGATGGTAAGTTGTAGGAGAAAAGAACTTCTGTACAGCAAACTAATGTGGTTATGCAGAAGCTACTTTATTGTTTACAATAAGCAACAGTTATAGATTCTAGGNAGCAGAATGTACAAAGCATTGGACTCAAATACTACATTATGTTTTCTTTCTGAATAAAACCCTTTCCATTTCACAGAGGGGAAAAAGATACACTCCCAGCTGAAATAAATTTTATGTGCATATACTTTCACTGGTGAAATTGTGACCATTTATACTAAAAATTGCTCCTCATATAGTGACTGTGCAATGCCTTTTCCCATCTCCTTGACAAACGGCTGCTTTCATTGCCTAAAATTCTTCAGATTTAGATATTAGGACCAAACATCTGCAAATACAATGATGGCAACAACATTTACCCAGGATATTTTACACTTTTATTACTCTTCTGTGTGGTTGATAACACGACTTTCCCTCTTGCAGTGGTGGCAGTATCAAGTGCTGGCTTCAGAGCACTGACAGTATCTATTAGTCAGTGTTTGCATGTATTATCTTCTAAAGCATTACAGACTAGCCAAGTATTAGCAAGTACAAAGATGAACATGCACATTTTTAACCCTTTTATGTGTAGCACATTTATTGGAGAGGCTGCCCATTACTACTTTGTAACTAACATTCACAGCCACAGTATAAAAACCTAATATGCACTAAAGAAAATGACAATCAAAATGAAATTATGTAGAAATAGTTCAATTCAGTCTTGAAAATTTGAATTTAAAAAGACAACTAACAAAAAAATACAGCAGTAGTCTCCTTAACTTTTCCATAAACAGTAACCCTAATTTCTCTCTCAAAGTCACTGTGCTGAATTCCAATGTTTTGAGCCCAAGAGGAAAAATATCAGCAAACAAAATGCCTCCTCATAGATTGATGAGCACATTCAAACTGAAAATAGGATGGTAAGTTGTAGGAGAAAAGAACTTCTGTACAGCAAACTAATGTGGTTATGCAGAAGCTACTTTATTGTTTACAATAAGCAACAGTTATAGATTCTAGGATGTATATTCACGCAATCACGCATTATTTGATTGGATTTTCTGCTTGGTTTACGTGGCTGGTATGCACTCTTCAAGGTACTTAATTGGTTAAAGTCTATCATCACATCGAGTCCACTTTTATCTGAGGTTTGCATTCTTGATGGTCAGTTTCTCAGGCTCTTTGTTCTTATTTTAGTCCTGCTTTTGCTTCAGTGGCCTTGGTGAATTCTTGAGGGTTTGCATAACAAAATTACAGGTGTTCTGATAAGATTACAAGGAGTTTGGCTGGTACACAGAATGACCCAACTCATGCAAATACATTGCTACAGTAAGTGAATAAATTGCTGTGCAATAAAAGCTAATTTGTTTCAGAGCAGACAACTTGCTGTCTAGTTATACTTGCTACTCAAATCTGAAACCCTGTTTTCTGGTAACACTGACATCATTGCTTGGGTTATTTTTTCCCTCATGAATTCATCTGAATGTGGCACAGAGCTACTGTCTCTATCAGAGGATTGCCTTTCTCACACAATTCAGAAACATGATAAATAATTAGTTCAATGAGATATTACTAGCAGAGCCAGAAATAAATAGGAGGTTTTTGTCAGGCTGAGAGTAAATGCTACTAAGAGACAAGCAAGTACCATACAGCATTCATCATTTGTAAGGTAAATGACTTCTTCTGAATTCACTCAGGCAGCAAATGAACACCTGCCAATGCTGATCAGAGAGAAGTAAAATATTGCATCTAGGGATGAAGTGTTGTTGGGGTTTTTTTTATCTTGTTTTCTTTTTCTTTAGTTGAAATAATTTCTTTCCTCTGTGGAACGAGAAATTTTGGCTTAGAGGTCAAAAAACAAAGGTTTCTCAGGAGAGCTTTGTTGTTCATGTGGCACTGTCAAAATGTACAAGCTATTAGCAAAGCAGTACCTCTTTTATCCCGTTTAGTCCTCTACATACAGGAGAATAGGGGAAAAAAACCCACCTACTCAGTTCTTACAAACTTTCTGATATTTCTGACGCTTGCTGAGTCCAACCAGGACCTCCCAGTCACTTCAGGAAAGTCTGTGTCTGCAGGAGAAAAGCTCCTACTGAGGGAGGGAGGAAATCAGACAGCGCCTCCTCCCAAGTATTTTGGTACCCAGTTTTACAGGGATAAGTTAATTTTAATAGGATACTAATCTGGGAAGATTTGATGTCTTCACAGTATGACTTCCAGTGCAGAAAGAGTCCTTATTATTGTTTATTTAGGGGCAATACAGAAAAGAAAATTGAGAAAATAATAAAATCAGAGAGTATTGCACATCTCATTCTTAACTTAAGCAGTGAGCCCTGTTTTAGTCATACAACATATGGGGGTTTCCCAATCTTTTTTTTGGCCTAGATTTATTTCTATTATTCCTAAACAATTAGCACTATATCACCTCACAGAAAAAAGTAATTATTGATCCACTCATAAAACATTTAAAATTCTTATAAAGTTCCCTTCTGTACCAATGTAATTATTAATTAGCACCTTGCTGCCTTTCGGACTTCCAGCATGTTCGGTGGGGTTACAGTAACAATGGATACAGTCAAAAGAGTAAGTCCTTACCAGTCAATTATTTGCTCTGTCAGGAAAATTCTCACCAAAATGTAAATGTTTTAGCAGAGAGGAAAAGACCAACCTCTAAAAATTTCTTTAGCAGAATTCATAAAAATACACCCTTCATACTAATCAAAAAGAAACATTTTACTTTTTTTTTTCTAGTTAAAACAAAATCATTCATTTTACATCCAAAGCATATTTCAGGAGAGATCAATTTGGGAGAACAATCTGTTTTGTGCATGTCCTGCCTTAAAAACCCTCTGAGCAAATAACCAAATCAAGAAATTATAAATTTTAAGGGAGTTACCAAAACTGTTCTTCACACAAAGACAGCAGACTTCAATGAAGAAATTACAGCAGAACCAAGCGAGGCTAAATATGAAAAATAATCAGTGGCAGAAAGAAAAAGGAATGCAACCTACCCCTGGTGTTTTTACAGATGTTAGCCCTAAGGTTTTTACTGTACTAGACTTGCAAACTGTTATAGACTTGTACACCATTTATACAATATTTGCACTACATTGTTGTAAAAGAAGACAAAGAAGATAAAACTCCAGGTGCTCAGTGTGTTCAAGTCCAGGATGGGGGCCTGGACTTGACATGTTGTAGTTTCACCTTGGGCTCGGCCTTCTGCAAGATGCTCGACACTTGGGGATGTGCTGCTGTCGCAGCTATGTATTGTCCTCCAGTTTGGAGGGTTGGGATAAACTGGCAGCTGTTTGGCTTTCTTCCTTCCTAGAGCCCATGAGAAGTTCATAACCCCTCTGGTTTCCACCCTTAACTGCTTTACAAGGATGTAAAGTTGTTAATGGGTTTCTGTGCTGCCTTGTTTTGTCAAGGCTGCCAGAATCACCTGATAAGAGAAAAGCTGGGCAGAACTGGCCCAGGCCTTATTTAACCTGAACTGTGTCTTGGAGTGTTTGTAACAAAAAGTTTGTAAACCCAAGGGTATTTTCAGCAGGGTGCACACAAATGACGATAGTCAGGAAAATCAGAGCAGGAGTTAATGTATCTCAGGGTATGATTTTCGATTTGGAAATTCAAGATACCAAACCTATTGTCACTGGTATTCAGCAGCTGAGATGATATGAATATCCCCTTATCAAACAACATACACAATCTTGTAGAATCTTACCATCAGGGGAAAAGAAATCTTGTCACGCTTTATTGGGGACACATATTTAGGAGAGGTCAAGCAAAAGTATCCCCTCATATATGTAAGACTGACAAGAAGACCAGCAGGAGGAATTTATCACATCACTAGTCAAGATTAATCTGGTGTTCTTTTTTACAGCATAATAAGCTGTTCCTCTCATGCTCTGATAAAGTTATTTTTACTTCTATTATCCTGAGGTTAAAAGAGACAGAACCAAGGTTACTACGCCTGCACTTTTTTTGGGTTAGAAAATGGCTTGCTTTTTATTTTCAAGTAACCAGATAGAATCTGTTCAAACTTAACTTGTTTTCTTAGTGAAAATTCCTCTCACAGCCTCTGTGACTACTTGTTTTGCTATAATGGAAGGGAAACTAAAAATATAGCAAAAAAAAAATCTTTTTAACAAGAAACTGATGCTGGAACAGCAAACCATAACAGTGACTCCAGAGATCTAGATGCCTTTCTGTTGTCATGAAAGCACCTGGAGGAAGCTCTGGCTCTTAGCCAGAGCTAGATTTCCCACTGAGTTTGATGGGATAAGAACTCATTCCTTCCCAATTGCTGGCAAAAAAAAAAAAAAAAATTGTATATCTTTACCGTACAATAAAAACAGTGTCTCTTTTTCCTTTGAGGTTACACAAAAGATGTGACAAACAGAGGTGACATTAAAATATAGGTGGGCTGTGCTTTTACAAGTCATCTGATTGCTGAATGAGCAGAGACCTGACTATGACTCCTTGGGCTGCAACCTTTTAAAAAGAGGTGCAATGAAGAACTTCAGTGCTGAGCCAATTGATTTTGTGCCCCTTCCAGGTAGGTCTTATATATTATGATTTTGATCTGCTGTCAGTTATCCACTGTAATAGCATTAAATTTCAATGTAATAAATTATTTTAATAGAAAATGTTCATAATAGCATTAAAATACAGTCTATTTAAGTCAATATGGCACCACATAATCTATAAATTAGTCATAAGCACTATCCACAAGTGCAAAAATGATGAAAATTAATGCAGACTAATGCAATACAAAGTATATGGATATTAAGAACAATGCAGGCTGTTTGCAACAGAATTACAATAAACAACTCCTTACATCAAAATTGTTTCACTTGGCTACCATTGGCTGGTAATTAAAAAAATATCTTGGGTAAATGTTCACTCAGTTGTTATTCCAGTTTAGATGTCATCAAGAAGATCTGTGCAGTTCTCCAAATTTTTCTATCAAACTAGAAAAATAAGGCAAGTTATTTCCCATTAATAAACTACAGATAAATCCTGTTCTTTCTTAGTAGGGGTTAATAGGACATTATCCATATAATTCAAAATGAGGCTGTGTTTCTAAAAAAAGCGACAGAAGTCCTTGCATAAATTTCTTGTTCTTTCATGGCACCACAGTGAAATAGGAGAAGCTATCTATTTATAAATATTTTTGTTTTACCTTGAAATGTTGTACATATTATTATAATTTAAATAATGACCCACTAGCTTTAAACATATGCCTATGAGCCAGATTAGGCATTTGAGACATCTGCCTGGGTCTGCCAGATTTGACGTTTGATCCAAGGACATCTGCAACCTCCTGGAGCCACAACTGGAGCCCAGACAGGACAGTCCAGGACAGAGTACACTTGGTATTAAATCCCTATATTTAAGTGCTGAATCTCTCCATGTCCAACAGCCCCTTTCCTGGAATAAGGCATAGCAAACAGCAAATTGCAGTTTCCTAAATCAGTTGAGATATCAATTTGAGGACTGGTGAGTTTCAAATTAATGAAAAAGCAGTCTGTCGCCCAGATCTGTTATTAGAACTCAAATTGTGTCGGGGAGGTTTATGATATGCCGTTATTTTATGAATAAGCCAGCAATTGAATAATTTTTTCTTGCAATGTCAGTGGGAACTTGGTGTTGCCAACTAACTGCTACCAGGAACTGCTGGTCAGTGCCATCACAGCAGGCAGCAGGTACAGGTCTAGGCTCCAGCTCAGTCCCAAGCTCAGCACCACCTGGAATCATCTCCCACTTATCATAAGGAGGTTTGTTGGGCACCCAGGCTTTGCCAGACACCAAACTCCATGGCAACGTTTTTCACAGTTATCAGGGCTATTCTGATGAAGTGAGAGCAAGCAGCTGCTCAAGAGAGAACACCTGTCATCACAAGCAGAGGTCAATCTGAGCTCTTCAGGAGCACCAAACCACACCATTGAACCAAGCCCGGGCTGCAGAAGGGTGGTCAGTGAGCTCATACAGATCTGAACAGGCCACCACACCAATGATGCATTCTGCCCAGTCTACACCCAGGTTAAGCCAAACACATTATTATTATTTAAGAACTTAAGTTCTTATACCCTTCACAGTCTGTTCTCAAAGAATTTATGCAGATTTCTGTGTTTTGTTCAAGATGTTGCAGAACACATCACTGGAATGCTCCACACTCTATTCCAGCAAGCACCTGGATCAATTCCCATCACATTTTCTAACCTTCAGCATCTTTCTTTACTGACAAATAAAGTTATCAAGCTGCTCAAAAGACAACAAATTTCCCTTCCTCCCCCTACAGAAATTTCATATAACAGAATCAGCTTGTTTTCCTCATTG
>VWYE01026979.1:0-128474 GCA_013398995.1 Alaudala cheleensis
CCACAGAAAGAAGAGGTGGTAAAAAGAAAATGAAATCTGGGCTGTGCTACTCTGTCCATGGCAGTGTGGTTTAGATTTAGAGGCAGGTATGGCTGCTTTTGACAGGAAGGTAGTAGGTGTGTCAGAGAGGCTCAGACAGGCCAGAAACACCTGCCTGTGGCCCCCTGGCATGTGGGAGCTAAGCAGCATATCTGTAATTACCAGGTAACCAATGTGAAACAACCACAGGGCCAAATCAGAAGGCCCTGCAAAAGCCCTGGCAGCAGAGCATGGAAGCCTCCAGCAAGAGCAGCAGGGGCCATTCCACAGTGAAATGTAGCCTCACTAAGAGAGCAAAATGTGTCCTCCCCTCCTGCCTGCTCTCTGCCCTTCCAAGCCATCACACGGAGCTGCTGAGGTGTAAGTGGCTTTCAGTGGGTCAGAGAAACAATAAAGTGTGGGGAAAAAAGAGTAACCAATGTTTCCTTGGATGCAGTAAGTGCAGACAGCAGGTGAAATGGGCAAACTGACTTCACTGAAGAGGAAAGCCCTGGGAAAAATCTCCTGCACTCAGTGCAGTCACTAGCTGGACTCTGTTCTTGTTTCCAATCAAAGCTGGCCTTGCACAACTTGCTTCACCTCTCCCTTTTCCTTCCTTGCTGTGGAACAGAGACTGCTCCTGATAATCTGTACACGCAGCATTTGGTATGATCCAGGCCTGCCTCAGGGTGGTGCAAGATTGGTACTCAATTTGCAGTGAGTAATTCAGATTAACTCTCTTATACAATTTGGGTCACTCTAAGGAAGCTTCACAGGTGGCCTAATCGCTCCCATGCAATTTTGGGTGCAGCCAAAAGCTGACATAACACAGAAATGTACTTCAGGGCTTATTATTATTTCAGGAATGTGAGCAGCAAACAGTGCTGTGTGCTTAATTTACCTTTTTTTCATTGATGTCCAGCAGCTCCTCTTCCTCACCTACTTGTTCTGGCAAGTCCTTGATTTTATTCAGCAGTTCTGCTTTGGGTGCTGAAACGCTGTAGTAAGCAGGACAGGTGATCAGGGTGACAGGAGCTTCCTTTTCCTCTCTCCTACACCACAGTGAAGAAAAAGGAAGAGTTCAGTCTGAGCCTGACTTTTCCCAGTGTTCAGATCCATGGTTTTCCAGGACTCCCTCTCAGGTACCTTCCCAGTGTAATTTCCCACCGGGACAAGGCAGATTCCTGCCATCAGGGGGTGCATGCCAGCTGCTGTCCCAGCACAGCACAGCCCCTGGGTTTAAAGGTGACTGGACACAGCTCTGCACAGGATTTACCTTGCTGAAGGTCAGCCAGCACAGCTCGGCTGGAGGTGGCCAGACTGACCTTACCTGACATCATGCAGTACATCTGACTTCGGGACAGTTCTCCAGCTGCCACCTGGAAGTCTCTGTCCTAAAAAACCCACACTGAGGGACTTGGGCTGATCTTGTAGTAGGTGGGTCCCCTCATCCCTCCTTCCAGAATTTGGCCTCTTGTTATCTCTGTGCCTGCCATTATTTTAATCCTGATTTTACTTTCGTATCTCTGTTCCTTTGCTTTGGACTGAACTGCTTCAGATTACTCAGGTTCAGATAGCAAAATCCAATTATACCTCCAGAGATGTTTCATTTCCTGCTGTTTCCAAGCTCAGCATTGTTTTCTACACAGCCCAGAGGGGTGAGCTCAGAGCCCAAACACAGAGCCCACCACAGAGCCTAGCCCATGAGAAAGGCTGTTTGGAAATGCCCTGCCAGGCCTCACACCTCTGAACTGCAAAACTCACTCTCACCTATAGACATGCAGAAAAATTTGGCACAGGATGTCCTTAGAAGCAAGGGAGCAGGGAGTTCTGCCCAGGAGTGCTTACGTGTCACCCGCCGCTGCCATCCTGCCGGCTTGTGTCTGCGACATCTTCCTCTTCATGTTGTTCTCCTTCAGCACACTGGTTCCACCTGGGAAAATCCCTTCCATCAAGTCCATGGTTGTCTTCATTTTGGAATCTGGATCCAGGATATCAGCCAGAGACTTGTCTTTATGGACAATTTCTTTTGCTAGAGCTTCTGACTTAATATCCTCGGGGGTCTTGTTCTTTGCCTTCACTGGGGGTGCTGTGCTGGTTATCCCGGATTCCAGGCTGGCATTTTCCAATGCTGGCTCTCTGGGGTTACCTTCAGGCTGAGTTATGAGCTGTCTGTCAGTGCTCTGAGGCCCTTCAGAAGAAGCAGGGGACTGGTGCTGCTGATCCACAGCACATGGAGAGCCAGTACTCTTTAATGGTGTTGGCCAGTTATTTTCACTGGTGCAGGTGCCCAGCCCTGTTATTTCCCTCTCAGCCAGGGCTTTGGGAAAGCTTTTGAAGCTGCTGTGGACAGAAACATTCTGTGAGATAAAGAGATACCTACCACCCAGGACCACTGTGAACACAAGGTAAAGGCCTAAAAAAGGCAAGTTTTCCTTCTCTCTCACTTGTTTTTGTGTTTCACTTATCATTCCAATATGGAAGGTCCACAGTGCGAAGCCACTGGCAACAGAATTGTTTTGTCCCTTCAGCCTGGGCACTGCTGGATTTTCCTTCCAACACAGAAAGAACTAGAGAATACCAAGTCACTTTTTTCTGCTGGCAGTCTGGGGACATTGTGCCTGCCCAGCCAGGGAGTGCCATCCTGAGCAGCTCTACCCATTTGTCCTCGCTATGTTGGAAAAGCCCATCACTACTACAGCCCCAGCCAGATTCTTCCCAGATGGATATCAGAGCAGTTCCCTGGGAGTGAGGAAAGCTGTGCTGAGTTAAACCACCTGGGCACCTTGCCCAAAGTCCTATCCTTCAGGAGAATTTCCCTATACAGCCTGACTGTGACATATTTGCATTGTCATTTCTTGGCACATTGTCACTGTTTCATAACAGCATTATTTTGTGCCAGGTCTAAAATATATTCTGGGATATACTAACTGTTTGGAAAAACCCATCACAGATTTCCACGGCTGTCTCTCAAAATCCAGTAACTGGAAGGAGCCAGCAGCCATTCCAGCTCTGTGGTGGAGAGAGTCAGAAGCAACCACACTTAAATCTGCAGAGAGAACGAGCCCAGGAGTGTTCCCCACCAAGTCCCCTGTCCTGGGGGTTTTGGGGAGCACCTGTCAGTGCACCTGCTGGTGGACCTTGCTCTGGCCACAACCTTTGAGGCCACTAGTGGCAGAGCAGCAGTGAGTTTGTGTGTCCCTGTCCCCTGATAACGTGCAAACTCCCCGCCCGGCCGGCAGCTGGGGGTCCCCCAGCACGTGGGATGAGCCCCATGTGTCCCAGCCCTGCATACCTTACTGTATATGGCCCTGCACCACCCGAGCTGCCGCGCTCCAGCTCGCCCTTACCTCACGCTGGCCTCCTCCAGGAGCCGGGGGGATTTGTCTCCAGCTGCCCCATTCCCCTCAGCAGGAGGGGGAGGAGGTGGGAATTCCTCCGTGCCGTTGGCAGAAGTGCAAGAGCTCAGCTCGGGCAGAGGACGGGACGGCGGTGGCAGGGAGAAGGGGGGTTGGGCAGGCGCGACAAACACCTCATCGTCCTCCTCATCCTGCAGGGATGGCGGGGGCGTGAGCTGCAGCCCCGACTCCGAGATCCGGAGCTGGGTCATGGCCTGGGGAGAAGGAGTCTCTGGGTCAGAGGAAGTGCTGCTCTGTGTGGGCAGGGATTGCCACCTCTGGGAGGGCTTTGGCCCGGCCGCCGGGGGAGACACCATGGCCCTCACGTAGCTGCTGTCTTTGGCCGAACCTGTCTTTGCCCACACCGCTTTGGGCGGGAGGGACCTGTGCAGCAGCCCGGCTTTCCTTCTCCACAGCATCTCTTCCGCGGGAGTCTCAGGGGATCTGTCCTGGACAGCATCCAAAGGCTGTGCCTGAGTGCTCTCATTGCCCTCAGGGGGAATAGCCTCTCGTTTGGCATGGTGCTGTCTTGGAGCCTGGCTGTCACCTGTGCTCTGGAAGTCTGAGGGAGCCTGGGCTGGTGTATTAGGGGAAGAGTGGCCAGGACCAGAGGGAGTGAGGTTAAGGAACAAGGATTTAAAGCCTTGCTTTTGCTCAGGATAGTGACTCCTTGCCTCTGTTGGGGCTGGGAAAAATGCAGAAGTCCTGCTATCTGGCCTGGAAAGTTCTGAGAGCTTGTGATTCTCGACCAGCGTGGCAGGCCCAGCAACAACCTCTGTGCTGCGCAGGGGATGGGGATAGTAACTTGTGAATGCCATTTTCTCAGAGGAGCTTCTTTCCTTCTTGCTGGAATACCTAAATGCCAAGAGACAGACCATGGTAAGATTAATAACTCATCAATGAGCAGGAAGATTTTTTGTGCACCTCCTTAATGGGCAAGTTACCAACGCTATCAGAGGCCAGCATCATTGCCTGCTGGTCTAGGTGAGGTACAGCTGTGCTTTGAAACTGGTAGTGAAATCCAGAGCAAGATCCACTCCCTTCCACCATCTCCCATCAATTTCAGTGTGTGCTACATCGCACAAGTAGGAAGCACCACAGCAGTAACTGAGTGGAAAAAATATTAGGAAAACCTAATGCTTGGCTTCCTTTCCCACTCTCCTTTCAATTTTGTTTGTTACAGATGGGGTGAGGAGCAATTGTTCTAAGATAGACTATTTGGCATTATCTACCATCAGACTCCATTGTCAATTGCTTGTAATCTTAAGAATTTCAGCTCTATGGGCCAAATATTCCCGTAATGTTATCTGCTCCTTTTGGAAAGGTGCCATTAAAATGATTCAACTGTCTCCAAGAACAAAGCAAGGCCAAAAAATGCACTATTTTGACTACAGAGAAAATTGAAAAAAGCTCTTGTAGCCTTGGAATCCTGTTAGAAGAAAGAGCACCCTCAGACAGGCAGGTGTGACAAATACCAAACCAAACACATTCCAACTGCAAGCAGATGTTAAGGCTGCAAAGCCAGCAGATTGAATTATTCCTTCCAGGTCTTTTAGGGTGTTCACATTTGAGACTGTGAAACAGCATCTGGCCTTTGGAGTGAGGATCCTGCTTGGAATCTAGAGCCAAACCTATTTGCCTGTCTGGCTGTTTAGCTGGAAAAGAAACTGAGTAGTAATAATGGCACTGGCAGATGCAAGAGAAGGTGGCTTGGAACTAGAAGACCATAGCATAAACCAGTAAAACACAATGAAACACTACTGCCAGTGCATTTTCTGTTCTTGAGATGCATTGTCAAATAATCCCCACACTGCCAATCTGTGATGCTGGAGACCTGGGCCCCAAATTTGTTCTCCAATCTACTGGTACAAATTAAGAATAACTCTGTCAAAGACATGGGTTGTCCTGGCTTTATTCTGGTGTGACTGAGAATAGAATTTGGCAGCCTGTGCCTGGGGATGGGGAAACTCTCCAGACAGGCTGCTCTTGGTATTGTCTGTGGTTCCCGGACAGTAGCAGTGTGTATTCTTTTCAGATGCTCAGTGTTTGTCAGGAATGCCAGATGGTGACTCTCTAATTCAGAGATCTCTCCCACTGTGGAAACAACTGTGGACTCTAAAGCTGGTGGAGCAGTTCCCAATGTTGTGTGACACCTGGGGAGCACAGGAAGAGCACGTATGACTGGACTAAGTGACTGCTGACCAAGGTTTTCCTCACTTAACCATCGGATTGTTTTCCTCCTCAAGCATGAGGTAGCAGGGATGGTCCCATCTCCTCTCCAGCACATGGAGCACCTGTATCCCAAGGAAACCTAGAAATGTAATTCCTACTGCCTGCCTTGCCTGCCTGAAGGCCCCATGCATGGAAAATGCTTCTCCTATTGTTTTATCTTTTGGGAAATCCAATTCTGAGCAAGAAGGGAAAGCAACCTCCCATCTCCCAGAAGAAATGTGCTTGCGAAGCATGCGGGATGCCTATGCTGCACAAGCATCATAAAACTGTTAATAACCAATAATCTTTGTGCAGTGAAGCATGAAAATGAGAAACCTGCATTTCGTGCCCCAATAAACTTGTTGTCAGTCTGGGTGTTCAATCCCATTACTTGGAAAATAGGTTGGGGAAAAAAAAAAAAGAAGGCACAAGCAGTGATTGAGCAGCAGGATGAAAAGCCATTTCTAGGAGAAGGGGAGGCAGGAGGAATTGAAACAGCTGCACTGCTCTCTTAGGAATAAACATGGAAAAAGTTATTCCAAATCAAAGTAAACGAGCGTGTTTTAAATAATCCTGCACGCAGATTGAGTCCCTTTAAAACAACATTTATGTGTTCTTAGGGGCAAAAATGGCCAGAAGTAAGATCAGACAGAGTAGGAGCCTTCCTCTGCTTCCAGCTGTCACTCCCTGACCCAGAGCTGCATAGAGAAACCTTTGGAGACAGCAGTGTTAACTCCCACTGTGACCACAGAGGGCTGGCATTTACTGCAAGTTTGTGAAGAACAGAGCTCCTTTGTGAACAATGCTTTTAGTCCCTCTTGATGGCTTTTACTGTAATGGGAGTTAGCTGTTTGGGCACTCGGGGCTTAGGGCAAACATCTATTTATTATTTAAATGTAAATACAGCACGATCAACTTCAGTTCTTGTTAACTTCAAAACAATCCAGGGCAAAATGGAGACTTACATAAGACACTGAGTTTTGTGCTTACGCTTTTCTATTTTTAAAAACATTTCTCTCTCCCCTGTTGGTGAGCAAAACATCCTGCCTGGATGAAGGGAAGCAGCCCAAAGACCATCTCCCAGTTGAGCAAGTTGATTAAGGAAATACCCTGGGTTTAGTCCCTTGCTTTTGGGGAGGCAGCATCCTGGATGGATAAAACCAGCCAGAGTGGGACATCAAGGTATTTTTTCCTTTAGGATCCTTCAGTGATGGTATCACCCAATGTGAGTTCCAACAGCAGATCAAACACATTCTTAGAAGTTACCTAAGTGGAAATTTGCTGCACAAACATGCTCCACGATGACATGAAGAGGACTTGATAGCAAATTAATGTCTGCAGTGAAAGAAAAAGCTTGTAGCGGCTCCTGCTAAGTCTGCTGTGCACAGCACACCTGCAACTGTGTTTGTGCAGGTCTCAGCTCCAGACAACCCACAACAACTGCTGCTGCCAGGGGCATGGCCAGAGCTGGCCCTGCAGTGACACAGGGGACATGCACACACACCCACCTGGCTCCTGTGCTGATCACAGAGAAGGGGTCCCTCGCCATGGGGCCGAATTCACCGCTCTCTCTTCTCAGCAGCTCCTGGGGTACCCAGACAGCACCAGCAGCGAGCAGAAAGCAAAACAAAATACCAAAACATGGATGAGAATGCCTTGCAAAGCCTGAGAGCAAGTCATTCCCCATGGCTATCCACTCCTTCCTATCTCCAAACAAATTCCTGCAGTGACAGTGCAACGTGATTTGTATGCAGCCTGAAAGGAACATGAAGCACTGTACACAAGGCCCTGAAAAACGAACAGTGAGTGAGGCAGAGAAGTCTGCTGCTAAACTGGAAATAAACATTTCCCACAAAAAATCTGAAACGGCCAAAAGAAATCTAATAAATAATTAAAAAGAAATCACCCTCTTGGTTTGGCTTTGACCCTCATGTTTATAGCTCTGGGTTTGCATTGGAGATGCATCAGAAACAAACCTAATGAAGAAAGCACTTCAACATATACTTCCCTTTCAAACAGACCCTATGGATTGGTGTATATGCTGGAAGTCAAGCCAGGATTTAAGAACAGGATTTTCCCAAGTGCCTTGCTGCCTATGGGACTAATCCTCATTCCACAGGTGGTTACAGCTAAACCCCTCTGGGAAATAGCCATAAGGGCTCTCCCCTCTTCAGTGCCTGAACTAAGATCCTGTGAGCAGGTCTGCAGTGCTCTTCATCCTCTTCCCCAGCCTGGCTTCCATCAGAACCTCTGGTTTGGCTGCTGAGTGTATGAACAATTAAAAATGAGCCAGGAGGGGGAAATAAAGATCTCAAGAACTGCCCTGTACCTCCTGCCTGATAAGGGTTGGGCGGGGAAAAATTAATTGGGGCTGCTTGTCATCCAACCTGTCACTGAAAAGTACACTTTGGTGATTTTTGTCTCTGGATGTCTGGTTTTGCTGCTGCTTTGATCGGCAAGCGTGACAAAATGGCACAGATGGGCCTGGTGCCTGTCTGGGGTGGAAAAATACTGATGGTGGGATGAGACAGGGGTGGTTCTGGAAGTGCATTCTGGTTACTTGATATTCACAAGCTGCTTTTTTAATTCACTCTATTTAAAGATGTGGTGTGGGAGCTGAGGGCTGCTGAGGGAGGATGTGTAGAATGAAGCACACAGTGGGTTTTGGAGTGCAGCTTCTTCCCCCCACCCCAGTTTGGTCCATTTGGGAGATGCTGCCCAGAGCCTCCTCTCTTGTCACTTGACTCCAGACCACTTTGTTGCTCCTGGATAATCTGCTCTGAGCCAGGAGGGAGTCCTCCTGCAGGAGTGGAAGATGTCCTGGATCTCAGCTGCTCTGTAAGTATGTGAGCCTCTCCCAACACTCAGCCTATTTGGGGCTAGGAGCCTGTCCACACATTTGGTTGTTTGCTCCCTCTCTCTGTGATAAATGGAGCCTGGCATGGAAACAGAGATGGGGCAGCAGACCCAGCACAGTCTAAATCCATGTGGCTCGACCAGTTGTAGTTTCCTAAATAGGTCTGAACAGATTTTATCCAGCTGAAGAGCTGGCCTGGGCAGTTGTTCTTTAAGAATTTAGCCTGGTTCTACTGTTTACCATCATCAGAGTCAGTAGAATTCCCCATTTGTGACATCAGTGCAATGCTCCCAACCACCAAGCAGGGGACATGGAAGGGCCAGGGTCTCTGTTCAGTTTTATCTCCCTGGATGTTTCCCTCCCGGGCTGGAGGCTAAACATAATGGTTATTTGCCAGTGCCTCTGCCCAGCACTGTTGGGCACAGTGGGAGCCAAGGCAATTCCAAGCAGGCTCTAATCCTCTCTACTTTGCACCAGGAGAATGGGCTGATGCCATCCTAGTGAGACACTCCACCAGCAAAGTGCTCAGTGCTTCTCTGGTGCTACTGGCAGGTAAGAACAGGACACCCCAGATGGGATGTCCAGAGCAGCAGCAACAACACACCAGCATATGCACTGAAATCCCAGCATCCCTGACACCCCTGACACAGCCCAGCAGGGGGAGAGCTGAACCCCAGCAGAGATCTTTTAATTAAGGTGCACTAAACTGCCCCAGCACGTGCTGAATCTGTCTCTAACCAAGGAAGTCCCAGCCACTGATGCCTAGACAATCTTGTTCTCCGACACCGCCCCACTCCCTGGTTCTGAGACCCCGCTGGTGGGTGCACATCGTCCCATTCCCACATACCTGGTGTTTCTTATCCGCCGTGGGAGACGACCTGGAACGCACGTGCACAGGGACTGGCTGATTGTCGTACCTATCCAGCAAGTCTTCCACAGACACTGATTTCCCAGATTTTCTGGTGGTGGAGGGTGTTTCAAACACCTGTTCCTGCTTCCTGTAGCGAGGCTGGCCCTGCATGCCCAGCAGGTCTGTCTGCGTGCCTTTGGTGAGATCCGATCTGGGTCTGTAATCCTGGCACCTCTCTGGTTTGGGCCGGCTGGTGACCAGGCTGTCCTGGCGCCCTGGCACCTTCTCATCTCCACTCGTGTCCAGGTAGTCCATCAGCCCAGGGGGAAGGGTGGAAGACATCCGTCCCGTCCTGGATATCCGCTCTACGGACTCTCTGCGGCGGTAAAGGTTCTGGTCCTGGAGGGAATTCATGCTGGAGGCGGAGGAAAGGCTCTGGCTGTCGGGGCCACCCAGCTGCAGGTAGGAGCTGTGGGAGCGCTCCCGGAGCAGCCCGATGTCCTGTGAGGACGGCCGGCGCCCCGTTTTGCGCTCGATGTAGTCGGCCAGGGCGTTCTGCTGGAGCTGCTTGAGCTCCGGCTTGGACAGGCTGGCTGTGGAGGAAGCTTTGCCGTCCCTCTCGAAGATCTTGCGCCGGTCGGCCACTGTGTTCTCTGGGAAGATAAAATGGGTGCTTTTCTTCTGGAAGGAGAAAGGCGACGGCTCCCCGTCCGAGATGCCCACCTCATTCATCTTCTCGGGCTCCGAGTAGGAGCGCTTCTTCTGCTCCGCCGTCAGCCGCTTCCGGCCCCCGATGCGCAGCACGTGCTGCGTCCTGGCGTAGTCCAGGCTGGAGAAGCCTCCTTCTGTGGGCGTGATGCTGTGCCTCTCCTTGGGGGTGTGTGGGGACGGCGCCGTGCTCCTCATGCCCACGTGGGCCGAGGCAGGCCTCTGGGGCACCCTCTTGGGAGTGTTCCCGAACGGGGGGCTGATCCGCCGGAAGGAGGTGGCCCTCAGCACCCTGGACTGGGCATCCTTAATGCTGTTCCTGTAGGCTCTGTTAAACAACGTGTCCAGCTGCGACCCGTGCGCATCCTGGATGTTATCCTTCCAGAGGATCTCCTTCTCAGGCTCACCTCCCAGCTGGAATGTGCTTCTACTCCTCGGAAGCTGAGCTGCCCTTATTTGCACCTCACTTTCAGGACATGGGCTGTAGTAATCACTGGGTCTTGCTTGCTTCAACGACGCCACCATCTGCAGCTCTACGGGGCACCAGTCAGCTTCTTCCAGCTTCCCGTTCCTGATGGATGGGCTGGAGCCCCTTCCTGGCTCACTGGGCAGCTTGCTCCTCATGTCCTCTGGGCTGTGCACGGAGCACCTTGTGCCAGCAGGCTGGCTCGTCCTGCTTGGCCCATAGTGCTGGCCGAAGCTGGGAACACCAGCACTCTGGGGCCGGGGAGTGCTCTGCTCCCGCTGCTCAAACTTGTTGACCTTCTCCAGCACCGAGCAGCAGGGCTTGCCAACCTCTGGTTTGCTGTAGGGAAAGCTTTGGGTGCTGCTAGAGCTGAGCCGGCTCCTCCCGAAATCCAAGGTCTTTGGGAGCTGAGGTGAAGGGGACTCTTTGCACTTTGGCTCAGCAGCATGTAACAGAGCCACACTCGTGCCCTCATCCTGCTGCCTCGTGAAGGCCTGTGGGTCCACATCACTCCACTGTCTGTGCCTCTGCTCCCTGTGATCCTTCTCCTCTCTGCTGTTGCTGTTCAGGAAGGACAGTTTGGTGTTGGAATAACCCTCACCTGGTTGCATCTCCCTTAGCTCGGAGCTGCTTTGCCGCCTGGAGCTCTCTGGTATGTTCTGCAAGGAAGAGAAGCCATACTGCTTGGCCTTGCTGTGACCCCATGGATAGGGAGCACCAGCATCTCTCTCATTTACCTGTGTGTTGCCATTTTTATCCTCCTGGGATCCAGGTGTCCAGTCCTCTTTGGGCTGGTAATGGGTTTTCCTCTCACTAGCATCCATCAGCTGGGGTTGTGGACCCTGGAAAATGGGCTTGGAGGCCTGTGTGGTACCTGTGGTCTCTCGGTGGCTGTGTGCTGCCTTGTAAAGGGGTAACAGCTCCTCCTTTTGCGACGCAGCCAGGCAGAGCTCGGGGCCTGCTACGCTGGGAGGTTTCTGCTGGATGAGTTTGGCTTCATGCTTTCTCTCAGTGGCAGGGGGCTGGTAGAAGATGGTCGACCTGTTTGTAGTGCTTTGGTTTCCATTCTCATCCAAGCCCAGGGTGCTGCTGGCTACAGCCTTGTCATAAGAGCTCGGGAGGGCTGGGGAGTACCCACTTTCTTTGGCCAGAGCTGGGTAAAGCGTCCCGGTGCTGCTGGCGGAAGGCCGGGGCACCTGGGCGTAGTGCGGCTCTGGGGAGGGAACGGCATAGACACCAGTGGGCAGCAGCGGCTGCCCTGGCTGGGCTGCCTGGGAATAGCTCTGCTTGGGCTTCATGGTGGGGCTGCTCTCCGGGCTCTTCTCCACCACGGTGTGCAGGTGCCCTTCTCCAAAGGACGGTTTCAGCAGTGGCCCCTGGGACAGGGAGCTGGTGAGCGGTGCCCAGGCCCCTTTCGGCGGGGTCCGGCCGGGCTTGTTGGGCTCGAGGCCGGTGCCTGAGGCGGGCCTCTCGTGGTGCCTGATGGCCGCGTAGCTGTCGCTGCGGGCGGGAGGCAAGGGCGGTCCCTTGGGGGGCTGGCTCTTGCTGTCGGAGGGGCCCTGCGCCGGCTGTGCCCAGGAGGACGCCGCGCCGTGCCGGCTCAAGGCGTGGAGCCTGCCGCGGCCGTCCAGGGAGGCCCGGGCGTCGCCGCTGGGAAGCAGGGACGAGGGCTTCACCTCGTACTCCTGGGAGATGCGCTGCTGGGCGTCGTACACCGTCCGGACGTAGCGGATGTCCGCCTGCCTCATGCCCTCCGGCAGCCCCCGGCGGGACTGCGCGCTGTCCGGGGAGCACGAGTGCTCCTTGCCGAACGGAGCCACGGCGTACTCGGGGATGCTGGAGTTGGTGGAGAAGGAGCTGTAGGCAGAGTCTCTCTTGCTGTGCAGGTGCGAGAGCTGGTCGATGCTGTTGGTGGATTTGGCCGGGGACAGGTGGCAAGGGTGGTAGGCAGGGGAGGAGTGGTCCAAGCTCTCCATGCTGCCCCGGGAGCTGTACTGATCAGGGCTCCTCCTCAGATAGCCATGCTCGTACGCACAGAGATCGCTGGTGGAGGAGCTGGGGCACAGCGAGAGAAGAGTGAAAACCAGCAGAGGAGAGGCACAACAACTTATAAGTGAGCTCAGAAGCAAGATGTTTAGCTTTGAGATGAAAACCCATATTTGGGCCTTGCTCCATCCCCTGTTTGGAGTCATCCCAGTTCACAAAGAGGAACTGCTTGACATTGCAACACATGGCTCTTATTTACCACAGAAGGGTGGGAGGGAAATACAGACAGAAAGATGGTGCATCTCTGGAGCCAGGGAGGATCAACCCCGCCTAGCAAACCCATCCAAAGCCCTTGGAAAGCTGAATGAGCACCGATGCCACTGAGGAGGAGGAGGAGGAGGAGGAGAGGAGCATTAGGGGCATCCTGGGGGGAATCTAATCTCTTTCTTTTTTTCCTATTTCATTTCTTTTTATGGAGATGAAGGCTATGCCCTGGCAAGCTTCCTGGAAATTCAGCTGTCCCAAGGATAGTTTGTTTGCTGCGAGAAAAGTAAGCTTACAAGAAGAGATGTATGTGCCTGTGCCTGGAGGAAAGTGGGGTGCAACCATAGAAACAGTCTGAGAATTCCCAGGAAGTCTGCACTGGCGCCTCATCTTCTAGCTTAGCAGGTTCAGGTACACCTTGGGACTTTCTCTGAGGTGTCTAAAGAGGACTCATGGCCACCAGAAAAGTGATCAAAAAAGAAGGATATTCACAGACCTTCCTATCCATGGGAAGGGAGTTCTTTGTGCCAGTCCCTTTTTTATATCTCACAAGGGGACATCACAAACTTCTGCAGAGTTTGCCCTGGCTAATCTCCCCTTCCAGATTCAAGCAAATACCGAGGACTTGAGAATGTAGCCTGAGGATTTCACTTCTCTTCCCTCTCTTCCCAGCTTCCCTTCCTCAGGTATCACTTTCTCTAGTTCCCTGTGCAACTACAGGTGCTGGCTTGGCAGAGCCATGGGGACACATCAGGAAGGGACAGGCTGTGGCAGAGCAAGGCACAGAGCTGAGAGCTGGCTCCAAGTCACATCCCAAACAAGGGACAGACCCAGGGGAGAAGGCTGCTAAGGATGAGGAAAGGCAGAAGAAAGCCTGCTCACAGCAGCTCTGCAGAGAGATGCAAAGGAACACAGACAGGAAGAGATATGGCAAATCTCAGGACAAAGCTGGTTTACTCATTTAAATGCACCATTCTATTCTGGATTCAAATAACCATCTCCCTGGCAATGCCCAGCACAGCCCTAGCCAGCTGGCCACTAGATGCTCCCCGTGCTCCTCCTCAAGCACCCGGGAGACAGAGCCATGCTGCCAAAGGCTCTGCCAGGAACTGCCTGGGAAGCAAAGCCCCTTGGTGGGAAAGGAGTACACTCCAGCATGAGCTGTGCTGAGGCCACAGACCAACACACTTTATTTTCTGCAACCATCTCCTCACTTCCTTTAATGCCCTTTTTTCTCTTTCCTCTCTTCTGCCAAGGATCAGTCTCGCCAGTAAAAGTGATGTTTCAATCTCAGAGGCTATAATGGAGAGTTTCAAACCCTTCTGCCTCTCTGGGGAAAATCTTTCAAGGGCAGAATTTAAACTAGTCCTTCCTCAAGCTGCCCTGCACGTTCAGCTAGGATAGAGCAGACTCCTGCAGAAAGCCACTGCCAAATCAGGAAATCCCTCCCTGAACTCCTCACCCTGTGAGCACTGTCGTTGATGCACTGTTGGCTGCTCCATTACACTGACAGGCTCAGCTTCCTACACCCTTTTCTTCCTTTTTTTCCAATAGGCCAGTTTAGACTTTGGATTTCTTCTCCTTTGCTGGGGAAACAACCATGCTGTGTTTCTATACGGGGGTATCCATAGAAAGCTCTATCAGCATCCTGGCAGTGGGCTCCCATCTTCGTAGGAAGGGGGATTTTTAAAGCAGTTAAATTTCCTAGCTGCTGATCACCTCACAGAGCACTTATAGGAGGGACTCAAAGCCACTCTATCTGGGAAGCCAAATAGGAACTGAAGCCTTTGTAACTCTAATCGGAGCCCTGGCTGTCTGTAAACCTGTCCAGCTGTAGGGAGGCGACTGGTTCCATTTTCCCACTACACCTTTGCCCTCTCCCTTCCCTCCACAACTGTGTGCTACTTACCTGGAGTGGTAGGACTGATGCCAAGGGGTGCCAAGCGTACCCTGAGATATTTGCATCATGCTGGGATCGGGTTGGTTCTCCGCGAGTTTGGTTGAATGCCAGGAGTGAGGTCGGCCCGGAGTTTCACTCCGCCTAGGTGGAAGCAGAAGGGGCTGCACGTCAGCAACAGGCCAGCTCTCCCCAGGAACATGGACACCAACATTTCAAACTGCTCGTGCTCATTTGTGCCTCACTGCTGTGCTTTTGTCCACTCCAAGCGAATCCCTGACATTCCCACAACACGCTCCCTCTGGGATTTGCACAAGTGAATGCCATGAGGGGGTGGAAGCCCGCAAAGGGATTTTTGATCTCTCCTCGGTGCTGCTAAAAATGCAGGATGAGACGTGACAGCCAAGCGCCGGCAATGTGTCCCTCACATCCCTCCCCAGGCAGACAGCTGTCCCCAGGGTGTGTCCCCAGGCATGGCACAGCACAGCTGTCCTTTGGTGCCTTCAGGCACCAGCGCCCTGTCTGTCAGCCCTGAGGAAAAAAAACCCCACTGACACCTTATTTAAAGCACAGAGTGGTGCAATGGAAAGTCAAAGCAGGGGATTAGTGATCGAGTCCCCTGAAGAGGCCACACAGACTCTCCTTTACCCCAGCCTTTGGGCTTGTCCTTAATCCTTCTGCTGCTTTCCTCTAGGGATCTCTCCCCTGCTCTAGCACTCATTTTCACAGTTTCTCCCTCTCTGTCTGGGAGAATGAGCAGCACTGGACCTGTGTCTTACTGAAATGTGACAACTTGCAGGACAATTCTGACTGAACAAATGCAAGAGAAGGATATGACACATCTTTAGTCTTCCTCTCACTGAAAAATCCACAGTACAGCATGTCCTGAACACATCAGTACAGAGATTAAAATGCCCTTGGCACACAGACACTGAGCAAGGATTCTACCAGTACTGCCTAAGATTGAGAAAAGAAATGGTAAAGGAAAGTGCAAAAAGTTAAAAGTGCTTTTTAGGGTCAGGTCCTTTCCTTGTACCAGTTAACATCAGCACCTGCTGATGTTCTAAAGCATGGAAAAGCATAGGCAGAGAGTGAGAGGCAGAGCCATTTCTCCAGAATTTTTTCCATACAGATTTCAGAAGTGATGGTTGTTTTCTCATAATCTGCTAAAAGAAGGAAGAAAAAGGGAGATGCTTTTCCCTTCAATGTCTGTTGTTCCAGATTGTCTTAAGGTAAACTTAAGGTCTGCAAAGGGCAAGCTGAACCCAACACCATTTTACCTTTTTATGTGTAGGTGTGTTTAAGACAGAGCTCTTCTGTTAAGCTCCTTGCCAAGAAAGCAAGGAACCTGGACACTGCCAGATGGGAAGTTGACAAAACTGTTTATTAAGAATAACCCATGTTCTTGTCTTTTCCACTGCAGACATTTAAAGATTTTAAGCACTTCAGTGGAGTACAAGCCATCAGCATCAGTTTTTCACTTGGGAAAATGAATGATCCTGTGCAAGGCATGTTATCCTTTGGTTTTATCAGTAGAAACAGTGAGAGAACTATGTAGCCAATCATCTGAGCCACAGGTATTTTAAGCTCTTTTGTTTGATATCCTTGTAATAATACAACCTGTGCACAGCTGTGAATTTTAATCACAAGACACTTGGTACCAGCTTACCAGCTCTGTGTCGGATAACCTCACACTGTTTCTACACCTACCCAGTCTTGGAAATGTGGCAGATCCTCACTGATCCCAGACAAACTGGCTGAGTGATAAAACCTGCAAATGCAGCAGCTAATGTCTGACTTGAGTGAAGACAAATAAATCATCAGATCTTTAACTGGTGTTACTTTGGTGCAGCTAAGTTGCCTGCAACAAAACCAGAAGCGACAGGTGACACTGGTGCAGGTGGCTCTACGTTTGATTTAAAACTGCAGAACTGCAATAATAACAATAACAACAATAACAAACCAACCACATCAGCTTATCTTTTATATATTCTGTACTGTACTTGTGAAGGTGCCTGGACAACCTTATTACTGAAAAATTCTCCACTTCAAATAATAGACTAAGTGATCCCTGTGTTGTAAATGCCAAGGCTGGAAAAAGAAACTCCTGGTTCCTCAAGGACACGTCCAGTGATCAGATAACCTGGGCATCCAGGTCAGGTTGGCATCATGACAAATGCTTGGGAGAGAAGATACCTGGAGAAGTCAGTGGAATGTGATGCAATGCTGGCATCTGAATGGCAGCTGTAACACAGACTACAGACCAGCCACCACTGGAGACTGGAAAACCAAAGGGAAAGGGAGAGTCTCTAATCTCGTGCAGCTGCTGTTCCTGTTGCTTGCTAGTCCCAGTGTTTGGAGATGGAAACATGCCTGGCCCAGTGGAGGCTCCTTGGTGGCAGCCTGACACACTCTGGGAGCAGTCTGGGCTGCAGGGACCACATTCACATCTCTGAGGCCCTTCACCAGGAACCACTCTGCAGCTCTCTCTTATTAGGAAGAGCTGAGTGTGCTCTTCTCTGTAATCTCTGGAGATTATTTTTATATTGCATGCAAAACAGGAATGGAATTTTACAAAGACACTTTGGTACTAACTCTACAGATGAATCAGCATCTGAGGCTTTCTTCAGAGCATAACTGAAAGGTTATCTTCTCCTCAAGGTTTCAAACTCAAAACATCCAGGAAAATGTAGTCAGTCTGATTCCTGCTCTTCACATACTGTTCCTTGCCACTTCTGGAGTACACATATAACCTGAGTGTTGTACATGTTTGAAAGCACCTCAAGCCCAGTGTCCTTCAGGAGCGCAGTCTTTCAGTGTGAAAAGGCCTGTCTTCAACCAGAGCAAACAACCCAGCTTCTTCAAATTGCCATTTGCATTTTTTCCACATCCTTAGAAAGCTAATAAGTGAAAGCCAAAGAGGGATGTTGTGGCTGATTAACCCGCCACGCAGGGTCATCAGTGCCCCAATAAACGGATCTTTTTCTACTCCCACACAGCTTGTGGGGAGTTGTTTTCATCATTCTCACATCTATCAGAAAGATCATCCAGGTGGCTGAAAAGAGAACTGTGAACAATGCTTCTTGTGCCACTGACCTTGTGGTCATTTTTCTCTGTCCCCACAAGCTCCAAACCCTTCCTCAGCAGAGACAAGGAATGCTGAAAATAAAGGCAGCAAAACCTTTCAAGGAAAGCAGAATCCACCTGTGGATCCAGGCAGAAGCAGTGGTTACCAGGACACATTTCCATGACCTGAGGGGATTGTTCTGACTAGTGGCTGGTGTTAATGTGTCCAAGGAAGATGGGACAGGGCAGAGAAGAGCACTAAGGCCAGAGGCCTGCAGGAGAAACGAACACAACCACAATCCCTGTGGATGTGCCTTCCCCCAGCAGCTGTGCAGCCAGGTGGCTGTGTGGGAGGCTGCTGGAGCTGGAAGGGATAGGCAAGGCTGGAAGGGAACAGCCATGGCCTAGCCCATCATGTGGGGAAGTGGGAAGGGTTGGGGGCCCTGCAGCACAGATCCTCCTCCTGCAGGAGAAACGAAAGATTTGGATGCAAATGCAAAGCTTGTGCCTCCTGGATCTGATCCCAGGCACTGAGTCACAAGAGAGAAAGCCAAGAGGGCAGCTGCCCATCCTTACCACGTCATCCTCACAGCAGTCAAGATTTCAAGCTGGTAATGATTCTAACCCAACAAAACCCATGTGGCAAGGGCACTGTGTCCTGAGCCATATCCTGTGCATGCAGCAGCAGGATCTTTGTACATGGAGAGATCCTGATCCCAGCAATTCACCTGTACCTTCCTTCCTGGATGACTGTGCACCTGCACCAAGAGAAAGCAGAGCAACCACCTGAATTCTCACCAGGACAGACCTCTCAAAGATGGACACACCTAAAGAAGCGGGAGCATGACAAGGAGATGTTCTCCAGACATCCCAACGTGCAGCTGCAGCCTCTCTGCCCATCTATTAGGCAGGAGATAAAGGAAAAAGTAAAGCACTCAGAAGCCTATTAGGATTTCGACAGAGCGAGGCCACAATCTACTCAAAGAAACGTCGCTCTTAATTAAGGTTCAGTCATGGCTCTAAAAATAAGCAGAACAGACGGGGCCAATTAGAAAGGAGTCGGACCAGAATGGCATCAGCTTGGTGTGTCTTTCACTAAATCTCTCTTTTTAGGCTCACAGAGCCCTTCTGGTAAATTCTGGGGCAGGAAGGATCTAGAGTGAGCTCTGTCGCTTCACAATTTTGACTAAAAAGAAGGAAGACTCATGAAGTCTATGAAATTGTATTTCACATTCTGGATCTAGGACAATAGTGTCTCCTCATCTGTAGGGGAAAGGGAGAATCATGCCCACACCCCCCACTCTTTAATGCTCAGATGAAAACTTTCCCTAAAAACACACTGAAAAAAACCCTTCACTTGAGAACATCTGGATGAAATGTGTCAATATTCTCAGTATTCTCATATCAGGACACAACCCACAACCTGCTTTTCCACAATATGTTCATTTTGCAGCTCTGAAAGGACAGACAACTTCCCACCCAGTGAATCATCTCACAGGTTTTTGGCAGTCTCAGTCTTAAAAAAAAAAAAAAATTAAGAAAAACTTTCAGGCTCTGTCCCAGACTGGTTCAGCCTCACTGCTCTCTCCAGCTTCTTTCCCAGAGGCAGAAGCAGGTGTTGTGCCTGTGAGGTGTTTCCAGCTGGCATGTCAAACACCATGTTTTTCCCCTCTGATAAGCATCACTGGGATGTCTGGGTTTCATCAGACCATGCCCTGAGTGCCATCTGGGAACTGGGAGACAGGTACCAATCTGCCTGAAGTCTCTCTGGGTCAGGAAGAAGAGAATTAGAAGTTTCTGCTCAGAATTCCTACCATAACCATCATGAACTCTCTGGAAAAAAACTCCCCACCATACCACTGGGAAGAAAATCCCTGTGTGGAAGCAGAGATGACAACCATGTATGTGCATCTAGAAACATATTTTTCCTACTGCCTTTTCCTGACATTAGTGCCCTCAGCCACAGGCTGCAGATGGAAGTGCTGGGATTGCTCAGAGGCGATGGCAGCTGTGAGCAACGGGTGCTCCTTCGTTGAACTTAGGAACAGTCAAACATTGTAATTAATGATTATTGGTCTTGCAAGTCACACCTCTGTGTTATCACACTTCTCTGGGAACCCCCACGCTGTCTTATCCAAGTCAGAGGCATTTACCCAGTGTTCAGCAAAGGAAACAGAGTGTGGGCTCGGAGCCGGGCCATGCGCTGCGGCTCCACCTTCCCTTCACCCCAGCACAGGGTTGACAGGCAATATTTAGACTGAGGACTTTTCTCTACACAAAAAAAAGGTCCCACTGCCATTTCCTGACACTAACCAGACACAGGCTTCAACAAGAAGATAGGTGATGTATACAAACTTCACTCTTCATGATTACTGGGTTCAAGGACTTTGTCCTACTGGGATCTTCTGACAGCTTTCTATTTTGAAGACAGCATTATCAAGCAACACACTAATTTTGATTTAAATTGCAAAATGAGGAGTATTTCAGATCCCTATTTCAATAAGTGCTTGCCACTAAGACAGTCCATCTGTGCTGTTCCCACAGAACTGTAGCTTGGACATGGAGAAGCCAGGAGAGCCTTCAGCCTGGTACCTAGACTATGCAATGGTTACAATGAGGAGCAGGGGAGCACTGGGTTGAAGACTCTCTGCAACTTTCTGCTTCTTTCTATAATTTTATTCTATTTCCTTCACTGGAAAAAGAGGAAGAAATAACAGACATAAAAAAGAAGCAGCTGACTGACTTATAGTCTTTGAGAAGAGCCCTATTATTCCCTGTCTTCTCCAGGGATTCACATCATCTATCCCACAGCAAGGGCAGAAAATCCTAGCAGCCAGAGCCTGCAGTGGCTTCCCTGCCCACAGCTCTTCAGAGCTGCACTGATTTATCCAGACTGATGAACTGGCCCCATGGGCTCAATTCAAATAATTTTTTCTCATTCTTCTCCAGTCAGTAAATTAGTTAAAAAGACAGAAACCCGAGCATAGCTTAGATTCTTTCACAACCCGATATCTAACACACAGCAACTTGCAACAGGAGAGACCTGGAAACAATGGCAGGAATGTGTTTTCCTCGCCTCGTTCAGCGCTTAGGAGGAGCTGCGTTGCTGGCAGCAGGAGCGCTGCCCCGTGAGCCCGATTATCCAAACGGAACGCAGACAATGAGGCACGGCAGGTAACCAAGGGGATCTGCAGAGCAAGGCTTCAGGCAGTAGCTGGGCTCTCCTCTGGGCTACAAATTACAGGCAGTGCATGTGAACTCCACATGCCAGTGCTTGTGGAGGAGTGATAAACAGGAGAGCAGCAGGGCCTTGAGTGTGCACACACCTGGGGTGTAACTGGTGAGTCAAATGGGCTGGGGAACTGCACCCACTGCCTGGGCCAAAGCAAAGGCTGCTGAGTCTGAAACACCCTCACACAGGCACTTTCTTATATATTACAGCAGCTTCCTGCTCATATCTGAAGCTCTAGCCAGGGTCAAACTGCGATGTGCAGACACAGCCTCCAATACTGCCGGAAAAGTAAAGCAAAACATTGGCTCTGCACCCAAAGGCAAATTTGTCCAAGTGAACTGCTAAACTTTGGAGCTTCTGTGAAGATCTGCTACTAAAGTGATGGGCAAGAAGGATTTACAGAGGGCATATGGTGAATGACTCATTGTTATAGGGAGGTGGTGGATGTAGGGAAGCTCCTCTCCTAAATTCCCTGTGGGTCACATACCTGGGAAAATTCAGCATCCCATTCCTCAGTCAGAGATAAACTTCTCCTCAATAAAATCAGCTTGAGGAGATATTTCAGCCTCTAAAATCTGCCCTATCCAAGGCTGGGCAGGATCAGCATCCATGGCTGCCTACACTGTCCAGAAGCTAGAGCATCTCCATGAAGGTCAGGGAGGCTGCTCCAGAGGTGCATCCTTGCTATTAAGATGAGAATGTGGAATTCTGTTCTCAGCTGCTCACTTACAGGCACTGGGCCACATTTCCACCAGCTCCAGGAAACCAGTGTAGCTTCTTGACTTCAAATAAGTCAAGGTCCGGTCCAAATGCAAAGTTGCAAATAAAAGTCACTGCTTCAACTTCATGGTACAAATCTCAGAAGACTGAGACACAAAAATCTATGAGGTCACTCAGATTACATCTGACTGATGTAAGAGGCTCTTTTGATGCCAGCAAAAGCTCTGCCTGAGTAAATGCTGTAGGATTTGATCCTAAACTGCAAGGCCAAAGGAGGGGAGTCATGCTCAGCCATAATCCAGAGCAGCTCAGGAAACTGATTTCTGAAGACATTTAATCGTTCAAAAATGCAGACAGGTACTCAGAAGTCATGAGCCAAACTCACCCCACCAAACTCCCAGACTCAGAAGCCAGGTGATTTTGGAATGCCAGGCACCTCAAGCTGGGAAGTCAGAGAAGACTTACACCACTTCTGCAGAGATATTTTGGTTCAGCATTTCTCATGACCTTTACCGGCACTGACAAAAGCTTCTGAGAAGTTTCAGCACTCCTTCCCCATGAGTGCCCCTCAGGCACACTGGGCAGCCAAAGCAGTAACTTTTCCACCCTGTCTTTGCAGATGTTTCAGGGACACAGACAAACACATACTCACCTGGTCTTAAGCCGTAACTTGACTCCTGCTGCCCACGTGTTTTTGCTGGGCTGGAAGTCAGTGGTCACGCAGTCTGGGCTGAGCGGGCTGGGAGACAGCTCTGTGCATCCCTGTGCTGCATGGGTGTCCCTGCCAAAGGAGAGCAAGCACATGTAAACACCACCACGCAAGACCTCAGCCCTCTTAGCCAACGCTTCATCAGGATTTTTGGGAAGAGGACAATGCACAGACCCAGAGGGCAAGGCAGGGGCATCAGGCTAGTGCGAAGTACATGTCACAGAAAGCCATGTGGATCCTTGTTTTTCTCTAATCTGGGCAGTGCTTGGCTCTGTGAGTGTCCCTCAAGTCTGTTTTGGAGGAGCTGCCCAATCCCATGGCACACAAGAGTGAGATTAGCTCCAGCACCCATGGCACAAAACTCATTATCCCGCAGCTGCATTTGGGGACGCTAAATCCCCAAGTGTGAAGTTCAGGGGTTCCACTGTGGGATTTGCTTTTTCCACATGTAACCACCTATGAGAGCTCAGGGAATGCTCTGAACACACAAGAGAAAAGCCCAGAGAAAGGTCCACACAGTGAGTGGGAAACCTGTCCTACCTCTTCTACTGTATTTCCACAAAGTCAGCAAACACGTATTTACGCCGCTCCAAGTCACACAGAGTGTAACGATTGCTTCAGCTCCTTCCTTCCCCCCACTCTTACCACTCGCTCCCATTTTTAGCCTGAAGCACAGAAGAGATTTGAAATTTCGGCTTGCTCAAGGAACCCCCACGCTGAATAAAAGCGGGGTTGAAAGACCCCCTGCGCCTCTCCCTGCCCGCGGCAGGCCTGGCTCGGGATAAGCTGGAATTGCCTCTTGTTGTGTGCTGAGCCCACATGCCGGCATCCGGGGCTTTGGATAGCTGAGATGGCTTGGATGCCATTCCGGTGAGAGACCGGCCGTCTTTGTGTCCGGCTGGGTCCTCCCCCGCGCTCCCTCCCCGCGCCCCCACGTGCCAGGCAGGAATGTTAAGCCTCACATTGCGGATGAGATACAGCAGGGAAGCGCAGCAGCACTTTCACCTAGATTAGGGAAAGCGACTGGTCGGGAACGGCCTTTTTTATGCTCACCCCGCTGATCTTCATCCAATTTTTACCCCAAATCCTGCCTTGGCTGCCTTGTCTTTCCATGTGCCAAAGCCCGTGCTGCTTTGTCTCTGCCATTCCTCTTCTCTGAGATGATGTCAAGTCTCTGATCAAACTTGAAAGTTTCCCTTCCCTGTGTTCCCATTCCAGCCTCACTGCACACCAGGAGCACAGTCTCCTTACTGTAGCCCTGGAAGAGCCAATATCCTTAAATACTCCAATTCTCTTTGCTCACCAAGCTTACCATGAAAAATCAGGAGATTTCACTGCAAGACATAGAAAGGACAGAAGGCCTGTGACAGATGAGGATTTAAAAGATTCCATATAAATTTATCCATACAAACAGGTCTGCAATTTTGTGAGCAAAATATATATTCACAGCTTCAGCGTTTGGAGGACAGAGTCCTATGCTTCCCTGCTTGTTTCCTGAAGAGCAGTTTGGCTTTGCCAGGCCACACCACAGCTATACTCCTTCTATCCGGCCAGCTGTCTCTGAGTGAGCCAGCTAGAATTTGTAGGGCTGGGAAATTGCCCCTGTGCCAAGAAAAGAGTCATCAACAGCCTGAGGAACTGATATAAAGGAGTAGTAAGCGCCTACAGCTCGCTGGGCACCACAGCCTGGTGATCTTTCAGCACTTACACTTTTTTTTTGGTTCCCCCCAATAAAAAAACAGCTTTTGAGGGATGGTAAGAAAGCAAGAGACACCACAGACTCTAAACTGCTGCAAGCAGAGCTTTCTCAGTAAAAGTCCCTTCCCGTTCCCAAGTGGACCCGCACAGCCTGACCCTCCGCGGGCAGCCCAAAGCAGAGGGAGGGAGGATCAGCAGCCTGGGTGTTCCCCCTCACAGGAGCAACCAGCGCTTGCCAGGATGCATAACTTTGGGCTTTACCTGACAGGGACAAAGACGCGTTAATTAGTGTCTCCATGGGCTCCGGAGGTGCTGTTGGGCGGAACAAGGAAATGCAAAGGAGTTCTTCCCCAGCCTCTCAAAAAACTGTAATTGCAGAGCTCTGTGGTGCATGGCAGGCTCAGTAAGACGCTGGAAACTAATCAGGTACTCTAGAACAACAACTTTAATCAGGCCCAGTGGGGAACCAAGGAGATGAGGATCCTTCCACTTGGGAAGCATGTCACGTCAGGGTCAGAGCACAGCCAGAGGGACGATGTCCCTTGTGACAGCATGGCTGGCAGGGCAGGGAGAAGAGCTGAGGCCAGCCAGGGCTGCAGGGCTGGACATCTCCCCAAACAGGACCCCAAGCCCAGCACCTGTTCTCCCCTTCTGCCTTACCTGCTGCTTATTCCAGAACATTTTCTATGGCATTTCTAACTAATGTTAGAACAACCTAACAACCTAACTAATGTTAGATCCTCCTAACAACCAGGAGGGTGTTAATCCCTATAAAGACACTTCTTCCACCATAACATAGAGACAGCCACTCTTGTGCAAAGGTGTTGAGGGCCTACCTGTCCTCTTGGCTGTCCTCACACCTTCTTCTTAGAGTGGACCTTCTCTGAAAGCTCCAGCTGCCCCAGCACAGCTCTCCAGCTCCCTGTGGCAGCACCCAGCCCAAAGGGATACTCTTAAAGCCCGGGGCTGCATTTTATTTTGGGATGCTGCAAAGGGCCTCACAATTCCATAGCTAAAAAGTATCCCTGGCAAGGAGGGGCCTGCAGTTGTTCCTTTTGTTATCGTGTTGTTTCTAAAGCTCTCAAGTGGGAGACAGGAAACCCAGCACACACAGTCTATTTAAAACTCCTCCACCTCCCACCTGAGGCTGGCAGCTGCCACTGAAATCTTTTCTTTTCTGCAAAGTTTGTGTTTAATTGTGAATTGTTATTTATACTTGCTTGCTTCCATGGTGCCTTTGGTATTTAATACCACACATGTCCATGAGTGTACTCTGCTCAGCTTTTCCCTCATCTAAAAATATGGCCTGCTTGGGTTTTTTCCTTGCTGCTTGCTTGAACAGTGAAAGAATACAGTGCTAGAGATTAAGGGTTTTTTTCAAGGAAAACCTCCCTCAGAAGTTTCACTGCCCCCTCCAGAAGAAAGGCAGCACCTCCTGACCCCACATCCCTCTCTTCCCCACATAGCCAGAACAGCCTGTCCACAGCAGGCATCTGTGAAACTCTCCCTGCTTTTCACCACCTTCCTCAGAGCTCTTCAAGAATGCATGGGTGGCCTTATTGCACATTAATCAACTCCCCATAAGACTGGTTTGCCAGGTGCTGCCATCTGATGTCTCATGGCCTTCCTGAGCTGCCACAGTCCTTGCAGAGCTCAGTTGCTGTTTCAGGGAGGTCTTTTGCCTCTGAGCAGGGCCTACTCTGAGCTCCTGTGGCCACCTTATCTGCCTCCCATGCTGACCTCCTGTTACCTGCATGCTTGGAACATTTCACAGCACTTATCTTAACCTTTTGGGCTCCTGGCTCTTCCTCCTCACTTCCTTCAGTCTTCCTTATCCTTATTTACAAGCTTCACATTCCAACACAGATTGGTTTTCTAAAGCCAGCCTGGACAGAAAGTGTGGGTGGGTGCCTCTGTGCAGCAGCTCTCCTGGCAATTATCTGAGTCTGCAGAGATCATATTCTTAATTAATTGAACTCCATGTTTCATAACAGTAGTTCCCTGAGTAATGGCAGCAGTATAAATCACTGCTCTCACTGAGGAAATGATGCAGTGCAAGATCAGCTGCCTGGCTGTAATTCCCAAAGAGGAGACAGATTCTGCACAGGGAAGCAGCACAAACCCAACTTTGGAAGTTTTGTCTGCTCATAGCATTTCTTTTCCAGGACAAAAGCATGGCAGTTCTTCTGGCTGCAATACCATCCTGTATTCTTGGCTTAGCTGCCTGTAGTTCCAGGGATGAGTCTAGGATATGCATGAGATGAGCCATAAACAGCATCTGATACTACATCTAGAAATTATTACCTTTTTTTTTGTTTTAATTTTTCAGAATGGGGATTTTTTTAATGGTCCCACCTCTTGAGGCCACAATTGCTGAGTTTAAACCAGCACCTGGTTTGCTGCCACACTAATAAATGACCTAAGTCCCAGAGGATCCAGTCCCCAAATGTTAACAGCTTTAGTAATTTTTAATATCTTGTTACCTCTAAATCCAGTGTTGTTCTAGAAGAGAGGATGGAGATTAAATTCTCATTTTTAAATCATTTGGGATCAACAGGAATATTTGTAACCACTGACAGTTAAAAGCTGTCCTAGAAACATACAATGATGCTTCTGAAACCGAGATTAAAGCAAGGAACTCTTCTTCCAACTTCTACAGCTACTTGTAGGCATTTCATTATGCTTTCCCCTTTGTCTTAAATCAGAACCTAAGAGGAAACCACCCCCCCCCACTACAGAAACAGCCAACAGCACATCACAGACACAAAAATACGGAGAAGCAGCAACAGAGCCTAGCTGGGCTCCCACAGGCAGGAAGGAGCCAGAGCAGTTAATGCTGGTGGTTTGTCCTCACAGCACCCCACGTTACACAATATCACAGGGCAGCCTGAGATCCCCAGCTCAGCCCAGTGACATAAGGAGACCTGGGCAGCTTCACCTCTGGCTATCCTCATCCCACAGGCAAGCTCTCAGCAGCTGATGAGCCGGAATTACTCCTCTTTGGGAATGCAAACACTCCCTCCATGGCAGTCCCCCATCTCCTGGCGAAGAGCAAGCCCTCCTGTCTCCTCCATGCTGTCAGGGAGAGGAAAGCAGAGGGAGAGAGAGAGACCACACTCATCCCAGGCACCGACCTTGGCTGTGGCCATCCTGCTTGGCAGATCCTCCCGCTCCGCCTGAAGTGAAAAGACTGGATTGCTTACGTATTTCTTATTTTGTTACCTCCTGTGGCTGCTCCAGAAATAGCCTGTAATCCACATCTCTGTCACGCTCCCAGAATCTCCTTTAGCTGCACTGGAAGTGCCCCGTGTGTCAGAGCACAAAGACCCAGGTGCTCTCCTGGTAGCAGCAAGGCCTGCACAGATTTGTTACTCTGTGCTCATGGGACCCCAGAGCCATGCCAAGAGCCAAGACCAGCTGGAAACATGTGGATAAAACAGCTTTTTATGAAAAAAAAAAAAGTATAAATTGCACTGAAAGCTCTCACACTAATAACCGCTAAAACTTTTGTCAGAAAAATTCTCAGTCCTTGGGTAAAACCTCCAGCTTGTGACTTAGGACATTCACCTAAGAATGTGAGATGGGGAACAGCCAGGTTTAACTCTACAGTCTTAGTAAGGTATATGAAGAATTCAAGCCTGGTTTATGAATCCAAAACACAACAGGCTCCACCTGTGTAACTCCCGGAAGCACATTTTCATCTGAAGCAGAGCAAGAGTGAGTTTGAAATCTCAATAAGGGCCTGGGAATGAATCTTGGGATGAATTAGGTATCCGTCCCTGAGATCTGCAAGCAAGTTCTCAAGCAGAAACAATAATATCCATGTCTAGGATTCAGATGGGTCAGTAAAGCTCAGGGAAAAAAAACCCCATGCAACCCAAACCCATTCACAGTGCTGCTGGCTACTGCTTCTAAGAAACAGGATTACTTAATGCACATTTCTGTACACATCACAGGCACATCCACCCTGATATCTGGTAAGACAGGATTACTAGAGCTGATCTTTGTGCCATAAGCCAATCCTCAAAAGGGAAAAGAATTTTCCTAGGAACAGTGAAGTGGGGCTTGTTCTTTTCTACCTGCACAGGTCATTGCTTGAAGGCAAATTAAAGAAATCACAGGATGGCGAATTTTACATGGATACATCCCCCATTCAGGCACCCATCACTTTCAGTCTAATGCCTCCTACGTGGAGATTCCAAGCACACAGAATTTCAGGGCAAAGCAATAGAGGCTGAGAAGTCACCTGGAATTAATCCAGACTCACAGCTTTCCTTCTTGGAGGGCTCTTCACTCAGGCGACTCCAACTTAAACAACCTCAATTGAGCACTGACCTTCAGGTCCACTGAGAAAAAAAATCTGGAGAATGGAGACGACGTTTTCCCTGTGCAACACTGTCTAGTCCTACTTGTCCAGTTTTTTTCTGGCTTCCCCTTTTCTCTGGGACTGGATGGGTTTTAGTTGACCTGACCTCAATCCCACAATCTGGCCGTGCTGTGTTTGCACAGCCCCACACAAACCAGCTGCTCCGGCGCCGTACCTGTTTGCAAGCAGAGAGCTGAAAGGAGCCCTGGCATTCATTTGGGTTCCTCACTTCATTGGCCAAGGGAACTTTGAGAAAATGAACTCCCTCTTTGTCTGGGAGAGAGCCCTAATCCCCGTTTTGCCCTGGAGGATTACTGGGTACTTAGAAAGGCACTCACATGCACATTTTTGGTTTGTGCCAGCTGCACTTGGGCCCACAATACAGGGTTCCCTTTGGTCTTTAGTTTTGACAATAAGCATTCCACTGCACCCAGACCTCGACCCAGAGACTGCCACCCTTTTAAGGCACCCTAAATCCACACTTTCTGCTGAATTGGGGGCCTTCCCTGCTTTTCATGAGCAGTTGGCCCTCGGAGGCAGCTGGGCACGCAGCCCTGCCGCTCATGGTCCTTTCTTGTGCTGCCCAGCCGGCAGTGGAGAGCAGAGTTCCCTGCACAGCCCTGCCAAAACAACCTGGATCCTGGCTGGAAGGAGGAACCTGTAGGGCTCAGGATTTAGTTTTTATCCCTAGTGAATTCCTGGCTTTTTGTAATAGCGGTTTATGGTTATACTGTATCACAGCTTGCTGTTTGTGCCCCAGTACCACCCAGAGAGCCTGTTCCCAAAGCGTGCTCCAGGCAGCTCTAGCCCAGATCTTCCTAGGACTGTGGCTTAATTCTCTGAAGTTCTAATTCGGGATCAAGTTCAATGGAAGCAAAGGACTCTAAAGCAGTACTGACCTGAGCAGCACTCTGTCTGCTCAGAGATCTCACCTTCTCAGGAGGAAACAACTGAGAGGTGACAACTCTCCTGGTCTGTCAAAAAAGTGGTGGTGATCCATCCTGCACCCCACCTCTATCTGCACATGAAATGCTTTCCTGCACCTTGTGCTCAGAGAGCTTTAACCCTCTCAAAAACAGATCTACCTACTCATTGTGTCAAGATTGGAGTAAAACCACAGAGAAATGACAGTTTCATCATCTTCTGCCCCTCATTTAACAGGACTATCCTATAGACTTGCTCCTAACCATTACCAAGCATCTCTTGATGTTTTTCAGAGATGCCTTTGGGGACACTGCAAGATCAGCATCCCCTCTCCTCACAGGCTGTTCAGGACCAGGAGGCTGTGAGAAACAATCCTTCAGAGCTGGCCATAAAACATAAGGATCAGCTCTCTCTGCTGTGCATCAGATCTGTTGGGCAGAGCTGCCCGAGATGAAGATGATGCTCGGCAGTGCTCAGGCAAGCAGGAGGGTCTTTAACATGGTCCCTGTAAGGGCCATGGCCACCAAACACAGGTAAACCAGCATCCTGACAGCTTCTGGGGTATCCCCACACTGAATTGTAGATCTAAAGTCCTTCTGATAAATTATAACATTTAACTTCTCTTACATTACACACATCAAAGCACAAGCTGGCTCTACAGGACAAGTGTAAGTGAAACAAAACATGTATCAGCAGCTCATACAAAGAAAAGCAGCCACAAGGAGGAACAAAAAGTCATACTCATGTAATATAAGGATTAGTTTCTATTTTAGGATTTGGGAATTAAAATGATTCCATAGGAAAAGCCCACAAGCCCTCCATGCTGAAAGAATAGTTATGTTCACAGCAAGAGATGCAATCAGCAGAAGGTATTTCCCCACAATTACTCTTTTTACACTCACCCTTCAGAACAGCGATGTTTTCCAGCTACAAAAGGGCCATCCTAGAGTGGTCTGAATGTCAGGCAAGACATGTCCCACGTGGGACCAGGCCATAGGGTGCAGGCCTGACACCTGAAAGGCAAGCCCAGCCTTCACTGGGAAACTTTTCTGCCAGCAGCTTAGAGCTGGGACCAGGCTGCATCTGCTGGTGCAGCTCCTAATATGTTCCATACAAACCAAAGTAGGTCAGTTCAGACCAACAATTTAAATGGTTTAAAACTAAAGATTAAGGAAGTGCTTACAGGAACTGTTCCAGTGGCAGATGGATGGGGTTTCTGGCACTATGAGCAAGAGGGGCATTAATCTCTTCCGCCAGCACAGCTGGATCTCTCTTCCTCGCCTGCACTGGTGACACCTTGCACTTTAAGGAACACACCCTGAAACTTAGCCCAGCAGCTCTCCTGAGGAAATATGGATGTTACCAAAGTGCTGCAACAGTGGCTCAGCTGCTTCTTGAAAACTGGTCTCAGTGATTTGTGCTAATGGAGTGACAATCTGAGCATCTCTTGAGAGGAGGCAGAAGAATGCCTCATACTCACATTTGTCACAGCCACAGCAGACAGTCAGCACCAAGAACTCAGGTCTGCAGTAGCCGAGCTGTCTCTCAACTCTCTCTAACCTGATTATTTGCAGTGCTTCCTGGTATTCCAGATTTAATTGCAGTTACTTGACGGGTGGAGTGTACAGGTCTAAATCACCTTTAGAAGTGTAGCAATGCTTAATCCCTGGAATACGAGCTACTCCTTATGAGCTGCTTCTCCATCCCACACGCCAACCTCTTCCTGGACAAATTCCTGAACACCTTACTCAACACAGCATTCCATTTACTTCCTGGGGATTTCAGCAGGAGATTTGCCCAAGTGAAAAGTGATGATAGATTCAGTGAGGAGATGAAGACTTGGCCAGCTCAGTGAGAGAGCCCAAGGCAAGTGACAGAAATGCTGGCTGCTATGCTAATAAGTATCTGTTTATCACTCAAAATATTTTAGCATCTGGCAGTCTGGTAGAGATGAGCTTGGAAAAGAATGAGGGCTGCAACCATGACAAGGAACATGAGATGAGAGAGGAGTCCTTGGCCCCTCTCACCTGGTCCTGTGCCTCAATGCATCCCCATTGTTCTCACACAACGCCCCCCCCAAAAGGGGCAGCTGGCCTTCCTGACTCCACTCCCTCCCAGCAGGGAGCTGGGATTTCAGCAGCATTAGGAGTCATCTGCCATCCTTCCACTGAGGAGATACCATGAGCATCTTTCCTGTACACAGCCCTGGGTGTGGGACCTCTTCCATGTGCCCTGCCAGCAGGAAAACTCTTCCCCATCACCCTGCCTACTGTGTTGCGGTCTGATGACCCTGAGTCTAGACCCAAATCATTCCTTGGGCTCAAAGCAAGGTCTGAGGCTGGCTCTTGGGATGTTCTCTGCAAGTGCTGCAGGGCTGGATTAGCACCTGCAGAGACTGTGGGAATCTCACCTGGATGAGGCTGGGCTTCTCCAGTGATGCTGCCCTACAGAACCACTGATGTGAAGCACTCCCAGGAAGAGTCAAGAGAAATTCCACTAGAGCTTAGTGATCCTCCTGGCTTTCCAGGAACATGAAGGTGCTGCTCTGTAGATGCAAAACCTTTCACAGCTCTTGGAAAACCCAGAAAACCCCACTTAGCCTAAATGCCTATCAGCTTTTAATGGGACTTCCCTCACTTCAGTCACATCTTAAAAATCCACCCAAAACACTCTGAAACAGCTTGAGCTGCATTTTCTTGGAGCAGCCACCCCTAGGCACACTAAGGAAGCAGGAGCACCCACAGTACTGCCAAGTGGCAGTCTGACCTGAGGCCTTCACAGCAGTTATAGGTTAACAAGACATCAGAAACGCTTCTTCCCCAGTGGGAACAGCAGCACCCTCTCAGAGGCAGCCACACCTTTGCTAGGGACATGCAGTGATTTGGAGTCACAGCCTGGAAATCTCTTCATCTTAATAGGAAAAAGGGCAGCAATACATATCCCCACTCCCAGCCTCTCCTCCTACACAGCACACGCTGTGACCATCGTCATTACCAACACCCCTCCCAAAATGGAACCTTGGTGGAGCCAGTCCCAAACACAAATTGAGTCACAAGTGCCAAACTCGTTCAGAGAGAAAGCAGCAAACCCAAATCCTATTAAGCAGCCATCAGTGTCAATATTTATTCCTCACAAATCAGGGACAAGTAGCCTAATAAATAGTGTCAGGCTGAGCCTGGTGAGATGGAGGAGGAAGGGAATAGGCAGACTTGGGGAAAGGACGTGACATTAATCAGTATCACCCCTGCAAACCTTTGACAGAAACAAGGTAGTAAACTCAGTGGCCACTTGGATACTAAGCTCCCTTTTTGCTTCAACGGTGATAGCCCTCAGTTTCTAGCTTGCAGGTTTGGCATCTTTCACAACAGAGCCACTGGGTCCCATAAAACCTTTCCCTTTCAATCCACCTCTCAACACACACCTCTCTCTGGCCTGGCTTAATCACTCCCCCCCCAACACAGACCAGATGCATCCCAAGGAATGGCCTGCAGGGAATTAAGCACTCTACCCAGCACGGAGTGAGTGGGTTCCCAGGCAAACAATGTCTGCACAGGAAGACAAACAAATCAAACCATGATTTCACAAGACAAACTCCTTGGCTGCAAGAGTCACTTCAAATATCCCAACTTCTCCTTCTCCCTGTGGATCATTCCTGCCCCTGGGGGGTGGTATATGCCTTTTACTTCTCCCTAGCCTGAATGGGAAAACACAGTGTTGGCCAAACACACTCTGGGCTTGATATTTCCATCAGGGCTGTGGCTGAGTTTTTACAGCTATGCCTTACTCTATAGCACATATTTGCTCCCATCTACCCAGGGAAATTGAAGCTGCCATAGCATCATGAGGATGCAGCCATCGTGCCCAGGGGCCCTGTCCCCACCAGAACTGTACTGGCCACCACAGTAATCATCACGTACTTGGCTTAAATTAGGCTGAAATGGAGTCTGTCTCCAGCCCGGAGCCCGTTTGTAACTGCAAAGGAATCTCTGCCCTCTGCAGCACACGAGATGGGATCAGGCCACTGCTGGAGAACACTTGGCCTGCCTATTTTTATTGTCTCCCTGAATACTTCTCTTCAACACCGTTTTGAGTTGCTGAAAGAATAGTAAAGATGAGATTTTTTAAAAATAACAGACACGCTGATAATCCATAGGAATCATGTCCTTTTAACTTTTGGATGTTTCCTAAATCTCTGCCCTTGTTGCCAGGCTGCTGAAGGCATTTTGAAGGCACATGATGAAATCTAATCAGGGTGAAGTGGGCTGGTTTCATTTCCATCAAATTCCTCTTTCAAAGGCATAAATTTACCCTTCTGATCCCAACCTCTAGAACTGAGCCAATACAGCAGTTACTGCCACATCAAAAACCCACCCAGTCCCCTTCCCTCGTAAACAACTGATGACAAATTCCTCATGCTTCTTTAAACCCAAGGACATTGCCACTAATTCGAGCCCTGGTGCAACTTGAATGGAAAGGATTAGGGAAGTGGCTCTCATCTGGACAGAGGCAAGCATGCAGCAATGCAGCACATCAAGGATAGCCAAGCTTTTCAAGTTAAACCTCCTGAATCATGGTTTCAAACACACAGGTTTTCTTTTCCACTGATTTGAGCACATGAGTAGTGTGCTCCTTGAGATAGTGAGTAGTGTGGCTGCAGCCTGATCCTGCTGACCACGAGCCATCCTCTACTCACACACCCATTAAAGTCCAGCAGCTTGCCAGCACCAGCCACAGTCACTCTGGGCCTGAACAAATGTTAGCCAAGTGGGAATCACACAGGACATTATAAAACACCCTGTTTGATGTCATATCCTCCTGATTTATTTACTTACACTGCTGCTGGGGTAGAGAAGCCCAGGGATGGGATGGACCAGGCCCCACTGTGCCAGCTGCTCTACAAACACCAAGTGAAGGATGGTTGCTCACCCAGAGGGCTGACCATTAAAGCAGAGTCCACCCTAACTAAACAAATGCAGGAAGGATGTTTTCTCCATCACTGCTCATCCCTCAGCAGCCTTCCCAAGTCCATCTGCTCACCAATTCCAGCTGCATCATCCTGCTAGAGCCCAGCTTTTCTCCCATTGCTGCCAAGAGCTAGGATACTCTATAGAGGGAGAAGGGCTCTACATCACTCTGCTTCTATTCTCATAAAAAAATCTGTTCAGGCCTACTGAACACAGGGGCATTTGTGGAGGCCCCTGGCTGCTGCAGGACCACAGCTTGCCCATCTCTCAGTGGTAGGGCTCCCACGTGCCGCAGCAGCAGCCCTGTCTGCAGAGCAATGCCAAGTAGGCTGCAGCTGGCTTTGTCTGTCATTATTGCCTTTTGAGCAAAGTTTTATAGTTAAACTTCTGGCCTGCTGACCTCTGGAAGATAAGCCCCTGTGATTATTACATGAACTTTCCCTTAAAATTTACAGTAATCCTGATTTCAGTCGAACTGAACTTCCCTCTTTGATTAAAGAAGGTGCCAAGCACCATTTAATGTGGGCCAACAAGCTCTCAATCCTCTAAATCCCCATATTATGGACGTGCAGAGCACCCCTCCCTCTCCCTGTTGTAGGCTGGCCTGGACTTCACCTCTCTTAGTCAAAGGAATTTTAGGGCATTGATTTTTCCCTACTGTTGTTTCTGCTGGTGTCAAGTAAAATCTGGACAAGCACCTTGCAGGACCAGAGTCAGGGCCCCACGGCTGAGCAAACACAGAGAGCTGCTGAGCTTCACCCCTCTGCTGAATGGGCTAAAGAAGGCACAGACTGAGATGAGAAATGAACACATTTCTATGAGTGCTGCTTGGTGGCACCTAACATCAACTAAATTTAAGGCTGGATTTTTTAGGCAGAAGAACATACAGAGATCATCGTTTAAAAGGCATTACAGCAGGAAATGAGAAAAGGAGACCTTTGGACCTCGTGGGCAGAAGTAGGGAAGAAACTTGGAGTGAAGGCAAATGAGGTCTGTGGGTCACTATCATCCCAAATTTACAAAGAAAAATGCAGGGCAATAGTGGTGTATTTGAATATAATTATCTGCTTAGCCATTTTAAGGAGTCTGTGGGTCATTCCAACCAGGTGATAAAACTTCTCAGCTTCTGTCCCAGTGTCTCGTTGCAAGGTGCCTGCCAGCAGAACTCCCTGCAGGAACACTACACTGCTTACTAAAACATGTAACACAGTGAGAGCACACACGAAACCTCCCGCTGCTCTGATGCCCGGCATTTGCCTCCAGAGGAAGAGCAGCAAAGGGACCCTCAAGCCCCGCAGCTCTTGCTCAGCTGCAGCCGGACAGTGGGTGATGCAGCCCCGGACGTGTCCGGGCAATCACAGCGTAACCACGGCGTTTAACTCCCACCTAGTGAACCCCTCCGAGTAATGAGTTTCGCATACGGACACGGGGAAGCGCGGCACGGCGCGGTCTCATCCTACACTACTTCCCTCCCCGAGTGCTTCTTCCCACCATCCAGAGGCCCCGAAAACAACGGACAAGAAAACAGTAGTTGGAAGGGGAGGGGGCAGGCGCCCTTCTCCGGGACACACCGCCGGTGCCGGCCGGGCTGCGGGGCCGCCGCCTTTTGTTAACCCGCCCTGCCCGGCCTTTGGAGAAGGAGCGCGCCTGCCCCGCACCCCAGGCAGCCCCCTCATGGGGTCTCATCCACTCTGTCGCCTCTAGCACCGCACTCCCCGCGCATCCCGACTCCCTGCGCATCCCTCGCTCCCGCACATCCCCGTTCTCCGCGCATTCCCGCGCATCTCGCCGTGACCCGCGCACTCCCCGCTCCCGGCCCTCCGCAGCGCTTCTCCCGCAGCGGCCGCGCTGCACTCACCGTGCCCGGGGGCGCGCACGGCTCCGCGCTCACGGTCGCGCCGGGCGAGGGCGCCGGAGCCCGGCGGCGCCTCCGGCCGCCCNCCCCGGCACGGCGGCTGCACCCCGGAGCCCCCTGCGAGCTCCCCCGTCCTGCCACAGCCCGGCCACCGCATCTCCATCCCCGCGCCACCAGCGCGAACTCCTCCTGAGTTCCCGGCTGGGCGCAGACCTCAGAGAACTGGGTTCCCTCGAAAGCCCTGCCGTTCTTCCCCTGCCCCTGTAAAAATCCAGTGGCACCTTCCCATAAAGCAGAGGCCATTGCGGGTGCTTCCGACTGCCCGCTGATCCCGCTGAGGTCCTGTCTCGGAAGCGAATGCCCCGGGCCACAGCAAAGCCGCGTTACTGCTGTGGCGGCTTTAACAGTATCTACTGTCACCTGCGAGGTTCGTTTCACACAGGACATTTAACCAGCAAATAAGCTATATTAAATAGATTTTAAAACCACATGAAACTGAACTGTTGTGTCTCACAAAGGAAGATGACAGGCAAAGACAAGATAAATAAACCCTTTCCATTTCTCGTATTGTTGTGAAAAACTAAAGAAAACCCTTTCACACCGCACAATGATTTGTGTTACACAAGGGAAGGAGTTTCGAGTTTCGAGTAAGAATTTGTACCTCTAATGCCCTGCTTTCGGCTGGCATGAAATAAGCACGGTGCTATGACAGAGCCAAGCTGGTTTGTGCCTAGGAATTAAAGTGCCCAGACCTGGTGGTGTGGAAGTGTTCCTGGCTGAAGACTGCAGGATTTCATTTTCCCGTTTCCAGTGGTGACAGATTTTGCAGGTGAAATGAAATCGTTTCTGCTTTCCCACCCTGCCACTTGCCATCCTCCTTCCTGCCCTTTTGATGCCAAACCTGCCTCTCCCTTTCTGCTCTGTACCCTCCTTTAAGACTCCTACTTTTTTTATCTGGTAGCTGTTTCTTCTCAAGGGGTTCACCCCTCGTTTTTGGATTTGCACGTGGATGCGAATACAGCACCTGCTCCTTTAACAACCCCTAAACTCAAACTCCTCTGCAAGCTGCTGGCAGTGCCAGAGAGCCAAGCAGAACAAAGATGGCAAGTGGGGGAATGTGAAGGAAAGAAAACACCTTTTGAACCCAAAGAGGTGACTGAAGGAGATGCTGGAAAAGTGGCTCTTCACAGTGTATCTGGCCCATAATGGATGTTTTATCCAGGAATATCCAAACATCACCCAAAAATATCCCTATTTTATATAGAAAGAGACTGCAATTTTATAGAGTGAGGGAAAGGGATGGGACCTTAATCTGAGCAGGAAATAATCCCACTCCCAAGATGCTCTTCACAAGAGGCACTAGCCTCCCTGAAGCCATTTGTTCACCCACTGTTACGCTATCACATGTTACACAGATAATTTTACTTCTGTTTATATGTAAATTAATTCTGACTTAGCTTAAAATGGTTCCGTTGGTCTCATTTGAACTAAAATATTGAATGGGTGCATCTGCATCAGGTGAAATTATGCTCAGCCAATGCTACTGTTCATGTTGATGTCTCTCTCCCTACCTGCCCACTCATAATCAACAGCCTGAAATGTTTAATACTTCACCAGCTGCAGAAATAGTGATAAACCAGCATGGGAGATGCAGAAAAAACATCTGAGGTGAGGTTACAAAGGCACTGAGCATTACTTCTGAGTCCTAATGATGAAGCCCATCATGAGGATCTCAGCAGATTAAGGGCCATTTTTCCATATTTTTTTCACTTGTGCTTCCTAGGGAGAATATTCTGTCTGTATAAAACCAGGGGTGCTGTCACACACCTATCTTGCAATGGCTTTGAGCTCTCACAGCTGGATTTCCACTGGGGACAACAACAGACCCCTCCCTTGCACGTGCCTCAAGGGGATCCGTCATCAGGATGGGTTAATAATTTCAACAGCTCTAGATCACTGTCTTGTGACACAAAAGGGCAGGTTTGGGAAGCAGGATGTAACAGCCTGCTAATAAGGATGACTCAGGTGGTGCCTGCCTTCCCATCCCCTTTCACAGCAAGAGGCCCTTTCGGATCCAAGCCGAGCACACCCCTCACACAGATCAAGAGCTGAGGTCTGCAGCCACCAGCCAGGGTGACCCTGCTGCCAGCAGAGCTCCTCTGTGCAGATGCCACCCACTGGAGGCAAGGCTCTTGCTATCATTTCTCCCTTCCCTGACTGGAAAGCTACATGGAACACTGTATATTCCCATGCCAGCATGTGCAGTGTATGTCACCTGCTCAGGATCATTCCATTAGGACCCAGAAGGACCCATGATAATTTGCTCCATGAAATGATTCCAGATGGTTTTATTGGTATTCTGAAAAACTTAAGTGTACTTTGCATCTTGGCCAGCCATTTGGCAAGATACTGAGTGACAAACAGGGTCACACACGTTACCAGGCAATGAAACAAAGTCCAGGTTTAGGATGTGATCATAAAAACCCATGGACGCTTGTCCTTCTGTGATAACAACAAAAACATCACCACCCATAGCATAAACCTGAGGCTCCCCATAATCTTGGACTATTTACTGAAGCAAGACAGCACTTACCATAGCACAGGGACTCGCCCTGAGGCAGATGACAGGCAGGTAATCCAAGCGGGAATTCACTGGGAGGGATCACAACAAGCACATACTGCTGACAAAACGAAACCTTCCACACAACTTCCATCCGTGCTGCCCTGGAGCAGCGAGCACAGCCTCCCTTCCAGCCTGATCCAAACGCCCACAGTGCAGGGATGAGGTGCTGCAGGGAGCTCTGGCTGATGGCAGCCACATCTTGGAGGTGCTCAGTGTCCACAGCTCACCTCGTGCCACAGTGTCCTGGCTGGAATGCCCCACTGGCCCTACACAACTAAACCCATCCCAGTCACACCTTGGCCTTTGTTCCCTCTTGATCCTGCTTCAACGGAAAAGTGTTTGTTCCCTGTTCAGGTGTGCCAGGCCCAGATGTCTCTGTATGGGACAGCACAGCTCAGCTCCCACTGAGCTACCTCCAGAACTTTTTCCAGCAGGAAAAAAGCCTACATGCCCTTCAGTGCTTATTCCAGAAAGAAAAGCCCTTCCATAGAAAAAAATGAAAGAACGTCTGTAACTAAGCAGGATTTCCCCACCGGGTGACTCTTGTGACACCAGTATCAAATATCATATCTGCAAGGCGTAAGAAGCAGGGAGAGGACTCAGAGGGCTGTTTTCAATATTTTTTTTGCAGGATTTTGGTTTCTTACTTGGTGTTTGCTTCCGATGGCAGTTTAATCCTATCTAAGCACAAGAGCAGAGGTCATATAATCTCCCTCAACAATCATGGGTCTTTGTAAGTTTTCCTCTGTCCTGCTGGTGTTCTCACTGCCTTGAAAACAGCTGTCCTTGGACTTAGAGAAAACCTGAAGAGATCAGAGCTGGACCTTGCAGTGCCCAGATGGATTCCTGACCTGTGTCTCCCAGTTGCTGCAAGTTGCACTGGAAGCATTGTGAATTATGGCAGAGACAGATATGAGTCGGTGTCTGGAAGGTCCAGTGAAGCCCTTGGCCATCTCCTTGCCCTTTCCCACCTGGATCAAAAGCGTGCAGGTAGCTCCACTTCAGCTCCCACGTCACACTGAACAGGCAGCATACACACTGCTGCCATCAGTCCAGAGCCTGCCAGCTGGGCTGGAACAAGGGCAGAGCCTAAAAAATCTGTGTACACACCACTGTGATGGGCATTGCCTTTGTTTGCTTTTGGGAGTAGATGAAGACGCCCTAGGAGTATGCACATCCACATCCCACCCCTTCCCAGAGATGACAGGAATATGTCTGCTGTGGGGAACCAAGGGACTCAGGCATTCATCCAAAAGTCCTGTTTTGTTTTTTTCCTAGTCATCACAAAACCCCCTCCAGTGTTCCTGTTCTCCACCTGCCTGACTCCCTGGCAGCTGGATGCCTGGTATTGCCATGGTCAGTGAACAGCGTGCTCCTGGGGGCATGGGATAACCAAGGAAGCTTCCCTTTTCCTGCTTAAATAAAGCTATGAGGGGGAGAAGCCCTGCATGCTCACAGTTATGGCTCTGGAAGAGTGGGCCTGGATCCCTGTGCTCCCCCTCACCCCATACTTCCCTGTTTTCCCAGCCTCTTGTTTCTGGCAAATGAGCTGCTAGACACAGAGATGGAGAAAAGCTCTCATTTGAAGGATGAAAAGGGAATGTGAAACAGCCCCAAAGGAACTCTGTCCTGCAGCTGTTCCTCATGCCCCTGGCTTGCTGGGCACTGCAGATGCCAGGCTGCACCACAGTAGGGCCCATCCTGCATTTGCTCAGGCAGCTGGTGTGAAATGTGAGAGCCTTGTCAAGTCTGCTGGGGGAGGAAGGGAAGGCGTGGGACGGACAGAGGAAATTGGGTTTTGAGATAAACCATGGGCTGCACTGAGGAAAGATGATTTCCTTTGAGGAGTGTTTGCAGTGCTGACCTACCCACAGACCATGAAGAGTGAGAACACAGAAGGGCTGGAGCCAGAGCCATCAATCAGGGGGGAAGAGAACTCCCAGGGAGGTTTGGTTTTCCAAAACGTACCAAGTCGCCTTTTGGTTTGGAAAACTTGAACCATGAGTTGCTCAGAGCCAGGACTCTTTGAATCCAACCCTGTAAAGCTGGGAGAAGTTCAGAGAAACTCCCTGTCTTGGCTCATCTCCAAGTCAAATTAACTCCTGGAAGGTGAGGAGGTGTTCAGATAAATATCAAATCGCTCTCTAATGGGTCAAGGCCATTTTTTCCAGTGAACAAAAAGGATTTTTATTGGATCTCTCTTACACTGCATATCTCAGACTGAACTTGAGATAGATGTGAAAAAAATTAAGAAGTGAGGAAGTCCAAATCCTGCAGCAATGAATAAAACCCATTATTAAATTTCCTTATGAAGACTTCACCCAAATAAACCCAATGAAAAATCAGTTTAAGATTGAACTGAGTCTGGATGCAAGAGGTTTCTATGAAGTTCACTGTTATGAGGAAATTCTAAGGGGAATGTGGAAAGAAATCACATATTCACATGTGTCAGCTCAGGGAAGTTAATTCCTAATATTTTTATTCACCTGTCCTGTCCACTGCACTGAAACTTTCTAGACTATGCCCCTAGGTTTTCCCTTGGTTCTTGGTACCACAGTCACTGTGAGCACTCCTCTGTGGCTGGAAATACCCCTAAGAGAGAAATACATCATGATGATAGCATAAAGAGGAAATAGTGGAAGGCTTCTTAAACATTCCAAGGAGAGGAAAAGTGCAGAAAATAGATGTAAATCCACTTTTGCTCCAACATCCCAGAGAGGTGAAAGGAAGGCAGAGAGAACAGCAGTTTTCTCTGGCAGTGAAAAAACCCTCTTTCCTTCTGAGCTACTGACAAAAAGATTTAGGGAAAAGAAGAGGGAAAAAGGACATTTGTACAGCGAAGAAAAAGGGAAAAGGCTTTGAAGACCTAATTAACAGACAGTCCCAAGTCACTTCAGTTCAACTGCATCACAAAAGTCTGACAGAGATCCATGAGACCACAACAACTTGCCTAAGAGAGTAAGACACTGTAAACAAAACCAGTCACTCCAAAAACCCACCCCCCTCCAAATCCAGGGGGCTGGGAAGGGGATGAGGCTGCAGCTGAGGACCTGTTTCCCTGCTCACTAATAAATTTAGTTTACGGAACCTTTTGTGAGTTCTTTTTAAGGCTGTTTGTTGATTAAAGCGGCAAACAACAAACTTAGCCTTAATTTATGCTTCTTTAAACATTTCAAGCTTGGGGGGTTGCTTTTTATAGGAGTTAATGAGGCAGAATAGGTTCTTTAAGGGGAAGATATTTTCTCAGCAAATTAAAACCTGTATTGAAAATAAAATAATGAGATGAAGGTGGTTTTTCTTTCAGAAGTAAATAAATCTTGGAGTAGGAAACTTCTCACGCACTTGGTACTGTCCTTATCGGAGAGATCTGAGAACAGCAGGTTCACAAGATGTTCTCAGTCTCCTTCTTTTAAATTTATTTTGCCTTCCTCCTTTCATGTAAACAGTAATAAAGCATTACTTGCTCTAAATGTGCAAACAGTTCCAATGTGTGAGAGCAAGGGAACACTGGGAGCCGTTCTCCTTTGCCACAGCAGAGCCACAAAGCCCAAGGCAGGGACTTGGCCCCACCATAACCCTGGCAGGGCAGAGAAATGGGCCACAGCGTGCCACCTCAGATATCTGGGCAAATCTTAGAGTAGCTCCCAGCAAGATCTGAGGTCAGGCTGAATTTTCCAAATTAAAGCTTGCTTCAAATCTACTGCATTTTGGCAATGTGGTGTAGCAACGCAAGGAAAATCAAGTTCCAGAGTGGGCAGTGCTGGAAGCCACTGTGACACCAGTAATCAGCACCGGATGTCATTAACTGGGGACAAACAGCCACAACAAGGTCCCAGTGTGACAGGAGAGCATCAACCCTGGTTCCTCTCGGAAATGGGGAAGAAAGCCTCCCTTTCATGGCAGCTTCAAGCACTCTCAGGGAGATAACCCTGTTTGTCTTCGCCGGAAAGGCTGACTGAACACTGGCCCCGCAGGGACAAACTGGTTGGTGCAGTCTCTGGACATGCAACTCCACTTCGGGGGGATTCTGGTTTCCAGTGAAATGTCAGTATTTTCTCTGGAAAGAAGCCCACCTTTTTAGCTTATTCCTCACCAAAAGGAATTTGGATGTTTGTGGTGTTTTGCTGAATTATCCCTATGGTATGGGTTAGAACAGGGCTAAGCCCACTCTGGAGTGCAAATCCAGTTTTTTCACTTCCGTCTTTGGAAATCTGCAGACAAGGCAGCCATGAGCAGTCTGTAACTTCCCCCAGGAAGCTGGGAGCTTTGCAGGAAGGCTGTGCTTACCCTCCTGCTGCTGGCAGGCTGACCAGGGCTAGGTAAGTCCAGTGCACCTGTGGGGAGCCGTGGCAAAGCCGATGCCTTATGCAATCGAGCAACAGCTCACCTCAAATTTCAAAGCAGTTGTAAGACTCAGCACCATCACAGGAGGGTATGAATGGGGCTGTTTTCATATCTCCCATGCAAATGTCTGTTAGCACAGCAATGTTATCCGTTGTTATCCGCAAACAGCGGGATTTTATCCGCCGGCCTCCCTCTCTGATCATGGAAAATGTATACACAGGATAGTCAAAGGAACCTGAGCCGACAGCCCGCCACTCCCTGTGAAACCACATACTGCAGGAATGAGAAAAGGAGCTCAACAGGTACCAAAAAGTCAACACCCAGGGGAATTCCAGCATTCGGTAGCGGCTTGGGAAGATCAGGCCCTGCAAACCCTAATGCTGTGTTGGAGCGAACCTGCAAAGCAGCTGTGAGAGAGAGATCAGCCAGACAATGACTAAGAGAGATGAAAAAAAGAAATTATGTGCTCTTCTCTCAGTCTATGAAAGCACAGCAACAGTGTCCTGGCATTAGCTGCAGACATGCAGCCATGGAGAGGCATGGAAGCACTTCACAAGGAGGAGGAAAAGCAAGGAATACATCAAGAAATCTCCACACAGGAGTCCCCAAAGGCAGGCAGGGAGAAGAGAGGGTGTCCAAAGGGAGACTTCTGGCTGGGCTGAGGTGTCAGTGTCTGAAGTATCAAGAAGAAACATTTTCAAGCTGTGAGCCAGCCAAAGGCAGGCAATGGGACATGAAGACAAAGCAGAGAGACTCTAAGGGCTGCAATCGCATAAACTGGATGAAACCATTTCCAGCATGTTGGAGTCTGGAGGGATCGGAGGCAAAACTTCTTCATGAACTTCCCCTCTGCTCTGTTATGCACATATAAACAAAGGGCAGTCTGAAACTCCCCAGGACACTGAGCATCAGCTGGGAATGTTTCATGGGCACTCCCACTGGAAATGAAAATCTAAATAAAGGGAAAACTCCTCTTAGGTGCTGTGGACATGATGCCGGCTCCAAAGCTGCTGGATGGAATGGAAAACCTTTTGCTCAGCAGCTGTAGCTCCCCTCAGTTATGACTGTTCTGCATAGCACTTACAATTTCATTTCTAATTAGGAGCCGTGAACCAGACTCCAAATCAGATGGTGTCAATCAGTGTAACTCCCTTTTTCCTCTGTCTCTGGTGGTGCTGGAAGGGAAAATCCCTGTGCTGCCTGTGCAAGTCCCAGGTGTCCCAGTCACAAGGACAAGCTGCACCTGGCTGCAGACACAACCCCCAAGAGCTGTGCTGGCCTGTGGGAGCAACAAAACTGGGCCAATGGGCTCAGAGTTCAATCCTCCTTCTCACAGGGACTCCCTGCCAGGTCAAGGCGTTGGACCTTGGAGTGAGATTGTAGCTACAGCTGGTCAAAAATTTACTGCAGACACTGGCTCTGTTCAATGAAATACCTGTTTCTGCAGGAAACATCTACTGATGGACTCACGTGGTTAAAAATAAATTGAACTGTTTTCATGGTTTTTTTGGAATGCAATGAGAATCCCCCAGATCAGCCTTTCACATGAATGATTTGAGCTTGTTTGGTTTTTTGGGGTTTTTTTTGGGTTTTTTTGGGGTTTTTTGGGTTTGGTTTTTTTTTGTTTGTTTGCTTGTTTTGTTTTGTTAAGTTGTTTTTTGAAGACTTTTGGTCTTTCATTCACTGGGTTTTTTTACAACTCTCTGGCTGTCAGTTCCTCCTCCACAAACTCTACTAATTTTCTTCTTTTTTCAAGCCCTCTTGTCTTCAAGGAAGGATGGGGTTTTAAAATACAACAGACTTTTATTGTAGCAATTTACATTTTAGACATTATCATGAGTGAATAAGCTGAAGCAAATTTGCTCTAACTTTTGCCTAACTGGGTTGGTTCTGCAGTGCTAACAATTATTCAGAGAATTCAGCATTTTATAATCTCTCAGACACACTCTGGTCCAGCCCTCCACCTTGAGTAAATACATGGTGTGTGTAAAGGACTTTGGATTCACCTAATAAGCCAATGGATGTCACTGTTGCTCTACACAAACCAAAATGGGAAAGCAAAGAAATACAATTAAGCCAAAATAAAGTTACAGGAGAGAGTTCTCTGACCTGGTCTGTACTGGTTACATTGGGCAATTCCTTCAGGGGCTTCCAAAGTGCATGTCCAAGGTATCCTACTGTAACTACAGAGATAAGGTCAGGCTAACAGCTGGGTGTAAAAAAGGAGGGCTTCAGGAAGGCTCCTAAAAAGGAACCTCACAGTTCCTGCTGTTTAACCCCTTCAGTTGCAGCCACCCCTGAAACCTCAGCAGCAAGAGGCATTTGTTGATGAGTTTCCTGGGAAGGACCCACCCTTGTGCAGCAGGATGCTCCAGGCTGGGACAAAGTAGGTCACCAAGAGGCTCTTCAGCCATGGCCAGAGCTGCAGCTGCTTCATTTCTAGGTCAGTGCTCACTCCTGCTTTAATGGGTTGGTAAATGTTCAAGACACAAGTGGAGGTTTTGGTTGCATTCCTGTGTGCCAGGCAGCAGCTCAACATCTCATAAGAGCTGCTGCCACTTGAGAATCCCTGTTGCAATGAGGGGTGGTTTTCACTGAATTACTGACAGAGCTCAGAGAAACAAGGAGAGAAAGGCAGGGTCTCTAGAGCACAGAAAATACGGCCCAAAAGTAGAGACCAAAGTTTTGAATGTGGTAAAAAAAAATGAAGAAAAACTCTTCAAAAGTATGAGGAAGTTTCTGATCCTGGTCTAGTACTGCCAAACTGTTCTCAGTCAGAACAGTCCCTCATGTATATGGACTCTGCATCTGTGACAAGAGCTCAAGGCAACTGGAATTTGTTTCCTGAAAGGAAGAATGTTATTTGATCAACTGGGAAAGAAAATGCCTGAAGCTGGTCCAAATTTAATATATACAGATCTAGAATACACTCGGGGTAAATGTAGTTATTCCAAAATGTTGGTAAGAAGAAAATTTCAATTTCTTGCACATGCTGTTTAACAAACAGGAACTATGCAAACCAACAAAGGCAAAAAAGGAACTTCAAATGCCAATCATTTAGCACTGGGAGCTGCAGGGAACCACTGGACCACACTGCTCCTGCCAAGCAAGGAACTTGGTCTGAGACATTGTCAAGATGCTGATTAAAGAAATTCATTTGTTATCCTATGAGATCCCTTAGGAAGATCTCCAAGCCCTGCCTCAGAACAGACTGAGCTCATTGAAGCCTCTCCCAAGAGCCAGGAGCCTGTGAGTTGCCTAATTGCACCACCCAGGAAGGAGCCTGTGGTAAAGCCTGTGTCAGGCACAGCTGTAGTTACTGTTTGTGCCTGCTCCAAGGACATGGGGCTGTTCCACACAACCACGACTCTGCTCTGCCCTGTCATTAGTCCTCAAAGAGACACCTCACCAAGGCTTTCCTGCAAGGACAGCTGCACCTACCAGTGTAAAGGCACACTTAAACTAACCTTTCTTTTTTTTAACTTTCAAAACCTGCACACTAAATGTTTAGGTGCCTGAATACCCTTTTACAGCTGGATAAAGTTTTGCTTCCCCTGTAGGAATAAAGTCACTATCTGAAAATCAGCTGGCCTCAAAAACCTTTCTGCCTGCTTACATGCAGCAGTTCCATCCACATTTTCCAGAAGTTTTGCAATGGCTCTTTTGGAACTGGCCATTTCCCACCTGGTATCCAGCCTCGTGGTCCAACAGCTGTGGCAGAGGGAAAAGCCCAGGGAGCCACTGCACGTGGTAACTGTGATGCTGTGAGACCACGGTGTTGCTCACCCTGTGCTGACGTCAGTGAAACCCTTGTTAGCTTCCAGCACTAAAACAAATCCTCGTTTATTTACACTGGAAGAGGCCAAGCTGAGGAATTTGCACTTAACGCTTATCGAGTAAATAGCAAAAGAGAAACACTTGACTCTCCAAGTGGTAGAGAATGACATAACCTAGAGTTGGGTAAAACAGGTAAAAAATAAAATCTTAGACATCTAAAACAAAATGCCTAATAAAAACATCTAAACTGCAGCTGACAATAATTTCCTTGGGATTGTCATGGATAGTAAGTACTTTTGAAAAGCCAAGCCAGGTATATCTTAATTCCCAAATATTTGGTTTGCAAGGAAAGTAATCACTTGAACAGTGATGTTTTCAGGAGTTGCACAGTAATTCAAGACTACGTGACAACAGAGCTCTGAAAGAGGCATCATTTAATGGCTGAAAACAAACCCATGCCCTCAATCTGCTATAAAGGAGAGAGGCCACCCTGCCAAAACCCTGGAGTAATTTGCACTAAGTACAGTGCCACTGGCAGGCACGGTGCCCTGGCAGAAAAGGAAGGCGTCCTGCAATTTCATAAGGTCAAGATTAAATTATAAGATACTCTGTTGCTATAAAACAGGGCTGCTCCACAGCTGGTATCATTAGGCCCTTACTCCTGTTGGGTGAAAATGCTCAATGCCACCAAAGTTATTTACGCAGCCATGCAAAGGCAAAGAAGTTGTTTTCTAGAATTTGATCAGAAGGATTGAAAACTCAGAGTTAGGTCTGGAAAACAGATCTCTCTGCAATCTTTTGTGCTTCAACTAACTCCTGAATCTCACCTCTACCCCTGAACAAACACACCAGCAGAAAAGGAGCTAATACCATGCACTTGATAGGGATGGTGACCAAGCACACAAGCCAAGCAAAGGCAGGACTTGTCTGAGATACACAGTGCCACCTGTGATTAACCTCCCAGGTGATATGATGCTGTTCTGATCAGCTTGTCATCACCTAAACATCAGAAAGAAGATTCTCTCAATACAGAGCCCACACAGAGCACGACAGGGCAACCAGCAGAGCAGTCCCCCTGACAGCAGCATGCCCAAGTTGGGGCAGGCTGGCACTGCCTCACAGCTAAATGCCATCTCCTATGCCCAGCTGGACGTGTCAGCACAACAGATCCAGCTGTGCTCACCATACAGGTTCATGTCCAGAAGAACAAGCAAACGACACCAGAGAGAACGAGAGGTGACAGCGTCCCAGCTCCCCGAGTCTCCGAGCGTCCCCTCCCTCAGCAAAGCAGGCGGACAAAACAAGCAGCAGTGAATTGCTCTCCACTGTCACCAAAGGGAGCCAGAGTTTTCCCGATCGGTGAGGAAGCGAAAGGCCCCGGTGCCCAGAGGGGGTGTGCAGCGCCACACCGAATGCCCGACCCCGCGGAGCCGCGTACGCACCGTCGGGACGCGCCCCAGAGCGCCAGGAGCTTCTTCAGGGCGTGCAGGTGGGTCTGCATGGGGAGCGCTGCCGGCAGCCCGCTGCCAGCCTCCAGCAGCAGCGCTGCGCCTGGTGCCGGGCAAGGCGAGGCAGCGCATGGGGAGCGAGGCCAGGGGCAGGAAGGGAAGGAGCCAGCCCCGCTCACCCTTTTAACAGGCAGGCAGGATTAATGACAGAGCCGCGCTCGCCAGCAGCCAGCCAGCCATGGCTTTGGAGTAATTGCCCTTGCTGCAGGCACCGAGCTGATGAGACAAGAGCGCAGCAGAGCCAGGTGACTAAACCGGGGCAGGAACAGCAGAAGGGATGCAGGAGGAAGAAGGTGCCTTGTTGTTACCCCCCAGAAGAGCACTGCCACTGCTCTGAAGCTAAGGCAGGACCCTGTGTTTTAGTGATCCTCAGTTGTCCAAGCTCAAACACATCAGTGCTGCCTCAAAGGCTTGCACAAGGGACTGATGGCTGAGCCCAGCCTCATCCAACACTTTTTCCAGAGCCTGAAATTATCTTAGAACTGTAAAAGCACCAGTTCCAGTGTCACAGTGGAGTCACAGCTCCTTGGGAAATGATAATAAAAAGAAGCCAAGGCAATGCAGTGGTTCTCCCTTCATTCCTGATTTCGATCAGTTCCCTCTGTGATCTCCAACACCTATGAAGAGAGCTCAGAAACAAATTTTAATGCCAGTTTCACAACCACACCTAGAGGTGCTCTCAGCCCAGCCCTTACATCAGGACCGTGGTTGGGTAACAAGCCTGATCTCTCCTGGCTCAGACACTGTGCCTCTTCAGACACTGCCTTTCCTCCTCCAGCAATGAGAACCAGTCCTGGGAAAGTCCTGTGCTTCCTGCAGGAGATACTGCAGGGCTGACTGGGGAAAGGCTGGTGTCACACATCCCTCTCCTCCTCTGCTGCTGCTTCTCTTCTGCCCCAGGGGGAAAGGGATAAAAAGGAGCAGTAGGATGAAATTAATAAGGAAATGCCAGAAGAAATGAGAGAAACCACAAAGAAACATGGAGAAAGGCAGACAAGGGAATCCTTAGAGTAAAGGTCACCTAACAGAATCACACAGGAAAACTTTCCTGTGCATATTTGGTGCCACCCAATCAAATTAACCACAAATTGTCTCATAGAGGGTACATTAACACCTTGATTTCATACCTTATTATGTTCTGAAAGATAATGCCTCAGTTAGGCCTATCTTGTACCCATCCACATTAAGTTAAATAAGGGCATTTCCGATCCTGGAGGAAGCAGGAATGACTTACCTGTTGTATGGATAGTGAAGCTGAAGTGCTGCTATATTTGTAGATAAAGATCTTTTAAAAGCAGGTGCCTAAACTCACAGTCTGAGTTCCCAAAGCACAGAGCAGTTTGTAGCCCCCACTTACTTCAAAGAGTCCGTCTTGGCCATTCACACAGTTTTGGAAAAGCAGGAGAAAAGATAAGGATCCCTTCTGATAAAAAGCTCATGAGTCAGGGTTGGGATGAGAAACAGGGTTAAGCAAAATGAAGGCACATCACGGGCTCAGCTCCACTGCCCTGGTACAGCAGTGTGTGTTTGCTAAATTTATGGCTATTTTCCCATCCCCATGCAAGGAGGCTGTGTTTCCTCACTGTATCAGTAACAGGAGATCAGGGTTCCTCCAGCTTCATTAACCATGTGCTGAAATCCAGCATGCTTTCTTTACAGGGTACACATGCAGCAGGGCAGTGCTCCCTCTTTGATCTTCAGCCTGCTCCCTCCGGGATCACTTGGGATGTTGAACTCCTCCGCACGTCCCAGAGAACGTGTCACCATAAAACAGGAGGGCCAGAAACAAGGAAAGTACAAATAATCCCACTCCCAAACCAATATATTCACTCCACATCTCTAATTACAGACAGCCAGGACAGATCTATATGCCTTGTGCTGGAGACAGGAATGTGTTTAATTACACATGGTCCCCAGACTGCCAGGTAGCCAGCTGCTCTCTCAAATTAGCCTGGTATAGTTTTTCCCTCCTCCCCAGATATGTCTCTGAAGCTGCTAATGCTGAAAGCAGCTGCAGCCTGGATTAAACATCTCTGTGGATGCCAACCAGGACCTTGTTAATACTTCACAAGATGCTTTGCTGGATGGGCTCTCCACATTGCTAAAGAAAAATTAACATCCTTATAATACAACTTCTCACTCAGTCAACATACATGCAAAGTAGTTTACTCAGATGAAAAACCGTATTTTCCCTTCCCTTCGTGTTGTGAAAGGGCACAAAGATTCCCGTCTAACATTCCATCTCCTTCCACCTGCAGCACAGTAAAATTCCCATTCTTTGAAGGCAATATGATTTCTGAATAGAGGGCATGAAGGCAACTTGGCATTCATCACTTCCAAGACACAAGACAAGGAAGCACTTGTACTTAGGTTAGCCTGAAGTGCATGCCCAGGGGCCTTGCTTAAAGCAGGCCTGGGATTCCTTATTCAAGTATTCATCCATAACTGGTGTTGCATTAAAACCCTGCCTGGTAATTTGGCACAGTATTAGCTATGACCTGCCTGTTTCCTCATGGCAGAGATGCTGCAGAATGACCTTCAGCCATGCTGGAAGGAGTTGCCAATGTGCTGGGAAGGTTCAGGAAAGGCCAAGTCACTGTGTATGATGGGCATCTGACTGCTAAATGATCCTGTTCCTAAGATTTCATGCTTCTAATAGGAAATGAAATTTCAAGCTAAAAAGTAAATGCTTTGTTTTGAGCAGAAAATGATGACTATTTTCATGAGGAAAGCCAGTGCCACCCAATCTCTGCCATGGATCTGGGAATTAACACCACAGTGTTCCTGTGCAGGTTGCTCAGTTACCAGGTTTGGTCAGGCAACACCCCTCAGGAAGGAAATAGTGTTGGGCTTTTTTATTAAAGCCTGGACATGTGACTGAATATATCCAAAGTTCAAACCTGAGGCTTTTTAATTTCTGCCAGAAGTGATAGCTGGTCTTGTGAGCTGGGCTGGGAGCAGAGATGCAGACTGTCATCACCATGAGAACTATAGTAAAAACTAAATAACCTCAGAGTATTTGGAGTGGCCTAGGTCTCTCTTTGCAAAGGCCAGACACTCAAGGTTTTATTATGGCCTGCATTTACTGTATCAGGGGAAACACAATCATTTCCCACGTACTCGAGAGTAAATGAGAGCAGAATCAGACTCCACAGTAATTGAGAACTGGTAGTGAACTTGCTCTGTAAGTCTCTCTAAGCCCCAAGCCACCCATCATGCAGACGGTATTAATTTTAAGGGGATAAATAATGCAGAGCAAAGAAAAAAATAATCCCACAGTCAACCCACAACATTCCAGAGCTATTTACTGTGTGGGGTTTTTTGTCATTTTATAGTTTTTTTAACAGTTTTAAACACTGTCCTCTTGATTCATGAGTTTGGTCTCCAGTGAATAACAGGAGGCTTTTACAAGACCAGCAAACACTCTGCTATTATATTATTTTAACCCCAGCTATAGCAGTGGTGATCTGTGACAGTTTGATAGCTGCTGTATATACAGAACTGGGGCTTGAATTTTTTTTTCCTTTCCCCCTTTTTTTTTCCCTTTTGGTGAGAGCTGGGGCCAAGCCATGGCAGACAATCTTGTAATGTGCTGATTTGTTCTGCTGGCGTCTCTCACCCTCAGCTTGTCACATGTACTTTTCAGCATGCACTAAAAAACTAATCAAAACAATCCTGCAGCCTGAAAGGTGCAGGCAGCGACTTTCTGACACTTGTCAGGAATTGCCATCACTGGGAATTCTCATGCCCCACCACCCACCCTGACTAACCTTCATAACAAAACAGGGCTCAGTGCCTTCAGAAATGATTCAGGCCAGAGCAAATGTTGCTCGTGTTTTATCACCCGGGAAACTCAGAAACTTTCCAAGAATGAAGTTATGGGAGCAGGGCAGGCCAGGGAGCTCTGATGGACTGTCTCCCATAGACAAGGAGGCCTCAGTGTCAGAGCAGCCCGTCCAAGGGCAGGGAGAGTGGGGAGGAAAGCGCCCTGAGAACCTGCAGGACACTGCTTACAAACAGGTGGCTGAATGCTGAAGAAAGACACACAAGAGAGAACAAGCAGCAAGACACAGGCATGAATGGAATATATTTTACAGACTGGCATGAGGAATTTAAGGAATTAAGAGGGTTCTTTTTTGTTTCCCAGCTTAGCCGAAATATTCAGGCTTTAATTATCATTCGTCTTGCTGATGGAACATAAATCCCCAAGCATCCCCTTCTGGGGCACTCTGCAGTTCTTTGACTTACCTGACACCCAGAAAGGATTTGATTTTGTGCCTGACATCGTTGTCAGCAAAGAAGAGAAACTGGTGTTAAGAGGTTTTAGCCTCCTTTGTTGATCTTGGCTTACACAGTTTGAGGACTTCAGGCAGATTGGCATTACACAAAAAAGTCCAGTGTGCTTTTGCCCTAAATTCCAGGGTGCTACTCTGTGACAGGACTGCTGGCAGTGACCCCTCTCCCTTCCTCCAGCACATGGCCTCTGGCCTCTATATCCAAAGGCTTGATCCTGCAAGGCTGTGCCCGCTGTCCCCACACCAGCACCGGGGTAATCCAGAGCATTTCAGTGCAACTACTCACACTCTTAAAGCTGATCATGACCTGAAAAGCTTTGCTGGATCAAACCAGAATATTTGGCACTGGGTAATTTGGGAACTACTTCTTTGGGTGAATCATATTCTATGAGCCCTTTTGCTTGAGCAGCCCAGCAAACACCCACAGTAAGAGATAAATGCAATGAAACCATGAGGGCAGCAATTGCCAGACTTTGGGACGGGTCAGAACTAGACTGAAGCAAAAATCATTAATTTTTGGCTTGCCTTTGGCTACATCAGTGAGTAAAGGAAACCTCCCAATCTCTGGGCCTGGACCAGCTCACTGAACTGCAGGGGACTCACCACAGGATGCTGCAGGTCTGAGCCCAAGATGAGCATTGACATCTTCAAAACTCTGTAGCTCAGGTTTCAAGGAAAATCTCCCTCTAATTCACCTTTTTTTCTGTTAGAGCCCAAAAGGGTTTAAAGACAATGTCAGGTGTCACAAAGATCTGCAGGGAGTTAAAGCCCTACTGACAGCCTGACTTTAATCCCAGATGGTGCAGGATGTGTTTGGGTCTTTGCTCTGGAGCTCTGGCTATTCCAGCCACATCCCAGGAGCTGTATGCTGCCCCATTTGCTCAGGCTGTTTCCTCTACTGGAGTCACAGGAATGCGACTGAGAATAAATCTTTCAGCTAGAGAGAAACTTCTCTTTACATCTCAAAGACCTGATGGAGTTTTAGCACAGGATTTGAAGCAGCTCACTCTGTTGTTCCTGTGCCCTCTGGCACTCCACGTTGAATGCAGGAGCCAGGTTTTATAGCATAAACAAAGCAGGTTGCTAAACAATTGAGCTGACAAACTGTTTGGAAAGGTTGTGCTTCCAATCTGGCAAAGAGGCAAGCTGGTCCCTTGACCTTGGAAACAAATCCTGCCCCTTCTTTTAGGGAGCAGATGTCCCTACTGCCCTCTTGTCCTGTGCTTGTATCAGGTGATAAAGGCAGGTGATCAGTACTGTTAGAGATCAGGCCCTGATCAGGAATCCTGCTTGGCCTAACCTCAAAACACACAGGTTACCAGTCAAGTCAAGGCATTTTGTTGGGTTTTTTTAATGCTGGGGTGTAACGTGGGGACAGTTCCCAAGCATCCTCTTTCCAGTCTCTACCCCACTCCCCTCTCTTACTCTAGAAGAAGGAACTAGCAAAATGCTGGGTATCTGCCTAAAGGAGAAGAACCAGCAGCAGAGCTCAGGAACTAGGAAGAGCAGCACAGCTGTGCATCATCACAGTGAAATCTTCCTAAAGGCAACAGTGTATTCCTTTCCTGGAAAAGTGTTGCAAACTTTACTCATTCCTGCCTTATGGAAGCATCACCACCTCCCTTCAGCATCAATTGTGATTGCCAGCAAACAGTCCCAGCAGCAGCTATTACACTGCACTCTTCATTTCCCTGGAGGGAAGCTGGAATGGCAGTGCCACTGAAAAATAAAAATCTTCTCAGCAAGCAAATTTGATCCGTAGTGCATCCAGCTTGGAACGGTAGCCCCTAAGAGAAAAGGTTGGTAGGAAACCTGAAATGTGACAGCATGAACTCCAAGCTGGCAGATTTAAGCCAGAGTCATTTTCATTAAAAAGATAAGATCCTTCAGAATTCTTAGGCAGCTTATGGTAACTAGGAACCCTTATTCATTCTTTTAAAAAGCCATTTGTTACAAACTCTCATTCACTCCTGTCATGGTTTTGCCCTGGCAGGCTATGCCAGCGCACCCATGAATGTATATTTCTCAACTATAACTGTGGGGTGTGAGTAAGAACGGAGCAAAGCAGGCCCAAAGCTTGAATACAAAGAAAAATTTTATTAAACAACAGATTAACAGAAATGAAAACTTTCTAGAACATTTTCTCTTCTTCCCAGTTGCTAAACCCTCTACACTCACACCTTTTGTACTTAGCTCATTTCCCTCTAGTTTACATACTTTTTACCATCTCAAGAAACCAATCTTCACCTCAGCAAAGAGACAGAAGTCTTTTCTTATCACCACAACCATCCCGAAGGTCCATTCTTGGTGCTCTCACCACCATCTATGGACCTGAACTGCACATTGGGCCTTTTTAAGGATGCTTAGCCAATACCCAAAATTGTGACCTCTCCTGGCCACCCCCATTTTCCCCTGGGGCTGAGGGTCCCACGAAACAGAGAATCCTAAAAACCATGCAGACAGAGGAGACCACCACACCCCCCCCATCTTCTTCTCTGTTCGTTCTCCATTCCAATCCTTTGGCTCAAGGCTAAACAGCATCCACCCAGAAATCACAGTTCCAAAAGCATTCAGGTTTGTCTGTGGCTATATTATGCAAGAAAAAGTCCAGCTTCAAAAGCCACTTCTTCTTCTCTGCCCCTCAGAAATCTCCTTCCATCCTCTCTTTAACATTTCAGTCTCAGGTTGTTTCTCTCTCTCTCAATAACTAGCATCTAAAAAGACACAATGTCTAGAACGATTCTTTTCTGCTACAAAAGGGTTAAAGCTTCTCATCTTCTTATCTCTGTCTCTGCACTGCCGCCGCTGCCGCTGGCTGCCGCTGCCTGTTGCTTGCTGCTTGCTGTCCCTTCCCCCCACGCCTCGGCTTGGTCTCAGCAGCTCGCTCTGGGAGCAGGTAGCTTGCAGTCTGCTACTCGCACGGGGGTGAAGAAGCCCGGGGGAAAAGGGGGAAGGAGGGGGGGGCCTGCGCCTTGCCCCCATCTCTCTTCACCTGCCCAGCTCCCTCTCGCTGCTTGCATCTGAAAGTTTTCTTCTAAAAAGAGAAAAAACCTCCACCCTTCCACTTCTTCAACTCTCCTGTCTTAACTTCTGTTTCTCCCTTCCCCTCCCCCTTCCCCCCTCCAGCCTGGAGCTGGAGGGGGCAAGGACTCCTCTTACCTCTGCAGCGGAGCCAAAAAGAGGACCTCCCCCGGAAATCCCTGGAGTTTTAACCCCTTGTATTCTCAGGAAGCGTGGTCTGACCTCTCTTTAACTACTTCCTTTGGGGCACTTCCCCCAAACCACCACAACTCCCCACACAGAGGGGTGAGTCAGATGAAAGATGTCTGCCTGTTAAGCTCCATGACAGAAAATATGTGAATGACTCTGAAATTAAAGCAAGACCCTGTTACATACACCTTAACTATGAAAGAACAACACTCAACTCTTGGACCTTTTCTTTAGGCAAATGTGAAGCACAACTCTGGTGCCACCCAAGAGGTGAGGGGCAGACTGGGAGTGCAGTGGGATCTCCCATGTCTGGACTACTGCAGAGGAAGGCTGCCAGGGTCAGTGACACCACCTTGGACCAGCACACAACTGGAGCTCCTGGTGTTTGTCGCCCACCAGCACACTTTGCAAAATGTCAGTTTTCAGAACTGGTCTCACACAAAATGTCACTAATAAAATAAATGTTCACAGGCAATACACTCTGTCAGCAGTAAACAGTGACTTGCTGAATCAGCCCTGAAGATTCCTGTAATGCCCTCCAGGCTGATGCCGACTGCCTCATGCCATACGTGGAGATTCCTGCTGCCTGAAGGCCTGGCTTGGATTTTGCTCTGCTTTTATGGCAGCAAGCACTGCTGGTTCCTAAGCCACCTGTTTGTAGAGATACAACCACGTAGATACAATGAGCAATAATTCTAAGCCAGAGTCCTGATACCAGTATCCAGCACACCTCTCTGCAGGGCACTGCTCGCTTACTTTTAAAATGTTTGGTCTTGATCCCCTCACTCCATCACTGCAGGATTAGACCTGATCCAAAACATCCACTGGACAGGAACCAGCTCATGAAGTTGACTAAGCAGTTTGTAAAAAAAAATTTAGGACATTGCAAAGGAGTTGCTCCAGGCTGCCACCTGCTAAAACCAAAATGCAGGATTGGTCATTAGCACCAAGTCCAGCTGACACTGCTGGACCAGTGTCCATTATCTGACTGCCCATCCCTCAGAGGCTCCGACAAAACTGGGACAAGGAACAAAGCACCTTTCACCCCAGAGCATGTTGTGGGTCACAAGGTCATAAGACACAGCTCAAATTAACATTTTGTCTGCTGCAAAAAGGTTCAGGGCCCTGGAAAATAGTGCTCTGCTCATCTCCCAGCTCAGTGCTGGGAAGAATAAACAGGAGTGTGGGAGCACTTGGCAGGCAGCTCAGGCCTGCAAGCTTTACTCACTTGAGCAATCCTTACTGTCTGATTAATCCCACTGCAGCCATGAGGGTGGGGGTGTCCATGTAATCCTCCAGAAGGAGGAGAAGAGCCCTTAGGCATGGAAACTGTGCTGAGCCATGCATGGGGGCATTTTACCAGCCACTTCTCCTGTTGGGACTTTACTGCATTTCCCAGTTCATCTCTTTATTTTCCCTCACTTTTCCTCTAATGTCTGATCTTGTCAGTGAGGCAAAAGCCCTTGGAAAGGTTTCCTGATGGCCCACACACATCACAGGCTGGATGTGCTGTGTAGCAATGTCATTATAGAATCATTTAGGTTGGGAAAGACCTCCAAGATCATCAAGTCCAATCTTTGCCTGATCACCCCCTTGTCAACTAATCCACAGCACTGGGTGTCACATCCAGTTGCTTCTTGAACACTTCAGGGATGGTGACTCCACCACTTTCCTGGGCAGTCCATTTCAATGCTTGACAACCCTTTCAGTGAAGAAATTCTTCCTGATGCCCAGGCTCTGGATGTTCAATTCTCTTTAAGCTGCACCACCACTAACAGGGCCAGTCCAGCACTTCCTGCTGCCCTCCTACACAGCACAGGGAGAGGAAGAGGCTCTTGCTTTCCTGCTTCCATTGACAGACCTGTCTGAGCTGCAGCTTGCTTTTTGTGACTTGCTGACCTTGTGTATGTAAATGACATAATGAACAAAATACCCCAAGAGACAAAGGGGCAGTTTGCAGAGCAAAACCCAACTCTGCATTGTTCCTCACTGGTTTAGTCCCAGCACAGCTCCCTTTTGGTTTACTCTGAAGCAATACATGTGCCCACACCCACCCACACCCATTCCCACACACCAGAAGCTGTAAAAGAGCTTCCAGCCCCTTGGCTTATGATTTATCTTCAACTGCAAAGAAAGACGTAAAGGAAGGCACAAAGCTGGGTTTCTCTGGGTTCATCTGTGCAGCAGAATTGCTTTATGGTGCCTCCTTTATGGCTCTTTGTCATGTGTTCTTTATTCCTGGGGAACGCTGTGAGCACTGCACTCAGAAGCACTGCAGAATCCTCAGGGACAGCAAAATGCTGGAATTAAAAGTGATTTCCAGCAGAGATCTCAAGTTAAGCAGCAAAACTTTCAGCCAAAGGCCTACTGGGATGACAGGAGCAGACCAGTGTCCTAGATACTGTCACACGTAAGGAGAACTACAGGCACCTGGGGTCTCTATTATCCATCCTTTCAGAGGCACTGGAATTATAAGCCACATTTGTATTGCTCATGGTGGCAGCCCCATCCCAAAGAGAGAATAACCACTCAGTCACTGAGGGAGAGGTAAAGCAGGAAGATGAAGGAACACTCTGGGCCTGTGAACAGAGCCCCATCTTCCAAGGTATGGATGGGAGGAAGAATCTGTTCCTCTTTTTAGCTACCAAAGGCTCATTCTTGGGTGACTGCAGCTGAGGAAGGCAATATTTTCTTTTCTAAGAAGCAGTTCTCACCATCTATTTAGCTGGAGAATCTGGGCTGCGGTTACAGCAACCAGAAGTACAAAGACATTCCTCTGAAAATTAGAGAGAAAGACCTTATATTTTTCTTTTAATGCCTTTTCATACCTTCAGTGGTGCAGTGTATTTTGCAAAGTGCACTGCACATGGCAATTAAGCCTCGTAGCATCCCTTGCCTTAGGAAGGGCTATCACACGTACTGCCTGGACGAGAAATGGAAATACACAGCAGCAAACATCTTGCCTCTCATCCCACAGTGAGTATGTGGCACAGGCAGAAACCCAGGCATCCTGGCCCTCTAATAGTTGCACACCTACTAATCAGGCTTTATACAGGCCTTTAGTTTAATGTTGTCTATGAGGAAAGAAGTATACTGCTGATTTTTTAACAGCAGATATTAATTATCCTTTCCTTAATCTTCCATGAGGATTAAACAGTGAGGAATAATACTAGCTGCCTTACCTCCAAATTTAAATGTTGAGTGTGGACAGTTTGTGTTTTTCTTTGCCCCTAAACATTCCCCTGAAGGGTTGTTGTGTCTCTGCAGAGCACTCCCATGTACTGACACTGTACACAGGGCTTATTGAAGAGCTCCATTTCAGACACACCACAGTGCCTCTTGTCCTCCACGGTGCAGAACTGAACTGCCAAAGAGTGATAGTTTGGCTCTGGATAGATGGATCAGGATAGATGCTTCCCCTCAGCCACTCACTCAGGCTAGGCTTAACCTTCACACCCTGCCATAAAAGCCAGCACAGACCTTAAAACAATCCAGGGAATTCTATCCCTTCTACACAGACACGACCACCTCTCCTGCCTGATAAACCGGCACCCCATGTCAGCTTCTGCTTATGTCCAATAAATACCCAAGGCTGAAGTCGCCAGGATTCATTTCTGGAGGGGTGAGGTCACTCAGTGCCTTGATTCCAGGCCTGGAGCAACATCACTTGCTCATGTCCTTAATGACATCATGAAGCTTGTGTCTTTTAAAGACTTCTTAAGAGCAGCAGGAAAAAGAAATGCCTGAGAGGTTCCAAAACCTTGTGTCTGAAGGTTTAATAGGTTGATTTATGGGTCTGGGTCTCTCCCACTACAGCTCTAAGTAAATGTTCAGTTAGGATTTTGTGAAGGGCTGGTGATTGTTTCCTGCTTTGTCAGCTTTACTGAACGGAGCCGCCGCTGTTCCCCTTCCAGAAACAGGGCCTCTCTGATAAGAATAACTTGAAAAACACGAGCAGTTCAAATTCCAATAACACTAATTCATCATTAAGCCCAAACTCCTTTTCATGACATCACTTTAAAAAGTCTATGCCAGACAAGGAAGACAGAACTAAAAAACACGGAATAACAGTGCTTGGATCCTGAACGAATCACAAATGTGCTATATTCACACTTGGTCAGGGAAAAGGTCACTTTTTACCTGGCAATGTCCAGGAAGAACAAGGCAGGGAGGTTTCTCAGGTGATGAACATAAGGGCCTTCTGAGGATTTAGCATGTGGAAGTGCCAAAATGCCTTGTGCTCTCTACCAGTTCACAGCTCTATTTCCACAGTGTGGTTACATGTGACCTGTGAACAAAATTTTTCTAACTCTCAGCTGGGCACAATGTATGGCAGGCACATCCTGGGATGAGACATTCATAGTAAAGCAAAGGACAAGTGGGCCCCAAACTTTACCTGGTCAAAGGGAGGGCTGGGAAGTGTCCCAACCAAGCCTTCGTGGATATTGCTCAAGATCTTCTCGCACTAAAGCTGTTTTTTGAAATGTCACAGGGAACCTCAAGCATCCTGGAATTTACCAGCATCATCCAAGAGGCACTTAGATGTGTAAATAAAGTAGCTGTGCACTTAGTCGTGGCTGCCAGCATGTCACCCCTGTGTAGGAACAAACGTTGTCAGCTCCGATAAGGACATGGGCTGCTTACACAAAGGTGAGTGGCCCCACAGACGCAGCACACTACAAACCACAGGAACTTTACATGGTTTAAGAGCACTACTCAGTTTGACATTGTATAGCCCAAGCCTAAAGCAATCCAAATCTACCATAATCCCAGGAGTTTTGGTTTGGATACACTGGGTATATACATGCATGGGTCTTTGGAAGACTTTCAAGAATTCCTGCTTGGAATGAATCATGTTCAGTGCTCATCGTGCTGAGATGACCAGGTCAAGATGTAGCCTCTAAAACCCAGAAATGAAATTAAGCAAGTGCTCCTCTATGAATGCCTGGAGAAGCTGCATATCCCAACCAATTCAGGAAAACCACAGCTGAAGTGATGCCAACAGAGCATTTGAAATACAAAAAGATAAATAACCTGAAGGACAAGTGACCACAGGTAAAAGAGGTGTGAAAAAGGCATGGGAAAATGTACAGAGCAAGCTGGTGAGCTGTTGCTAACCTTTCCAAAGAGAAATCACTCTAACTAAATAAATTTCAAAAACCCACATCTTTTTCTCTGATGCCCAAAAAATGACACTTGGGCTTTCCTGGCTGCACTTGAAAGGCCCCATCACACAACTCTCCTCGAGGTGCTCCAGGGGAACTGGAAAGGCAGCAAAGAAATGGCAACATGAAATCAAAAGCTGAGAATTATTCACACTAAATTGTCTCCCCTCAGTTGTCACTCCCAACCTCCTGCTCCAGCAAAGCCGAGTCAAAAACTGCCCTGGAAACAAACCCCTCCTTTTGTTCTCTAAAGACTAGAAGTCTTTTTATATTTAAATGAAAATCTGTCAAACTAATTATGTGAATATGTAATGGTCTCATTTTGTACTCATTAGAGAACATGGTAATGGCCATAAATTCCTCTGACGGAGCGTGTATGTGTGAACACGAATGTCTGGTAACGTCTCATAACCTTCGGGCTGGACCACGGCTTTTGTCTCCGGGTTAGACCTCGTGAGACAAACAAAAGACCCAGTATTGCTTAAATTAGATGCAAAGTGCTGCGTTACAGCAATATGATAAGCATGATTCTTGTGCACACAAACAGCCCCGGGGAGCGCAGGGACGGTTCCCACCGTGACAGAGACGTGGCCCCGTGTCGCTCAGTGACGTCGGGCATTGTCCTGGGCCATGTACAATTTTCTGCTTCAGGATAAATAGGCAGTACAGCTGTTGCCGTGGATTGCTCTGAATGTGTCAGGAGAACTTCAATGGCATTGGCATTCCTGGCATTTTTTGGTGCTTTTGATATCCATAGATAAAGAGAAGGAATAAATAGGGACAAGCAGCACTGAAATAAATGTGTATGTATTATATCTCATTTATAATTCACATTCTTCTTTCACTCATTTCTGTTTATCCTCACATACTGATGATGGATAACTTTTGAAATAAAACTGGGTTGGCATTAAAATGGATTCCAGTCTGAATTAAACAGATGCAAGGAAAAAAATCAGCATCAAAGACCATCCAATGCAACATTGTTGGAACTGAGGCAGAAAATACTGAAGAACATTGATGATTCTGGAGACGTGTTGCAGTGCAGGAACAGCAACAACATTTATAGGGAGAAGTGGGCTCCTGGGCAGGATGAGCCAGAAGACACACACATTGTCTCAGCAGACTCAAGCCTGCATTCCTGGTTTTGTCTTAAAATGTTATTCTGAATGGCACAAAGAAAAAAACTCGTGATAAACATTGAAGAGATAGAATGAGATTGCACCTTAACAGCCCTCAGTCATCTACAGCCTTCCTTTGCTGATGCCACTGTCCAAAACCAAAACAACCCAACCTGGCTTCTTTCCCTTCCAGATGGGGAATTGTGGGAGCATCCATGCCTGGATCAAGGATCTTATTCTACATTACAACAGCTTTCAAGTAGAGAATACAGCAAAGGCACAACCTGATGCTGAGGTACAGTTAAATTGAGCCAGAGTTTGTGACTGCTCAGTGCAGCTCAGAACATCCCTCCACAGCTGGCTCTTGCTCTTTGCTTTTTCCAGCCAAAAAACCAACTGCCTTGTGCCTGCAGTTCAGGCTGGCAGCTCACACTCCCCTGTCCCCAGCAGCTGTGCAAGAGTTCCTGGGGAGGGAGAAGAGGCTCAAGAGGAAGAGAGCATTGCAGAATCTGTAAGAATACCCATACTGGCTCAGTGAAGAACTAAGCATGACTAAAGACACCAAGTTCTTGATTTTAATTGCTGTTTTCCCCACCCCACTCCTCATGGTTTTTTGGGGGTCTTTTACTGGGAAGGATGGCTGCAAAGAGCATGACTATGACTGTGTAAGCTCCTGATTAAAGCCCAAATCTCTGGTTGCAGCAGCACTGCCGTTTTCCCTGAATGAGATCAAAAGTAAGAGATAAAACATATGAGGAGGTGAAAGGCTAATGGCTCCTGAAAATAGTTTGGTGGTGATAGGACTGAGATTATTTCTTCGAACAACATTTCTCTCATTAAAAGCAGGTAGGTATCAGATTTTAATGACTTGTTTTTTCCCATCTGGGTAGGGCCAGAAAGACTTTACTCCCCTGTTCTCCACAGCCGTCTTTCAGAAGAAATGCTTTACCTGCCTTCTTATCACGGTTAAATGATACCCGTGCTTGAAAGCAGGATTTCTATCCTTCCCTACAACCTTAGGCAAATATACCTGGTTCTCAAAGAGCTGACAGGAAGGCAAATCCCCTACTGCAAACTGACAGCTGTCAAGTGATAATAAATACCTGTAATAGGGAGAGTTTTATCCCTCCTCCCTGTACATATCAGCTTTCACTGAAATTGTACCCTGCTCCCTGTGATCAAGCCACTGTAACTGTGTGTCCAGTTTCAAACACAGTCCTGAGCACTGGAGAAAAAACTACTGGGTTTTTTACCCTCTCCTCTTCATGACATCTCTTTGCAAAGGGCATGAAACTGCTAGTTCTGTGATTCCCTCTTGTCCATGGGGGCTTCTCTGCAAATTCTGGTACTTATTGCATGCTGTTAGACATAGAAATGAAATACTAGAAGAATACTAAAGGAACCAATATACTGGTTGGGAAAGTTAAATACCCTTAACTTCTGAATGTCTCACGTCAAACCTCTTGAAATGCTCATGTAAATATACAACATACAAGTCCTCATCTTCAGGGAATGAAAACACTTAAAAACAATCCACTTTGCTGAGTCACAGCAAGAGGTTGAGCAATTTGCAGGAATGAGGCCTCAGTTGCTTGACAGCAGGAAAAAAAGGTTAAGGTGTGGGGAGAAGAGAAATCTGCATTTCAGAAGGGAATTTCCAGGGGAAAGGAAGGAGTAAAACCATTCAGACCGACTGACAGTCTGTTCCTGTCCCTGCTGACAGAATAAAGGGTCTTTCAGCACTAACCCTACCCCATGGCTCGCCACCTCACACTGGTGAACAGGAGACAGAGTGCCTATGTTGCAAAATCTTGCCTGGAATAAAAGTTGGCATCTCTCAGTACCACCAGTGGTGCTAAGCTACCTGTAACCTCAGAGAACCCGGTCCCACCACTTCATGATGCAGCAAAACCCCTCAGCCACAACAGAAGAGCTCCAGGGCTGGAAGAAAATGATGGGCACAACAAATCACTACACTGCAATTATTTACATCAGTTATAACCTTGGTATTTGTAATAATAAGGCAGAAGTGATATCTCTTTCATTGAGGACAATCTAGTGGTTGCACATCCACTGGTGACTTTACTGGCCTCATGGCAAACACAGGTTCACACTTGATTTGAATAGAACAAGATTTTGGCAATAAATTACACACGTGGGCTCATGTCCTAGCGCAGGAAGGAAAACACCTCCCCAAACCAAACACAAGCTGAGCTCTAAAAGGCCATTTCTCCTTCAGCATACATCACTCTGGAGCAGGAATCCCAGCCCCGTTCCCGCTTATTCATAAATGTGCACATGCAGGAGCAGGGAAGAGGGCCGGGAAGAATTTCTTTACGACAAAAAGCAGCAGCCCCATTCCTGAGCCGCCGTTGCTATGGGCCCGCGGGGCCCACAACAGATGGCAGGAGAGCCATCCCCGCGCCCGGCTCTGAAGCTGTCCACTCAAGCATGCCATTCGCATTCCCCACATTCCGCCGGGACGTGGCCCCGGCGCAGGGCGGCCGGTCCCCTCCCCGGGACACCGCGCCGCCCTCTCCTCTCCCCGAGGTGCCCGCGCCGAGCCGCGAGGCCGGGATATGAGGAGCAGCGGGACGGCAAATCCTGTCGGGATACAGGATTTCGGTACTTTCTCTTCTGAGAGTTTCACTGACTGGGAGAGTGTGGTTTGCTAACCGGAGGCTCGGTCCTGGACATTGTCTGTGCGTCCTTGTCTGATTGAGAGTGAGAAAACAGCACCGAAGGGCCTGATCCAGACCGTGATGCTGGGCTGTGCATCTTCCTGCTCCTGGATGGAGCAGGCAGCAGCCGTCAGGGTAAGGGCTTGAGGTGGGGAAGGCTGGACCGAGGCAGAGACATCCTCTTTACTGCAAAGACATCATCACATCCTAAACACTTGAGGGGAACACAGTTCAGAGCCAAGGCCACAGCTAAAAAGGATTCACTGTCCAACAGGTGTTATAAACAGCTGAAAAGCATGAGAGAAAGTGAGCAGAGAGAAAGCAGTGTAAAGATGGACTAGGGAAAAGCACGTAGGGAAAAGCATGATTTAAGCAGCAGAGATGTCCAGGTGTACGGAAAAGGGATACCAAATGCAACAGCCAAAGACTTCAGGTACAGGATTCTGCCTTGCTGCTCCATCTAGGCTGGACTAGGGCAAGATTACCTGCAAGAGCCCCTAAAGCATACAAAACCTTGTTGAAGGTTGTACTCCCCATTCCCGGGGAGTTCATGGTCCCAGACTGCCTCTTTTGTGCCCTGCAAATCCTGCCTGGGAACCAAAGCGTGCCTCTGACTCCCAGCAAAGCTCTCCCAGCTCCCAGGCACAGCCAGGCTCACCCTCACTCCCGTTGGACACTTAATGGCAGTTCTGGTCTCGTACACCCAAACAACAGCGGGGCTGGCTCTGCAGTGAGGAATTTGAATGTGATTTGCCTGTCGCTTGCTGATCACACAGAACGGGGCTCTTTGGGGCTAATTTGCATTTGGCTGCTGGACTCACTGGGTTTTCCTTTTTCCGGGGGGTGTAACAGCAAGGATGATTGAGACAAAGGGGCAGATGCTGTGGGCTGGCCGTGTGCAGCTGGCCATTGCATTGTGCTGAGCTGCAGGGCTGCTCCGAGGCAGCCTGGGGAATGTGCTCCCTGCTCCCAGGCAGGCTCAGCCCAAATCCAGCCCCACTCTCCTTCAGGGATGGGACTCGCCTGACCCTCCTAAATGCCGTCCTCCCAAAGCACCGGGGGATTATTTTCAAGTTTCTTTTATTTCCAATGCAGACATGGAGCAAGCTTTAAGTTGGAGGAAATGTTTTGACTTTGCTAAAAGTCATTTGGGTGGCTGCATGTGCAGTGTTTTCTGTGCAGGCATGCAGGAAATTTTCCCTCCCTCTCACACACACAATGGTTTAGATTTGGTATTTACGAGCTTAAGTTAGAAATAAAGAAGGAATGAAGTTTCCAGGTGGCTCTTTCTTTCTTTAATCTTTCCTATGTTTCTCCCTCCCTGTCTTTTCTATCAGTCTTTAATCAAATTCCTGCTGTTACTTTTATTGAACAAAGGAGATGCTGGCACAGACCTGAAGTGCCTCTGTACATGGGTTGCCCTCTAACAGCCAAGTTGTTACGATTTATTACTAAATGGTCCCTGCAGGCTGTAATTTATGAAAGGCAGAAAGAAATGTCCAAGCTTTGGCAATTGAGGTAAATGCTAATATCTGGTAATTCTTCAGCCACTTGGGTTTCTATGAGGAATTGCCTTTAGCCCTTTGAAGGCATCCAAAAGATTTCTCTCTAACACAATATAAAGCACAGGGAAAATGGTAGCATCAGCCCGGGATGATTTTTTTCAGTTTGCTTGAAGGGGTGACCATCAAATCTCTTTAATTCAGGCATCTCTTCAAACTTCAGATGGGAGGTTCCTCTCATTGCTCACCCCTGTAGGCATCAAGCCAGATGGCAGGGTTATGGGATCTATGCTACATATCAACCTCTTCCTTCATGCTCTGGATCCTTGTCAGCTCTGCTGCCTCAGAAATCTGTATATGGGATGGATACTCCCATGCCCACTAGTTTTGCCCCAGCATTCCACTAGCACCACTACAACTTGATTTGCCAACCTGCACTGCCAACTTTCCCTAAGCACACTGGATCACCACAGTTTAGAAGAAAAACCATTTACAATTTCCCTTGAAGTGCACAGCTAAAGCTTTGGCCCATAGTCAAAAAGATAAAAACAACCCCAAACAAACTTCAAATTAAAAATATCCAAATAGCAACGAAGCAGCTAATGAGTTTAAAGATTAGTTAATGGGTTTACTAAAGGAGTTCATGTGTCAGAAAATAATCAAAGTTCAGTGAATTTAGTTTTATGATTCATGACCAATCTAGAAGGGCGTATAGGTGTGTGTACAATACACGACAGGTCCTCATGGAATGCAAATTTGTGCAGGCTCAGCTGGAGCTACAGTGATTGCCAGCACTGTACTAATCACCATCTCTCATGAACCAACCTCTTTCCAATCTCTCTGCTCCCTGCAATGTTGCTATACTGATCAAACAAGAGCATATCCCAGACTGTGGGGCTGGTCCATCTTCTGTTGAACAGTGACATAAAGCACTGGCCAGGTTTGACACCCACTTTAAATGAGTCCCAACTTATAAAAGGTCAAGGCCAAAAGGAGTGCCAAGAACTTGAGCATGGATTCTTCCAGACTATAAAACTACAAACTGCATCCTACAAATCGTGGTGAGGACATGAGTCAGATCCCCTGCTCATAAAGACTCAGCAACCCAAGTGCGTGGCATCAATATTACCCTTGGACACCGAGGGTGGGGATGGTTCTAAACATTCTGCACGGCTCTGGAGGCTCTCCCAAGTTCACCTCTCCTGTGAGCTTCTGGCACTTTTCTAGCCTGAAGTCTCTCAGACTTGCTTAGATTGCCCAACAGCTTCCCAGTGTCAGACCCTAAACGCCGGCGCAGCACCGGCTCCCCGTTTGCTGCGAGCTCGCTTACAACAGCAGCCGAAAAATGCCCCCCGGCACTGCATGAACACTCGTTTGCTCTGAAGTTTACGATGCTCGTGACGTTTAGGACAGAGAGAGAGTCCTGTAGACTCCCGCCCTCCGTTCTCCCCAGCCCCGCGGCGCGGTCCAGCCGCCGCCCCCGGCACGAAGGCGCGCCTGGCTGGCTCTGCCGTGGCTGGCGAGAGGCCGCTTACCTTTGGAGCCCCCAGAGCCAGGCTCAGGTATTCCCATCCTCGCAGCCTGCCCGAGGGGTGCGCGGTGCTGGGAGCGGGGAATGGCAGCACCGCCCCGGAGCGAGGAGCCGCGGCGCACAGCGACTGCGATAACGAGTCGCAGATACAGGTGCTGTGCGGAGGCACCTCGGCACCAATCCCGCAGTAAAAAGCAGGAGGTTCGCTCAGCGCAGGCAGCTCAGATTACTGCCCTCCTACCCAGCAGTCGTCAGCAGGCCTGACAGACAGGAGCAGAGACCGTGAGGAAAGGGGGAATGTGCTGAGTGAAAGTGCCAGTCAGCTCTGCCCCGGCTCCCCGCAGATTTGAGCTTGGCCCCTCTCATAATTAACACCGGGCTTTGTGGGGAGAGAGGAGAAAAGAAACTATATCCAAGAAAAAAGTGTTTTCAGCCAGCCAGGAATGATCTGTTGTTTCTCTCAAAGTTCACCCCTCAAACTGCAATTGAAAAATATAATTGGGTGTAAGGGTGGAGGATAAAAAAGGTAGAAGAGAGGTGTAGCAGGGATGTTGGTCCCTGTTGCTCCCTGGCCCCTAAACTGGGGCTCAGCAATCGACTGCAGGGCTGAAAAGGATGCTACAGGAGAAGGCTGTGGACACTGGATGAAGTCCATGGAAATAATCCCAGAAAAGCACATGGACCTCAACCCACTGGAGCCATCCTGCTATAGAGGAAGTCAGCCTAATGCAGCCAGGGAGGTTCAGGTGCTCTATACCAAGCCAGGCTGCCTTAACATCCAAGAGAAAGCTGAAAACATACATTAAATATACACTAAATGTATTAAAATAACATGCTTTTCCTACCATGAGTAAAATGGTTCATTTCAGGCCAAACAGAGCACACAATTGCATTTCCATGTAACCATAAATAGTTTTCTTTTCCAGCCCGGCTGTAAAATCAAAATATTCACAATCTCACACATACTTTTCACCACATTGTCTCCACTCCAATGTCCCCTTTACTTCAAGTAAAGGGAATACATCATCCTCTTCCACGCAGTTACCTTCTTGAATGCCTCCACTCACCCTCTGACATTAGCAATCATTTTTAAAAGCCTAAAAGCTTTTTAAACACAAAAGTCTAAGTGTCAACTCTGAGCTAACAGTCTCTTTTCAGCTCCTGTTTTTTTAACCACTATTTCTGATTTTCATTTTCTTACACATTCTCAATAGGAAAAAAAAAAAGTTATGGTTTATTATGCAGGTATAACCTACCTAAAAATATTTTCCATACATGCACTGAAGATCAGCCCTGCCTCCCTTCTAATGCCAAAATCAGGCAGGAAGCTGAAGAAAGGGGGATTGGAAAAAAAAACAGTTCTATATTCTTTGTCCATCTGTGTTTGGGTTAGTCAGGCTGCTCTGCACTACACACAGGAAGAGCTGTGCATATAAAAGACCATTTGATACTGTCTGTGCAGTGTCTGCTCTTTACTGTTCTTTTGCCTGAGATATTCCATGTATCCAGCCGTAAGAGAGAAACAATACCAAGGGATTTGCATGACCTCTACAAGCCCATTCATAGAAAACATAAAGGAGTTACAGTCATCACTACACCCTAACATCTGTTTTGCTGAAGTAAATCCAGGCAAACACAATTTATATCAGTAGGATTACATCAGTGTTCATTAACCTCTCCTGACCCCACCTCCCTTTCAGAGGAAACCTTGGACCAAGCAGGAAAAGCAAGGGAAAGATTTTGTGAAATGGTTTTATATTGTTAGCTGAGGAACTAAATATTTAACCTGGCTGTGGCTGTGTACACATATACATCTGTTCACATCAATGCCACCCAACCAAGAAACCCCTGATAAACCTATATTTTTAGTGAGCTCCTGGCATTAAAGCCATGCAACTGCAGCTCCTTACAGCAGGGATGATGAAATGCAGCTATTCTCAGCTTCCCCTGCAGCTGCCCAGTGAAGGTGTCACCCTGCACCCCTCTGCACCTGGACAGGTAACCAGAACCCCTCTCCAGTCCAAGTATGTGCCCTAAAGGTCACCCCAGACACCATCCCACATAGTGAACGATACATGGAGTGCTGGGAGAACACATGCTTGTTTGTCTGAGTTTTCATACTATTGTGATCTGATCCAGCTCCAACCTAATCCTTGGGAAATTCCAAAAGAAGGAGATTCATGCTGTAAAAAGTACTTTGTACAGCACTGGCAGAGATTTCTGAGCTTTTCCAGAGTCGTTTGCTGGCAAATCCAACCCCAGGTTGATTATTGCCTGAAGAAGGCAAACTAATCCACAGGCACTGGGTGAGAGGAGCAGCTAACTGGAATGGCAATGGCTGGAAATTCCTGGGTTCCTAATGCAGCTTCAGGTGAGGGGTCAGTCTGTAACATCCCAGGGATGGTAACACATCATGGTAGCTGGCATTTATTTTTTTTCCAAGGCATTTGCCCACTGTCCTTATCAGTGACCCAAAAGTTTCTTTTATTCAAAAATTGTATCCAGATCTTCCTCACATTTATTACTCCCTGTGGTAAATTTCCTAAAAGCCTGTCAATCCTGAGCTGTAGCTAATTAAATCCTAGACAGTAAGGATTTGCCAATGATTTAAAAATTAAATTCTGTTCACCTCTCAGCTGCCTGTCCCTTCCCAATGAGACAGGAACTGCAAACATTTCGATGAATGCATGGAAAACTCCTCTATGAAAATACTGATGTTTGAGATATTAAAGACTGACCAGTTTGATCCAAAACAAAAGGAAATTTTAAGGCCTTTCCTTACCTGGGCACAGGGTGTCCAGGCCTTGGAAATCCCATCCAAACAGTAGGTGAGGCCCCTGGTGGGCTTTGGCTGATCATGCCCATTGACATCACATGAGGAGCTGCAGACTCCAACCAAAGGCTCATTTTTTTTAGTGTTAAAAAGATGCACTTTAAAAGAGCTGAGACACAAGGAGACATGAGCAGGGGCACGCGGGAAAGCTGAGGAGGAGTTCACAACAAACACAAAACAGTGCTAGACACAGACCACCCTGCCAGCCCTCGAATGCCAGCTTTAGCTTCTAAGCTGTCAGTCTTAAACAATCCATGAAGCTTTACTTTCTGCCTTTCTCCCAGTCATCACCACGGAACAAAATCCAACCACACCGCAGAGCAGCTCCTTGGGAAGGCACCCCTGCACTGTGCGGAGCGGGGTGTGGGCCAACGCCAATTCTAATTAATTTCATTCACAAAACTTGGATTTATTCGATGCAATTTTTTGGCATGCTGTCAAATACGGTACAAAATTACATTAGTGTCATAAGAGGGAAGGATTAGTCGACAGACTTCTTTGAAGAATTGTGTTGGCACTCGTCTTTTTGTAAAAATGCCAGCAACTTCCCCTCTCTCCAGGAATAGCCCATTTTCTCCTGGTCAATGAGGGAAATCACTGCTCAGTGAGGGTCTGAGCCAAAGCCTTTTGGAGTCTGTGGGAATCTTTCCACCGATTTCCATGGGCTTGAATCAGCTCTGAGCCGCAGATGTCAGCTGTACTGACATCTTCCTCCCACCCTTCGACACCTCCATAGGGTCATTTATTAGGTGGAGTGGAAGACTTCTCTCCTTCATTTTTTCCTACAGTAATCTGCTGCCAAATGAAGAACAACTCTGTAGCTATGGCATAAGTGCAAGTATTCAGGATGTCTGGGTTTGATTCCTGATCTTGCCACTGAGGTGTTTAAAAAGAGTTGATTAGGACCAGGTCTGCCTGAAAACGCAGCACTGGCCCCAGGAGGCCCACTCAGCCCAGCACCTCTTCACTCCCAGCATCTCCCCCAGGGATGTACCAAGGGAATAACTCAAATAACCCAAGTGATGCAGGGAACCTATAGGGGAGCATGAAAACAAACTTGCAGATTATGGTCATAGCCAAGGATAAGCTTAATCCTTCCTTTTTTTACAGTCTTTCAGTACAAGAGGAAAAAGAGGATATTTTCTATCCCCACTCCTCCTTTATTTGACTTGTATTTTTAGTCTGAGGTTCTTTGAGAAGGAAAAGAATTGCAGGCACTGCTAAGCCTGAGGCAGAGACAAACCACTACCACTGAAACCAGGAAATCAACTACCTTGAATACTGATCTTCACTAGAATATCGTGTACACCACACAAGTAACACTTGAACAGGCTTCTTGCAGTCGCTGGGATCAGAATGACTCGATACATGCTAAGAGCACACATGTGCATCTTGGAGTAAGCAGTTTTGCTGTACATCACAGCTGATTTGAGACTCATGCTTTGTCCAATCTCACTGGCTCTGCAAACATAAGCATCACTATCAGAGGCCCTCACATCCCAATCTGTGCTGGCCTGAGGTCTGAAAACAGCCCCCTGGAAGATATCTCCAGGGCCCTTGCACATTGGTATGTGGCAGAGCAAGGGCCTAAAACCCTGGTAATTCTCTGCAGAACATTTTTCACTGCTGTTCCACCAGCAAATTTTAATAGATCTTTGCATTAATTAATCCAGCCTGAGGCCGGATCCCTCCACAGTGCTCTGTGCCCTCAACAAGAAGGACTCCACCTGCCTGCCCCCTGCCCGCCCTGCACCCGCAGTGCTGAGGAGCGGCCTGTGGGAGGCTCAGGCAGCCTTTGTGCTGGGAAGGGGTGTGGCACTTGTCCCCCGCGGCCGCGGGTCCCCTCGGTGGCACAGCCCCGTGTGCCACCACGCCTGGCTGCCCTAATTGCTGCTGTTAGGGACACGCTGCATGTCCAGCCATGTAAACAGTGTGATGCTCCCGCAGCCATTCCTGCCCACTGACCTGTGCAAAAGCCTATTTTTGGCAACTGCCCCAGGCCACTGTGGGGGCTGTAAAGCACACGAGGCCATGCCCATGGTTTGAGCCTTATCTTCAGCTGATGAAGGCATGCACAACACAATTAGATCTGACTGATACCACTGAAAAGGGTCTTTTTCAAATTGCATCCAACTCTACTTGGATACTGCAGTTGGATACTGGAGAGGAAGCAACAGGGGGAAAAAAAAGGTGGGAAAAAATGATGTATTTCACAACAAATCAGCTAAGTCTTACTTCTTTTGTAACTGTAGCTTTCAAACAGCTTTTCCTTCACCTGGTTAAAGATCAACTGAGTATCAAAACCTCAGTAAGGCAGTATGCTGAGGACAGTAGGCCAGCCTCCCGCAACAAAATCCCCCGCTACACAATCCAGCAAACTGGTCTCTCCAGTTTCCCGTGGTGATTCACACTGACTGCTCCAAATGGGCAAACCCTGAGCAAAGCGACCTCCCCAGCATCAGCCTGTGAATTCCTCAGGCCCGATGAAACTGGCTGGGCTCATACCCAGGGTGAGAGACATTTGTCGCCAGCAGTGATTGGGACACACTGAGTCACTCCCTGGGCTGCAGAGCAGCTCCTGCTCCAGCTGGTTCTGGCCTCAGCACAATGGAGTGTGAGTGTCAGCAAGGTCCCTCAGAGCACACCAGTTGCAGGCCTGAGGTGTACAGGAATGAGCAAACACACTCATAGCTGAGTCCATCATCCTGGAAATGAATGGGCAAAACAAGAGAGGAATGGACAGAGAGGCTAAAGAAGCAGAGAAAAATGAACATTGGAAAACTGAAGGCTTCTGAGCTGGGAATGAGACAAACAATGCAGCCGGAGAGCATCCATGAAAACTGTTCAACATTTATCTCCCAAATAAGGATCCTCTTAGGGAATAGGCACAGGATTTACTTAACACTGGGGCTCATTAGGTCGTTCTCTGCCTCTGCCCTACTATAAGTCAGTGAGCAAGAAAGCATAAACTGTATAAATTCACAGCTTCATGTCTGTCCCACAAGGTCCTTCCTGGGGACAGCAGGACATTTCCACAGGAGTGATAGGCAGATTATGGTCCTCATGTACTAAATACTCTGGTGCTGGTAATTTAATTTAAACCATTGGTATTTATTATTAATAAATATCTTTGTGAGACAGATAATTTCTCTTATTTATTTTAGCCTTTTAGCCTTTCCCTTTCACCCTGAATTTTCCCTGATCTTGCCTTCACATTCCTTTCATTGAAACTATTCCCACTTTTTCCCTTCATTACACTGATCAATCAGACTGGAGTTGATGAAGACTAATGATGACACATCAGTTCTGACATTCCAAGGGAAATACCACATCATTGCATCAGCTAGTCTGCAGATCTGCAAGGTGTTGTAACATCTACTTTTGCTTAGTAACACACGGAGAGGCTCATGCTTTAAGTACTAAAGGCTTACCTTTGTCCTGAAATAAAAACCAAGATTAAACAGCAATCTCAGTATGCTGTGTGGGCTATGACACAATATCTCTGATTAAAAAAATGAGTGCTTTCTGTCTGGTGTGATGGTTGGTGTCACCACCACACCATTACAGGGAACTTCTGAGGTTTTCATTTGAAAAACAAACAGCTAAACCTTCAAAACCACGCTGACCTGGAATATGCTCTGCAAAGAATCAGAACACCACACACCAAACAGACTTTGCTGTTGTTTGTATTTGACTTTTAAGGAGTAAAGTCCATGTCTGTGGGAGTTGGTGTCACTCCATAAGGAAGAGTTTCTGTGAATACTGAGAGCTCCGATGAAAAATTCAGGTCACAAACAAGTCAGGAAGTTTTCAAACTGCTGGTTCTTGCAGCAAGCAACCCTAATCCATTTCAATTCAATCATTATGGCAAATTTACAAAAATCAGCATCACGAGCATTTAAAAAATAATTTATTTTCAGATGCTGTAGTACTGCAAATATCATAATCTCCAACCAGCCCAACTGGACCCCAGGTGGGAAGCAGGTTAGTGCTGCCTTTACCAGGCTTAATGGCTAAACTCATTCTGTCTGGGGCCAAGATAATCTGCACCTCTTTCCTCTGGAATCCTTATTTCATCCCTTCTTACCCTCTGGAACTGGAGACAAAATCTCTTCTACCCTGATCAGTGTGCTGAGTCTGGCCACTTCTGGTGATGGAGGGAATTCAGAGAAATTTGTGACCCTCTGCCCACGGAACAGTCAGGAGCTCACATTTTCTGATTTTTGCTGCCTTCATGCCAACACTGAAGGGTCAGCTGGGACTGGGTCAAGTTACCTGAAGGCTGGACTCTAAGCTCTTAATTGCAATTTTCCAGTTCTAAATTTATGGATTATCACTGAGCTTTAAATGTGCACAAAGGACTCAAAGGACTTGGCAAGGGGATGGTATGTGAATGTAATACCTCTAAAAGTTAATGTGCTTGATCCTTCTAGTGGTGATGAATGAAGCCATGAAAGACTCCCAACCAAATTTTCTTCATGTTCACTATAGTAATCCAAACCAGAAAAACATCAAAAGCCCTTGCATACTCTTTAAAGAGGGAAAAAAAGGTGGAAATTGTTGGAAATATAAAAAACACAGAGAAACTATTGCATTACAAAGCAAACAGGTTCTGTTTCCACAGTTTTGCTAAGTTAGCATGAATTAAACATTTTGTTTAGTCAGTACAGTTGGATTACAATTTCCATGGGGCTTAAAGTAAAAACCATGTATTTTTGGAAAACACTAAAATTGCAACTAACTCCTTTTGCAAATCCTTTCCCAGTGGGTGCACAAACCATGTAACAGTCCTGTACATGAATATTCAGAATTTGCTGTAAGGTTACCTAAAGATATTTCAGTTAAACAACCAAATGGAGTCAGCAAAAGCACAAAGTACAGCCCAGAGAGCAGGAGGGTGTCTGAGTTGGTCATACCTGCCCACCTTGGGCATCACCACTCAAATATTACTCAGTTGTTCCAATTTAGTGACCCAAAATGACAGCTCCCCACCTGTGCTGATCTTTACCCAGATTCCTTTTTGGCTAAATGTGGAAACTGAGGACAGAGCACTCCATAAAGTGACACCAGGTATCACTCAAGTGGCACAGAAAAAAACTGGACATGGCCGCAGCAAAAGACACAGAGGTAGCATTTCTATTAAGGATTTAAACAACCAAACAACACAAATTCCAGGCCCAAACATCTTTGATTCAAAATCCTCAACCACTCACCTGCAGAACACCAAACAGCTCCAAATCTTGCTGAGGCCAGTGGAAATCTTTCTGCCACCACAGCAACAGTGACAACGTGCAGCAAATGAGGCAAGAGCTATGTACATAACTGTCACCCTTTGGCAGGGAGCCCCAAGCACTTGGGAGGAAGATGGGACTGCTTGTACACCACTGAACAGGGATCCTGGAGTGTCATGTGGCAGGGGAGCAGTGCAAGAGAATTGGGTGTTTCACATTCTTGAGCATATCAGTGACAAAGGAGTGCTAGAAATATTGGCTGAAAGGAACAAGCATTTGCCCTTGGGCTCATGCCTGTATGCTCAAAACAAGACTTGTGCTAAGATTAGGCCAAGCCAGAGGCCTCCAGCTGGAGAAGTGAGGGGCATGGCTGGGTGGTCTGTGGGGGAATGACTGTGGCTGTTGCTTACCTGCGGACGACAAGCTTCAGCTTCTTGTAGGAGCCTTTCACAAGGGAAATGGCCTCTCTCCTGGAGCTGCTCAGCTCCACCTCATTGATGTTCACCACTTCATCACCAGCCTGCAGCTTGGAAGGCAGGGAATCTGCCTTCCCTCCCTCTTCAATCTGCACAGGAGAGAGGGGAGAAGGTGAGACATTCCTGACATGGTTTGGCTTTCACCTGCAGAGCTGAGCATGTGTTTCTGTTGAAAGAATTGATCTACCAGCCCCAAACTCTGCTCTTGGATTAAAAAAAACTGTTTTCCCTTTGCCAGCCAGCTCACTCAAGGGTCTGTGCTTGCCACCCCTACATTTCATATAGATGGGAGCTTGGAATCAGCAGCCAGATGAGTTCTGCCAAGAGGCACTGTTTGGAATAAGCCTGAAAAGTCTTTGATATTTGGAAGCCATAAACACCAGCAAAGCAGCCGTGGAACGCCTCTTGATAAGAGCACCCAGGCACCAGCCCAAGGTCTTAGGTTTAGGATTAGAAGCCAGGATTAGAAGAGTTTGGATGTGATTTTTTTTTGGTTCAAGCTCCCCTTTGGGATCCACATGCGTGATGAATAACAGCTTCTTTCTTACTGGCCAGCAGCAAAGCAGGAGCACTCAGATGTAGGTAGTTCATGAAGTGCAGCACAACTGTAGGGTTTTTCAGCTAGGAATATAAAGGAATTAGATGATTATTTGAATTTCATGAGAAAATACGCAGTCTGCTACAGGCCATGTAGTGGCAAGGCTAGAAGCAGAGTCCTAGGGCATTTCCCTCTGCTTTGTATGGCCCATCATGTACATGGCTTAGTGACTCCCCATCTGTGTGCCAGCAGAAATACACCAAGTCTGGAAAGAAGTCAGTGACAAGGCAGAGGACAAGAAAATCTGGCCCAGGATCTCTGAATTGCAGCCTTGTGCACTAATGCACTCTCTCTGCAAAGGCATACACTAGCATAGAGGAAGGCCGGGTTAGGCATTGCAAATTCTGAGTTTCAGGAGACTCAGGAGTGCCACTGGCTCCAAGTGCAACTGATAATTACTTGAACTGCAAAACTTGCCACCACAAAATCTGCTATTCAAAGCACCCCACCGTGCAGTCCCTGCTCAACAGAGGCTGTGACATTTGTCCCAGGGCTCACAGTGCTGTGTAACATCTCCTGGCACAGCAGCACAATGGCTTCCTTCAGACACTCACCTTCCCAGACATGCTGCTGCCACAGAGATGTGTCTGGATGGGATTCTGCCTCGGACCCAGCTATGTGCAGGGGTTTTGGAGCAGTGAAATTGCGCGCATACTTCTGGAAGGTACTTTTATTTCAAGTCACGCCAGGCAGTGTGTAATTGAGCCATGCCCCAGACATGTAACTCAGCACATGCAGACACACTGCACAGCTTTGTACCAGGGCATTAGTTTCAGTGTTGAATGGTGATTTCTCACGGGCAAAGCCAGTCTGTTCCTCTAAAACAAGGAATTCCAGCCCAGGTACCTTCTAAAATGTAAAATCTGACTTCCCCAAACATCAGCCAATAAATTCTCCAAACCCCCTACAAAGGGAGGTAGAAATCATTGTCATTCATCTTACCAGGAAGTCATTCCACTGATGAATGAGTTTTTTCTTTTCTTCTTAAGAATGGATAAAACCACAGGAATGAGCCTTCCCATAAAGAGCCTGGTATCACCATTACCAGGAAGGGTGAGAGATGAAACATTAGCCCTTGCTGCCAGTATAAATAAATAACAAATGAAAAAATGCAGTATTGCTGCAGTTTATTGCTGCTGTAAAGCAGAACAGGTGGGTTTCATTTCAATGAAATACAATAGTGGGGTACTAGGGGTTAGATTAACTTGTGATACAGCCAACAGAAGGGATTTTCTGTTTGTTTTTATGTTGCAGCACATATACTGGAGAAAAGTCCTGCTTGGAAAATACCAGCTACTTCAAAAGCTGTGATACTCATCAGAAGTATTTGTATTAACTTGTGCCTGGATGAACCCAAACCTTTAAAAAATCAACAGAATCGTGATCTGTGCTTTATCATCTAACAATTCCAATTGTAATTATATATTTGAGGTTTTTCATGTCATGGGAACACTGTTTTAAGGTTCTCTTTGCAGCTACACGGGCTAGATCTTTCTTTTTCTCCTTTTCCAGTGAAAATGGACATTCAGATTCTTCCATATTCAGCTTTATAAATGACGCGAAATCAAACACTTTCAGGGAAGACTAAACCCTGCAATACTTCTGATAATGCTGATAATGTTATTAACTGCTCTGAAAGAAATCTTTCTTCAAATCCTGATGCATTCCAGCTTATCCTTGCACCAAGGGCTCTTGAACTGCAGCCTGCAAGGCCAAGCAGCCAGCCACAGCACCAGAGTAAAGGATGCCTTTAAGGAAAGTTTGTTAGCACAAGTAGAGTCATCTGCAAGTTACTGCAGAGGCTGAAAGTGAATTGCTTTGCTCCTGTGTACTTAAACTGTCCAAGACCTAAAACCAGACCCACATTCTTCCTTTGGAAGCTTTTGATGGCAGCATCAAACCTGTATTATTTATGGACTGAGAGAGAATATAAATGGATATGTGGAGTTACATTTTCTTGTTGACACAGTTCTCTCATGTATTACTAACCTGTTAGTGTTCTCATCTGTCATCTATCCAGCTGGGGTTACCTGGATACAAATTCCTGAAAGTTCCTTGAAGAAAACATTCTCAACAGGCCAGTGACCTGGTACTATTGCTCAGAGAAGCAAAACAGGCAAAAAGACTCATAAGGTTCCATCAAAAGTCCAGAAACAAGGCCCTGTCTCCCACAGCAAAGCTCAAATGCTCCATGTCCATTCTTCCTCTTTGTATGCCTTGGAAAATATTTGTGTTTAAGGAGTGGTGATATTTCATGGGAAGGATTGAGTGGTTCAAACAAAACAAGCTGCACTATAAAGCTCTGCACAAAGCTCTATCACAGTGTAACAATTATCAACAAAGCAAACAAAGCTCAGCATGCAGGTAACCTATTTAAAGGAACACCTGCTTCAATGCACGAGGGTGCACAGAGTCCAGGATGGGACATGCTGGAGGCACAGAGTTGAGGATGGGAGATGTGTGCACACCATGCAGGCCACAGCAGCCAAATAACACCAGCTGGGGACCACTTCTGTCTGGGGTTCCCTGCTCTGAACAGCCTGGCTCACCCTGTGCACCAGATCCTCAGTGAGCGGAAATGGGAAGGTGAGTTTTCCACTGCTCCTTAAATCCTCAGTGCTATCACTCAGCCAGGGCAGAGCCAGCAATGCAGTCTGTTTGTTTTCAGTGTGCAAGTGGAGCAGCCACAGCATTGCCAAAACCACCCTCAATAATCACTTGTGGCAAAAATGTGATGGCCATAAGCTACAGGACCTAGTGCAAGGGGCCAATCAATAGCCAGCAAAATCTCTTATGGCTTATTTAAGCTGAGAAAAACAAGGTGAAATGCAGCCAGCAAACCTTGTGGGTGTTATGATTGTCACTCATCCATCAAGAGCAGGAGGAGCCAGCAGGAGCCAGCCAGGGACTGAAGTTTTTTTCCTTTTGGCAGAATTAGGCCAACTGCTCTGCCAAGTCAAATTATGAAAGGTGACTCTGGCAAGTGTGGGTGGAAGAATACCTGAAAATTGGGCTGACTTTGAACCTCTGGGGTTGGATTCAATGGCTGGTCTTACTACAGGTGCTGTGAACAGCCCAGGCAGTGCCAGGAGGGGAGAAAAACCCCTTCTCCTTGAAATCAGCAGGAGCATCTGCACAGCAAAACATGTCAATAGCACAAAGACTCTTGTTTTCCATTCCTCAATTTCCTACCTGGAAATGGACACAATTGTTCTACCTTGCTCTGTCCTGTCTAATTAATGTGTGAGCACTCTGTGGGTGGTGATGATCCAGATCTTGGCTCTTACTCCAGATGTCTCTGCAAATCCCTAGCTCCCAGGCCCTGGCCCTGGGGAGAGTCCATGCCAGCTAGAAACATGCAACAGCAAAGTATCCCCTTTCCAAAGGGTGTTCCACCACCCATCCACAGGATGGTTCCTACTTCTTGTGAAATCCCATCAAACCTCTGTGATTCCAGCATGTCCCACACACCTTTCTTTCTCCTGTTTACCACAAACCCATCCAGCTGATTCTGTCAGGTTCTTTTGGAAGGAGAGGACAAGGAGCTCCCTGCCAAGCTGGCCTCTCCTAAAATACATCCCCTTCAAAAAGCCTCCACAGTCCCCTGGGGCTGACACAAACTTGAGTCCTGCTGTTATCTTTTCTGCAGTAAAGCCTTCCATGCCCACTGCCCTTTGCTGAAAATCCCAAAGGCCACCCCTGGTCCTGCTCTGCATGAACATTCCAGACCATTTTCTTGCATTAGAGGAGGCTTCTTGTCACTCAATAGATCCTGCAGGAGACTTCAAACCCATGTGTTCCCCCTTTTTTTGGCTTACTGTAAAAGCAAGAAGTTGCTTAAGCAGATCACCAAGGATACATAAGACTTACTACTACTGCCTTTTGTTTGACTCACTATGGTTACTGTAGGTTTGGAGAACACTGGCTAACTGAGAGCCTTTCTTGATTATTTTAAAGAAGTTTTCTTTATTTATCCTTCTCTTCCCTTTCTTCTAGGAGCTTTTGTAACAACAAATTCTCTGCAGCTCTTAAGATGGATTATTCCATCTTTGTGTCCTTTCTATGATGAATGGCACATGTGATTCCTAAGCTGCAAACTTACTTGCTCGAGTTTCTCAACAAAAAAGAGGAGCAATCAAGCAAAGATGTGTGCACACTGTATGCAGTTGCACAGGTGAGAGCAGAGCCACACAGCAGGTTAGGACAATTCCTGGGGGAAACCTGGAGATGCCCTGGAAAAAACAGCAAGTCAGCATAGCAGGGTGTTGAAACAGCAGCAGCAATTGCAGTGACAAACTACTGCCCATTTTGTGTCAGGTATTATAATGATGGGAAGAGAAGCATCACATATGAACTGTTGGAGGTGGCTGTTTAGAATTCCTGAGCTGCTGAGAAAGATTTTATAGGAACCAACAGAGTGAAAGAGGAAGAAATTTTGCCCCATGAAGGAACAGAGAGAGGGAGCTTTCTCTGATGCAAAGAGTCCCTGACTTTGCCAGGAGCAGCATTACAGAAAAATGTTCTCTGCTTTAGAGCTCTTGTTTTCAAGTATTTTACTGGAACCATTTTCATTCTTTCCAGTGGAAAGATGAGTTTCTGTTGAATCTGGGGTTCAGCTCTTCACAAGATCATTAGGACCAATGCAATGCAAGGGAAAGGGTTAAACCAGAAAATCTGACTGTATTCATTGCAAATTCAACAGCCAAGATTTTAGTCACTTTTCAGTGCCCAGACTGGAACTTCAGACTGGGAGGACTGGGATGTCCCCTATGAGGTGCAGCAGAGCCACACCAGACCAGCTGTGCATTGCATTCAGTGCAGAGAAGGGCACGCATATTTTGGCTTGCTCAGAAAACTCGCTGAGTTGCTCAGCTGATGTGGGCTTTGTGTTGGAGATTTTTAATCCCCTGTGGAGCTCAGAGATGGTTCTCAAAACTAAAAACAAAGTTGCAGAGCTGCTGAATGTCTCCAGAGGATATGGTGCTCCCCTCGTTCAACCTTGATGCCGTATCACAATTGGGGGGCAGTGACATGCAGCAGACAGAAATTCCTCTCTATTGTCCCCAGCCTCTGTCAGCTGCGACAGAGCAGTTAAGACAATTCAATCAAGCAATAGTTAAGTCAAAGGTCTCCCCCTGGAGCCATGTCTCTGCTGGATTTCCCCATCCCTGGTGCACACATGCATCTTGAGAGAACTTAGCTATTGCCATTTACTCCAAGCTAAGGAAGGAGTTTCCAAATGAGTTATTGTTTTATGCTGCAGCTAAGTAAGGAAAGTATTTTTTCTCGTGATGTTCTGCATTGTTCTACAATAACATTTCTGCTCCCAAGTGCAAAGTATAGTAGCGTGCAGACTAGTTTATTCCAGGTAATCATACTGGAATATTGAATTACTTCACCTTGAGAGGCTGAACTTTATTCAGTGGAAGAACAAATTTAACTCCGCAGTTTTGAAGGGTTAGAAGTGCTCTGAAACCTTTCCAATGCTTTAAAGTAAATCTGTTCTTTAACACAGGCAAAAGAAGGCATTTTCTCCCACACTCAGCCTGACCATGTTAATGAACACCCAAGATGTGAGTGCAAGTGTTACATACAGATGGTGCAGTGACTGTGGGCACCAAAGCTGCGATCCAGCTGCAGATATGCCACTGGGATCCGTGCGGAAGGGTGCAAGTTACTGACAAGTGGCAAGGATTCAAGGTCATTCCTAGGACTGCCCTGCAGGCTCCAACACTTCCACACCTTTCTATTTCCTGTGTGATTGTTTCCTGTCCTGGGAGCAAGGTTAATCTCAGCAGCCAGCCCCTCAGCAAAAAGTGGCAAGAAGTGAATGGAAAACAGATTGCTGGCTTCGGCTCCGAGAGATAAGGAGACATGCCTGGATGAGTTTGCGTCTGACTCCTCTTGGTGACTCTAAATTCCTAAGCCAGTGGAGGAAAGAAGGCTTAGCTCTTAAGATAATTTTCCACCTTCTTAAGCACAAAACTGTTAGGCTCCCACAGAGATTTCTACATTTAAAAGAGGAAGGGGCAGGGAAAATCAAGTCTTCTTTCAACTAATGCACAAAGAAAGATGTGCCTGTGATGCAGCTTTGATTCAGGCCTTCAAGAAGTGTCCAGGATCTTTTCTGTAACAAGAGGCAAAACTAACAACAAATTTTCTCTGCCCCTCTTCCTATACAGAAGATGAGGAACTAATCTGTGTTTGCTGTGGGTAACGCCCCAAGCCGTATCAGGTCCCGCTTTTAGATGTTTGGTATAAACACCTCATCATGCACAATTCCTGCCCTAAGCCCTCCAGGATCAACGGGCAGGTTTGACAAACAGAGGGATGGAAAACAGATGTGGAAAGGCTGTGATGAGCAATCAGCTACACATTGGCAACATATGGACTGAACCTCCGGGCAGGGAGAAGAGCAGCTGCAGGACAGGGCAAAGCCAGCTGGTTCTCAGCCAGCATAAATCCATCACCAACGCCTCTTCCTGCCTTTCCCTCCTGTTGCTTAAAGCCCACAGCAACTGGGCAAGGCAAGGAAGGACCGAGGTGCACCTGGGTCTGCTACAGAACAGTGATGCCAGTGCAGGGGCAGAGCAGTGCTTGCCCTTTGAGGGACCACTTTGTTCTGTTCTTGCTCTGCTTCCTGCTTCCAGCTCCAATCCCAGCCTGCAGAACACACCCTGCCCATGCTCCTGGGAATCTGAGAGCCTTACTTCTCCGCTCACTGTTTGGTTTTTGCAAACAATCCATTCCAAACATGCCACAGAGGGTACAGCACCAGGTGACACAAATATTGGGGCCTGGAGCACATTAACTTGATCCTGTTTGGTCTGTGGCGATTATCAGCCGATATCAGCTCAAGGGGCTACAAGAACTCATTCCCTGTTCCTCTGTTGTAGCTGATACAGCTCGCCCCTCTCCAGAGCACACAAAGCCAGTGGCTGCACATGGCTGAGGGTTAATATTTGCTTTGCAGAGGGAGAGTTAAAAATAGCTGTTTGCCAAAGAGTCTGATGGAAAGGTCTTCTGCTCTGCCCCAAACACACCCAAGGATTCCTTTTTTCACCCTGCTTTGCCATCCTGCCCCCAACCTTACAGTCCTTCCTCATATTTCTTACAAGGTTTCAGTAATTAAAAACCCAGGTCCTACATCATTTTGAGAGTGAGCCCATTACAGCCTAGGCAAGAGGCTATCAAACTTGTGGCTACCCAGCACAGGAGAGAGCACTGCCTCACAGCTAAGGAGATGGTGGCACTCAGTGTTCCTCACCCAGTGCCACACGTCCCTCAAAAATGGAGATGGGCCTGTGGGAGCAGCTGTAATTACTAAAACTGATGGAAAGGGCTGTTCAGGGACTGCCTGAACCCTACAAATCTCAGGACATACAGTCAGTGGCATTAGCTGTTCCCTCATCCTTGTACAGGCACTTGTACAGAACACACACAGCACCCCCAAGCAGACCTTGGTGGTTGTGGTATATCCCTCAAACTGTGGGATGCTATGGACTACCATTCGCTCACAAAAAGCTTAAAGGTGCAAGAATTTGGCCTCCTCAAAAATGCCTCCTTTGGCACTGACTGCAAATGGATCAGTATAGAAACATGTCATTACTTTTTGCTGTTGGCAGATTCTTTTGCTTTGCACTGCATGACCTTCTGTACCTTCCCTCCCCTCCTCCTAGCTGCCCTTGCCATCTAGGAAAGCAGACCAGTTGGAGATGTGTCTGCAAAATTGTATTTGTTCCCTACTCCAAGGACAACTTTTCAAGGTTTGGGAAAGCCAACCCTAGTGTCACAGGAACAGCCATAGAAGGAAATTCAGTCACGGCTTTAATCTTCTGGTTGCTGTAAAATCAAGGCGCAAATGGCAAAATGTCCTTCTCTACAGGATGTTTAACAAGTTCTCCCAGACTTTTGTATTACTCTTTTCATACTTGCTTTTATGACCTATATTGCTGTAACCCACTGAAGCTTGACAAGGAGACTTTCTTGGCATTGTCTCATTTTGGGGTTACTGGGAAATATTCCCAGGTAAGAAAATATGGCTGAGATGTACACACCTGGGATCAGTTTGGAGGAGAAAGGAGACAATCAGCAGCTCTCAAAGTACAGCTGTCAAGGGTTTTTTTTTCATCATATGATTAGGCAGTGAATTTCCTGCCTTGGCATATTGCTTACATGAATTCAAAGCAGAAATGTCAAGAAAATCCACCCTGCAATCAGGTAGTTCCATAAACTAGGTGAATCTAAAGCTATGGGATCTTCTGGCTACTGGAACAGGTAGTATTTACCTTTCCTGTAGACAGATCCTTGGCCCCAGCATGGTCAGTTACTGCTTTTGATGTTTGCCACTCCTCTTTCCCTTATTTCCCTTCCCCAATATTAACACTTCTATTATACCTATTATAAATAGCAATAATGATAGTAATGAAAACAGCAGTAATCATCCTTAAGAACTTTCCTTCCATTAGTTAATTTGACCTTTCAACACCACAGGGAGACAGCAGGAAGTATTGTTCCTAAATTAGAGAGGAATAAAAACAGGAGCCATGTTTATGTAACTTTTCCAGGGTCACAGAAAGCACCACACAGCAGTTCTGGAGCCACACTCCCAGCTCTGACTGAGGTCACTCTGCACTGATGCCAAACCAGACACCTCACCTTTAATATTCCATCCATGTCCCCAGCACTGGGGCATTTTCTCTCACAGCAGTATTTCCTTTCCTACAACCACGAGGAAGTGCTCTTGGATGTCCCTCCACCATGATTTCTGGTTTCCAACTTGTCTCCACAGCTTTAATTCCCCTCTGTTTGCTGTGGTTGTCCTCTCCCTCATGATGCTATCATTTCCCTTTTAGCTCCACAACCTTCTTTATCATGCTGTTCTTCCTCCCTGAGCCCAGTAATACAAACCATTAACCACTACACAGTCTATATTTGAGAGGAAATAAAAACAGATGTTGCAGCAGAGCCATGCTCGATGAAGGAACTAGAGCTCTTGCCAGGATTCGATAGCTGCTAAAGGGATTTAGGTGCTTGGATGCACTTCTCTCTCATTTTAATGAGAATCAGACATCAAAATTTTTAGTCACTCTTTGAAGATCACAGCTTAGAGCAGCCAACAGCAAATAAAACTCAGTTCAACATTCAGAGAGGTGTCCTTCAGGGCAGAAGAGTACCGCTGGCATCCCTAGGGATGAGAAGAAAAAGCCAACAGACTTTCCAGAAGGAGCTGGGGCTGGCTCATCCCAGCATCTTGTCTCAGTGCCAGGTCACACACCCTGCACAATGCCCCAGCCAGAGCTCCCCTCGCACCAGAGAATGGACGGCAACAGCGCGCGGCTCAGAGCGACAGCGCCGGCACAAAAGAGGAATTTCACGGCCCAAGCCATTGTCATCACATCACTCTTGGCAAACCCCTTCTTTATTCCCACAGCCTTCTGTAATTATTAAAAAGTCTTCTCAAGTGAATTTAGTGCCCATGAAAGATGCCAGGCTTACAGCCCAGGAGATTCCTTTTCCTTGCCTACAGATCAGCTCGTCGCCCCTCCTCTCTGCCACCTTATTCCCAGTTTCTTTTGTCTCCAAGGAAGAGTCATCCTCTGAGATCTTCAGGGATGATCAGCTCCACAAATCCAAGTGCAGCAATTAACTTTATAAAATGGGCATTTCTGTGTAGCAGGCTATCCAAATGGAAAAGAGCAAGGGAACTCAAGAGCCGGTTCTTGCTCTGGCCTTGTGGATATCTTGAAGTGCTTCCTGGTCTTCCTGGGAGCAGGAGAGAGACGGAGCAATACGTGGGATCTCCCTATGAAGGAGATATCCAGCCCTAGCCGCTTCGTCCCTGCAGTCACTATGCGTGTCCTCTGCTGCCACCGCGCGGCTGCTCCACGTTCAGGGGACAACTGCTTTCCCATGGAACTCATTTTTCAGTGGAAATAATTTTTCAATTATTATTGGTGTTGTGAAAATAGAGCGGTGCTGCACTTAAGCCACAGAAAATATCTGAAAGGTTCAAAGGCAGATGCTTGAATAAATTTTATTGTGAGGGAAAGCAAGAATAAACTGTTTAAGAAACTGTTTATTCTGAAAACCCAGGCAGGCTCATCAGGAAATGCTGCAGTCCTCTGTCTACGTACAAAATGGGAAGAAAGGGGTCCTGACTCTTTCGGTTTGGCTGATATCTACCCATGCTTCCCACTCTGCCAGACATGATCTCTGAGGTCTGTTTTTCCTGCTAGTATCATTCACCTTGTGGCTCAGAGCACATTCTCTATGAGTTTGTCCTGAAAGCACCTGAAAGCTGCTGAAATTTATTAACATTCATGTTAATAAGCACTGAATTAATATTGTTTGTGCTCTGTGTCAATTCTTAAACTACTGCTCAAAAGCCTCTGAAATTCCCTGCCCACATGTCTGCAAAAATATCTTTAAGCTGCATGGGAGGGTTTTTTACCAGCTCAAGAGAATGCTGGAGCAATTTGGGAACTAAGATGATAAGAGCAGGCTTAGCTAGTGATTAGCAAAGCATTTCATAGCATTCCGGGAACTTTCTTGTTGATTTTATACTGCAGATAGGGACATAATTGTGCAAAAACTGTCAGGGTGTGAGAAGAAAGGCATTCGTTCTCTTTTGCCTTCAAAATAATCCCTTCAGATGTGGGTGACAGGGACAGGTGCTCCCTAAAGCCACTCTTACAGTGACACACAGCACCTCTTTGCCTGAATCCCCTGAAGTAGCCACATCCTGCTTGGAACTGTCTTATCCAGACATTTTAGGGAGGGGAATCTATACCTGCATTGCCAAGCTTATTCATTTACCAAGCCAAACACTTTCTGGCAAAACTATTTTTAGCTGCAGTAGACACACAGATGAATTCAGCTGCAGTTCAGGTTGAGGCAGGTCCAAGTTTCCAGAGCTGTCAGGTGCCACAGAGATGGATGAGGTAAACAGATCTGTAAGAACACCAGGCACATTGCCCACTGTCTTCCTCCTTCCTGTCTGCTTTGGATTTACACCTTGCTCTGCATCTCCACGATGACATGTAAAAGCCTTTCTAGAGGAAGGGTTTCAAATTGGTTTTTTACCCGATTGTGCCAGGGACAAGTCCCACAGAAGAACTGCAAACACAATTTGAACATACACATTCCCTTCCTGCCTTCTCCTCCACTTGGTCCCATTTCCTGGTTTCTCACAGTTCTCCCCTCTTTTTTTTTTTTATGCTCTTCTGTTTCCAAAAATGTCATTGAAAATAAACTGACAGGACAAACAGCTCAGAGACTCCCACTAACAAGGGTGATGTGAAAGGATGTGTTTGGCTCTTGGCAGCAAAAGGCCCCCGATGTCAGAAAAGAATTGGATTACAAAGATTCCATACTCCAGTTCTGTATCTGAGACAAAATGAGCCCTAACTCCTGCATCATGAGGTGGCAATTTGGCTGACTGGCCTCCTCTCTTCTTGCATGTAGTGCCAGGCTCGGGAGGTATTGTTACAGACATGTGGTGATGATAAATCCAGGTACAAGGAGCCCTTCATATCCAAACAGGCCTTTTCCATTTTCTTAGCTTCGGCCTTAAGCATTGAAAAATCATATTTCTGCTTCATGCTGTTTACACAATGTACTGGAAACTTTATCCTTGCATCCTGGGGTGGGAGGAGGAAGGAGAGGAGCAGGAATAACTAGAAAGGAAGGGAATGTGCCTGCTAAAGCCAGCCACTACACAGAGACTAAACAGCATTTCTTTAATTGCCGTAGCTCCAGGGGATAAGGCAGCAGGCACATGTTTTTATAAGCTGAATTATACATTAATGAAAATCCCAGGACATTCCTGTAAGAGCAGAGGCATTAGTGGTAGCTGGGATGCTGGCCAAATTCCAGTGAAGGTAACTACACTGTTTCCCTATGGTCTCCCTGCCACTTCAGTGAATGTGGTCAATTGTTTCAGCTCCAAGTTGCTCTGCAGCATCCCTGGGATGTACATTCTCTGGCATAACATTCTCACTTCAGGAATCCTGGCGGAATTTAAAAATAGGTCCTGTGAATGATGACAATGTCCTTTCTGGCAAACAATTTTGCAACAACAGCTTTGAGACAAACAAGCTGCAGAAAACTTGAAGATTGCGTAAAAGTTCCAAGAGGAAAGAACAAAAAGTACACTGGAAACCTCAAAGCAGAAATACTGTGGCAGACATTCCTCTGTTTGGAATTAGTTTAATTAATATCCTTCCAGGGACTTGACCACGCGTTGCTAAATTCAGTATTTGCCTTTTCCATTTCACAGGGTTTGGATGAAGCCCATACCAGTGTTACAGACAGGTAAGGCTGTACAAAGGCAAGGGCTTGTAACATGGCCCTGGCCTGATACTTTGGCTAAGTAGAAGGGAACTATGGAGAGTGACTTAGCCGGAACAGGGAGATGTGAGAGGCATGAGAGATGCTGTGTGGCTGCCTCATGTCCACATCGTGGTCTGTGGTGCTTGGCTGGCTTGGGCTCGTTGTGCCTTAAAATGATGTAAACTGATAACCAGTTATCTGCTTAAAAAGGCCAGCTTCTGTCAATAAAGAGCACTCCTTTGCACTTGCCTGGGCTCCCTCTGTTGCTCATTATAGCAGCATAGAAGGATTTTTCAGGGGGAAAAAACCCCTCTGTAAGAGGGCTTGGAATGGATATTTCCTTTGCTATGGCTAGAGATGGCCAGCAGCAATCCTTCCTCCAGGCTTCCAAATTTTTAAAAATACCGTTTCTCTCTGAGCAAGTGTCTTTACGTGTGTTGGTGAAAACCAAGTACTGCCTTGTCTGTATCAAAGCAGACTGTGTTGAACTTGTGAAAAGCTTGGATGAGCTTTGAAGATCAGCTAACATTCAAAGGCCTGGCAGGAGAAGAACAAAACCACAGGGAAATGGTACAACAGACCTTAAGGCTGCAAGTGTGAGTTTCCAGCTGTCCCAGCAGAGACTGTGGGGAACACTAGTATTGAACTGCTGCTGTTTGCTTTCTCCCTTGCCAACATAATAATTAAAAATGTACAGTGCTGACCCTTTGAAAAGCTGCACAGAGCACCAGTTCCAGTAAAATCCCAGCATCTGCTCCTCAAGCTGAATTAGGAGCAGAGCCAGCTGACTCTTTTAGTTGATTCTCCCTTTTGCTGACAGGACAGACCCCCAGATTTGAACAAAGCCTGGGCAGTTTGATTCTCTCCTGCATTCTGGCCCTTACTGAGGTCAAGATTAATGCCTACATTGCACGGAGAGCCAAAATACCAAGTACAAAAACAGCACAGTGATCACAGCGATCATGGTGGCCTCTTGACTGTTCCTGTTGGATCCCAGAGATCCCTATTCAATGCAGATGTAACTCTGTGCTGGTGTTGGTCAGAGCTAAACAGTGTGCAACACAGGGATGAAGTCCCTCCTCTCTACTTGCCACTGGCATTGTCACCATTTGTCACAAGAACTGCTAAGCCTGGATGTCCATCTGTGGGGAAGCTGGTTTCAATCACTGTTAAAATATATCAACCCCAGAAGGCAGCCATGGCTTTCAGAGGAGCCCAGGTGACAGCAGCCAGTGCATGATCTCAGCGATGTTTTCCACCCAGCCATCCCTGTCCTGATTGATTAACTGAGAGGGGACTGAAGGAGCAGCAGGCAGTACTTAGCTAATTACACTGCCCGAGGTCTTTTGTCCTGCTGCCGCTGGATCGCCTCAATTGATTCTTTCAGGCCCTAAACAGCTTTGCGGGCTGCATGCCTGGGCAGAATAAGGTCTTTTGTCATACTTTAATGAACGAAAATGTTTTAAATCCTCTCCTTCTCCCTCCCCTCCAAGTAGCAGCAAGGGTAACCCTGGTGCAAGGACAGCTGTGCATGGCTGATGGGTGTCTGTAACCATGACCATTCTCCTCCTCCAAGGCTGTGGGAGTTTACAATGTTCCCAGCATCAGGGTTCCCAGCATCCAAGGTATCTATTGCCACTTCCATCTCCATGGACTACAAGGGATGCAAGTCTTGGAAGACTTCTAGAATTACAGCTAAAAATGTGTTAAATGTGTGAACATTCAGCGTGGTAACAGAGATTCATGAGTAATTTATTCCTGCGTAAACCAATCTGAAACTTTTCTTTTTTGGGGAAATAAAATTAAAATTAAAATCCCACCTTCTGTTTAATCTTTTCCCTTCAGCATCCTGGTGATGTATTTTTTGAAGTTAAACTGAAAACACTTAATATTCTGTTTAAAACATGGGATTGGCAGCATTCCAGAGAAGACCTCCACAAAATGTCTCCTAGTCAGTTAATATAATAAACTTCCACATATAATGAACACTTTCTCAGCATTGTCCAGAGTCATTAATCCTGGCACAGCCTCCCAAAGTACAAGTAGTAAAACACGGATGTCATGACCGAGCTATGAGCTGACCGTGTTGTGCTCTACGTGCCCATTCTCCAGAGCTGGTTAGTTTTCAGCTGGCTGAGTTTTAGATGTGAATTAAAGTGATTGATAAATGAAAAGGCTCTTATCATCCATTCCTGCTCTCACAGTGCCTGAACAATTTTGCCCTGCCGCTTGCCAATGAAGCTGTAATAGCTCACAGCATATGCTTCATCACTTCACGGTCAAAACTCTTAATCTGAGTAATAAGGGCAAACCCCATTCCTTTTTCCAAAGGAATGGATGTGGGGAAGGAGAGAACACCTTGGGACTAACAAGCAGTCGTTAACCCACTGTGATCAGAAAATAAAGGCGTGCTGCTCTTTTGAGACTGCTGTTTACACTGAATGGGCTCCACGTCACATTTGTTCCCTTGCAGTTCAAGTAAGTTGGTTCCAGTGCCAGCTTGGCGTGTCTGAAACGCTAATTGTCTTGTTTCCATTTCACACATCATCATCACAGTAACATTTCTGGAACTGGTAGGCAAATGCCAGTTTGACTAGAAGGCAGACTGAAACACAGACAGAGCACCTGCAGGTTTAGTGCAACTCCAAATATGGCTTCTCCCTAGCCCAATAACAAAGTAAAACACTGGCAAAACTGCAGCCCTATGCTTTGCTTTAAAAACTGTTTCCAACAAGAGCTTTAGCTGAAATGCTCACAATATGTTTAGGTGTCTGCTTGTACCTCATAGGCCCATAAAAGCTTGTTTCATTCAGGAAGTACAGAGAAGAAATCAATGTCTAGAAGTCCAGGTCCCCAAATGCACATAGGTGAAATCCTTTTGGAGTTAAGTACCAAAGCATGACACGTCAATACAATTCTTTGCAGATTTTAAAATACTATATTTGAAACCACAATTTGGCTGTTTGATTGACAATGAATAAATAAATGCATACAGGTAACATAACGTGATAGGAAAATGCATTAAAGCAGTTAACACAACATTTTCCTTATCAGTCCAAAAACACAGACCAAGTTTTATATCTAGTGGTGTGGCACTGTCTAAGCTCCTTTACCTCAGCAGAAGGTTTAGAAGTTGGGCACAGGATTCACCAAGTGCAGACGGGTCACTGTGTGCAGGGAATAAAAGCTATGAAAGATACAGAATCAAGCTCCCCAAAAAAATTCTTGTCTATTACCCTTCATTACACAAATTTTCCTATTGAGGAAACACATCCATAGTGGAGTTTAAGAAACTTGCAGTTTTGAAACCATTTTTTCAACACTGCAAGTATCCACCCTGCTGCTTAATCAGGCTCTTCTATGATCCCTTCCAATCTCACAAGCAAATGTCAGCCAACAGGTATTTCTTTCTCTTTTGGGAGGATGATGAGAAGTGTTCCTCCTGCTTTCCTGAGGAAAGAGTATGCTCTGAACAAAACCTGTGTGGCTTGCTATTTGGGCAGCACAAGGACTGAATAACCTGAAGCATTTTTTAAGTTTTTCTGTATTTTTTTCCTTGACTCCTTCTCTTCAAAGGGTCAGTTCAGAGGCTGAACATTCTGCTAAAGCAGTACATGAAATTCTGTTCCAAGATGCTGAACACTGTGCCTGAGCTTTATACCTAAGCCTGCCTACCTGAATTCCTGAGTTTTTTCCTTGTAACAGAGCTATATGCCAAAGTAACTTGTTTTGTACCTTAGGGACACATTATTACTCCAGTGAAAGAAAAACACAGGGCAATTTCTCTAGCTGAGATCCTGGTGTTGTTCCAGTATGACAAATGTGTCATACCCTCTCCATAGCTCAGGCACAGCACTCACTTCTCTTTTTCTCCCATCAGTAGCTAATTCCAAGTCCAGTTGTGGCCTGGAAAAAGAGGAGAGGTGTGAAGCAAAGGACTATCAGGGCAGGAGAGATGTTATTTCCCATTCTGCTGGGAGAGAAGCAGCCCAGATAAAAAAATGTTCTTTGATGCCACAGTGCAGATTTAGGATATTGGCCAGCTCCCAAGGGCTATCCTTGGATGACTCTGCTGTTGTGTCTCCATTTCTCCAGGCAGATAATAATGCTTCTATCACACTTAAATAGCCAGAACCAAATTCTGCTCCAGTTATGTCAGGGCAAGCAGAAGAAACACTGCTGACACCTCACTCTTTCCAGGTTTACCACAGGACAAACCCTGACAGTTCATCACGCCTCTCACAGAGGCACTCAAAGGAATTTCTTCAAAGCCCTAGTTGTGCAACACCCCAAAAAGCCCTTTGTGTTCATCTTATTCTCATGGTCCATCACCTACAAGTAAGACTGTGTTATGTGTCTGCTCTTGTCTTGCATCTCCTGTGTGCCAGCAGGAAGACCTCAAAGGGCCCCAAAACATAAGTTAGGTAAAAAGAGGGCACAAGTGAGGGCCTGAGGTAGGACTGGATTGTAAGCAGCAGCTCCTTGGTCCCGCTGCAGGGCCCCTTCTCTTCTGCTTTCCTCACTGCCCAGGAATTAAACTGCCCAAAGCCACAGGGCAGAAAGGATCAGGCCTGTAAGCTGGTTTCACTTTTATTACTTGTTCCTGATCTCCCGTCAGTTCCCATGTGGGTTTTGAAGTATCGATCACCCCACAGCAAAAACCTCCAATGAACAATGGATCTGTGGTTAATGAGTCCCAGGAACTCCTCTCACCTCACTCAAGTCCTTGGGGTGAGAAAGTTAAGAGCTCCTGTGCAGGCTCAAGTGACTGCTCACCATTTCCTTAATATGCCATCTCTTTGTGTTTTGCAGTTTGCCTTCTGCTGAGCTAATGTTTATTTTTCCAGAGAGCAGTTATTGTTGTAAACTGATATCAGAACAGCAGTGTGGGAATAAGATTTCATCTCCTGTACTTCAGCACTTCATCCAGGAAGGAAAAGAGAGCCAGCCTAAGACCCTTCTTTAACAAGGATGGCACCTTGTTGCTAGTGTAGTGGTGATAGCTGCAACTCCTTGATGCTTACTGGGTCTCTCTCTCCAGTGATTTTCCACTATTTAGATTCTGTGGGGGTTTTTTTTTCTAACGGAGAAGATATCACATTCCCCTCATTTCAGCGTGGAAACCCCTTGGGCACATCAGCATCTCCTGCTGTTGTCTGGGTATTGGGACACCAAGACATCTAGGAACACGATTCTTTCCTGTTTTTTCATCTTAATCACACCCTTAAGAGATTTTTATTTTTCCCACATAGGTAATACTAGAGAAAATAACAGGATTTCTGAGCTGAGAACAGACTAGCTCCCATTTGTGTGTTTGTAGACCTCTGCTATCCAAAAGACAGTGGAAGAAAAAACTGTCCTTTTACTGTCCTTTGCAGTTGTGGAGAGCAGATGATTCTTTATGAAAAATAAAACTCTCTAAGAAAGTTTTCTACTCTAATCCTGCTGACTAATCTTTCTTCTTCTAAAGTTTTAATCTTGCTTAAGGAATAAATGTGTGATATTGTGTTAGAAAAGCCAATCAGCTGCTCAGGCTCTAGCTGGGAAGCAATGTGAGTTCCCCTTTGTGCAAGCTCTTCTCAAACGTGATTGTTTCCCCAGTGTCAAATTCCATGGATTTTAGCAGCTGAATGGGTACAAAATTTGACATGGTCAGAAACGTGTGCTTATAAAAACTTATTACCGTTGAATAGCTGGTGCATTCTTGGTGCACTCATGTGCGAAGTGCCCTTGCAGAGGCCCGGCTGGCAGCACCTCATTAGCACACACACGCACCCATGCCGGGCTCCCTCCAACACCGTCCCGCCCGTTCCCATGTGCCGCGGGCAGGGGACGCGTGAGGCTGCGCGGAGCCAGCGCCCTCGGGCCGCTGCTGTCCCCGGTTAACCCCGGGGCTGGCCCAGGCGGGGCAGAGCCACCACGGCTCCTCAGCCCAGGCAAACGCCACCAGTGAGGCAGCTCCTGAGGGCGAGAGCTCACGTGCGGGGAGTCGCAGCCAGAGTAACGCTGTGTGGCAAGCTACAGGCACATTTGGATGCCTGGGTCACTGTAACCCAAACCTATGGCACCCATGCAAATGGAGCCCACAGAGGTGTATCTGTCTGAGAATCACTGAGTGGTTTGGGTTGGAAAGGACCATAAAGACCATGTAGTTTCACCCCCTGCGATGGGCAGGTACACCCTCCACTATCCCAGGTTGCTCCAAGCCCTGTCCAGCCCAGCCTTAGACACCTCCAGGATGCACAGAGGCAATGGCTCACACCACACACAAGTACTGGATCGGTGTGCACACACCAGCTTTAAGAAAAGCTGCTTCACTCTCACAAGTTGCTCCACTGACAAAGTCTTACACTACCAAAACCTCTTTGCCCGGATTAGTGCTATCCCCAGACTTAGAGACAAATCCAACCAGTTATTTGGAATAGTTGAAATAACAAGGTTTGGACAGCCAGGGCTGTGTGGGGAGGTTAAACACAGATGCTGAGCACACAGTGCCTCCTTCCTGGCCTTACCCAGCTCTGCACGAGCTCATGCTTAGAGCGGAGCTTTTTAGCTCAGGCAGAGGGAACTCCAGTCCCCCTGACAGACCTGGGAATGATGGTCATCACAGGATGTCTTTCCCTGCCTCTCTGCACTGCAGCACTCACGGGCAAACGACCACAGTATCCCCTCTGGGTGGAAAGGCATCAGCAGTGAGAGCTCTGGGTGCCAATAAATAAGAGCAGTTGCCCACAGGGAACTTGAGTGAGAAAGCCAGACTTTTTATGAGAGTTCAAATAAAGACCAGGGAAACCTCCCTGGACACCAAGTGTTCCTGCAAATCCAGTTCTCATCTACTTTGCTTTTAAGGACTGCTCAACAACTTTTCTAATGCCTATATGACTTTTCTAATGCCTATAGTGAAAACACTTTCCAACACACATTGATTCTGATAAGATATTCATTAAAAAGCAAACAGCCTGAAAGTCACCATTTTTAAAACAAAAGGTTACCATTTTTCAATTTAAATTAGCATGTTATTATTTTATTTGATTTTAGTAGTTGAAGTTATCTCTGGGAATTGTCAAAACGAAAAATGTTATTGGAACAAACCATCTGAAACAAGTGCAAATATTTTATTAACATCCAGTGACCTGAAAATCCATTTTTCACTCAGCTCCAATTACCAGTAATAATAAAGAAAGCAAAATATCTTTCTCCATTAGAAATATGACATGAACAGGAATAATATCCAGTGCTATCATCACACACATTCCTTTATGAAAATTCTGCCTCACTATGTGAGTTTTTCTAGGAGCTTAAGATATCCCTTGTACTACGAAGAAAAGATCTTAAAGGGGGATTCTGGCAAGGTTCAGCTCCATTTCACCAGAAGACAAAAGGTCAAAATAAGCCCCAAAGATAATAAGGAATGTCATTCATAGGTGGGATGAGAGCTAAATTACTCACATTCAAGCAGGGCTTTAGTTTAAAAGACAAGAATGGGGCATCCTTATTTAGCTATAGTGATTCCAGTGGCAAGAACAAGGCTGCTTCCACATGCAGGTTAAATGTAGTAAAGGGTGTTGATCCCTAAATGGCATGGAAGAAGGAATAACTTTAAAGGGTTGAAACTTTTAACTTTGACATTTTTAAAGCAGAATACTTCAGGTTTAGTCTTGGTGATCATTTTCATTTCAAAGTTCACCTGCATTTATGATATAGGGTCAAACAGAACTTGTTAGTTCAGCATGAGTCCCTCTTTTTTTTTATTTTATTTTTTCCATATTGCCATGATTTTGTTTTAGGGTCCACAAGAACCAGTCTCTTTATACAGGCCACCAAAACAACAATATTACATAGCTCTATGTTCTTTAAACTTTCCATGTATTAAAAATTAATATTCATGCCATGGTCAATATCCTGTGAGTAAATAAAAACTGTAAATCCAAGTGAACAACCAAACTCCTGATACTGCCTGCTCCAAACACACATCTCCTCCTGCACTGCCCCCAAGCCAGCAACACACATATATCCAGATATACAGAAAGAGAAAAGGAATTTCATAAGCCCCCAGGCCAACAAAATTTGTTCTCCCCCTGACCAGGGTCTTTGGGTTTCCAGCATTTTTCTTCCTGGCTGTTGTTAGTTTTGGCAAGAGCAGTAATACCACTAAGAAGTTACAGACCCTCTGCTCCATTCCAAAACCAATTTAGTTAACTTAAACCAGCAACCCCCCCCCCCCCCCCCCCATCTTCTTATCAGATGCAATTCCCACTAGTGCCTGAGGGACAGAGGAAATCAGAAAGCACACTACAATCCAGCAGGAATATATTTCTGACCATGATTAATGCATCCTTTAGCAGTGCAACAGAATCTTTGCAGATCTTTGGGGACCCTTGGAAGAATTCCATTTACTACTCTCCGGGCCATATTTTGCTGTGAAAACCTTATTACACAACAGAAGCATTAACGGATTCAGAGTAAAATAAGAAAAGATGTATTATCCTAAAGATTTGGAGAACAGGGAGAGAAGAAGTTAAGAAAGGCACACAGGGTTTTCCTTTCACTCCATGTGATTATGTTGTGATAATGCCTGCTACAGACCTGTCCATCACTCGCAGACTCAGGTCAGAGAAGCTCTCTGACCCGGCCAGCTGGGTGACACAAGCCAAACAATGACAAATTCAGCTTCAGTTGCTCTTGCCAGAGGGATCTCAGGGTTGCCTGTTGAGCAGCTATGAGACAACCACACTTTCCTTTCATTCATCTTGGTTTTTTCTTTTTTTTTTTTTGGCTAGAGTATTTGCAGGGATGGCTACAGAGCTTGGAAAGGTCCAGTCTCTCCTCGCTCCTACACAGAAAGGTCTTTCTAACTTTGGCTTTCTCACCTAGCTCCCACATTCCCAACTCTCAGCAGATAAAGAGGTAATTGCCTTACCTTGATAGGAAGTACTTTAAAGCCATCCCCTGGCACAATAAATTCACCTTGCAGATTTCCAGGTATTGCTGTGAAGCTGGCCAGTGACATCCCACAGGGATGCAGGGAGCCAGCTCGGCTCCAATTGACACTGGATTTGCTTCCTTCCAGTCACTGGGGAATGCCATGGCCACAGGCATAATGGAAGATAATGCTTTTATTGGAAATGGCAGGATACTACCCCCATTTTCAAATAACTCTAAAGAGAAGCAGACTCGCTCTGGAGTGCTAAGGAATCAGCAACAAACCAAGGACACTTGACTGAGGATTGTGCCTGGTCTACAACTGGTCACAAAAAGTAGAGGGGGAGACTACAACCCCCTGTGAATTACAAAGAGGGCTTAATGTGACTCAGGAAAAATCAAGATGATAATGCTGTGGTTGGCATGTGATTTATCCTGACAAGAATTTAGCTTGTGGCATCACATTTTTTCCCTAGTACAATATGCCAACGCCTGAGCTTCTCTAATATCTCATCACCAAAGGCAGAAAGTCTCACAGAGCAGCCCTTCCACACCCTCTCCCCACAAGCCCTGAGGGGTCAGTGATTCAGCCCTGACTCAGCGGGAGTGGGACCACAGACTGAGCCACTTTGTGGCATTTCTCTTTGCCTTGCAAAGTCTCCCATCCAAGGGGTGACACAGTCCAACCTGTTAAGCCAATGAGAGCTGACAAGATCCCAACCTGAGAAGAATAAAACCTACAGAACAATAGATGCTCACCCTGGTTCTCTTCAGCTCCAACCAGCACAGGAACCTTTTGTTTCAGCAGCTGATGAGATACATAACTGAGTCACTCAGGCGCACTTACTTTTGTTTCTGCTTACTCCTTCCTCCAAACCTCCAGCTTCAGCTGGTGTGTCCATGGCTCACTGTCAATCAATCTCCATCAAACATTGATCTTAACCAGAAAAGGCCATGTCCCTGCTGGGCAGGGAAACCTCTAACTGCAGTTCATAATTAATGTCAACACTTGGTTAAATAACAGCCATTCTTAAGGAAAGCACAGATGAAGGTTGTGCCCAGACATTTCTTTGCATAGCACCAGTTTCTTACAAGTCTTGGATGTTCTCTGAAGAAGTTTCCCAGCTCAGACTGTACAGACCACAGTTGCCCCACAGTCTTGCTGCCTTTCCACACTGACTACAGGAAAAGAAAGATGGAAGCACCTGCTGTTCTTGTGCCTGGAGTTTACAGGTTGCTATCCCAAAGGACTGGACTACATGGAGGGAAGACTGATTTTTGAATGTACCCCTTAGTGAACAGGTGAGGACACAGGTGCTGCTGGCAGGTCAACATGTGTTGCTACATTAAAAGCAGACTCAGAAAGAAGCAGAACTTCTGTGCCCAAAGTAGAAGGAATTGTTAATAAATTGGAAATATGAAGTTTTTCCAACTGTGGAGATGTATTGCTGAGAGTGGCCCCTGCAGAATGGCACAGAGGAGTGTGGAGACCCCTGGGCCAAACCCAACTGCCACTGACTAAAGCAGGAGTGGGAAGAGGGCCTCAGGCTGGAAAAAGGGGCTGCTCTGCACTTAGGGGCAAAGGAGGAGCAGGGAGCCCCTCCCTTCCCATGTCTCTGGCTGGTTTTTGGCCCAGCAAAAAGGGTAAGTTGTCCCTGATGAAGCTGTGATGGAAAACTAATCCTCTCCAACAATAGCCCAGTGCTAAGAAACATCTGTGGATCTGGGCAGCAGAGAAAGCAAGGACCTCTTCTAAGGGCATTTGTTTCTCCATCAGTCTTTTGTGGTGTCTTTCCCTCACCCACCTCCTTCCCTGCTAGGTTATTCCAGCATTAGTTTGCACGGGCTGTTTGCAGAGACAGAACAACAACAGAGGTCTGCTTGGAAAGCCAGCAGAAACCTCTTAGTTTGAAACCAGAAATGTGCAGAATCCCCAAAGAACAAAAATGTTTGAACTTGCCTCCCCGAAAGTGTTGTATTCATTGACTTGCAAGCAGGGGGAACAGCCATAGTAATTTAACCAAGGGAAGAGTGCCAACAACTTATTTAATTGCAGAGTTTGTGCCAACAACCCCACAATACAACTATTAATACAAGTCTGCAGTACAAGACTAATTCTGCTAACCTTTTGCTGTTGCCTTTTAGTCAGGTCAGCGGCTGCATCCCTTCTGTGCTGACACTATTCAACAAACACTGGCAACTGCTTTTAAGCAAACACCAAATGGAGCAGGGCAGGAAGGAGGGGAGAGGGACCATTGAGAAAATGAAGATTCCCCCCCACAATCCCAGCCCTCACTGCCCAAATGTTTCACATTTCTTTCTCTGTTTCAAGCCCCTCTCTTGAAACTGGGAATGTGTCTTGCCATGTATTTGACCCTGGAAAACAGCCAGATCTTTGGTCTGGATTCCATCAGCTCATTTCCCAGTTTCTATGAGAATGCATTTGAGAAATGTGGGTCTATCTCAGTCCACTGGCAAGACTGGTCATCAGTCAATGTATGAAAACATGAGATCTGACACTGAGGACCAATCCACTTTTCTAAATGCAGCACTCCTTTAAAGAACATGTATTTTTACAGAAACATTTAAAAAGAAAGCAATTACTGCATGTTTTCAAGGGCACGATTATTCCAGCAATTATGTGCCATTGTAAACATCTTAAAATTCAGTTTTAAATGATGCATAAATCTCAAGCAACATCATTGTTGTATGAGGTAGTAAACTCCATGCTGCATTTGCAGACTCACTCCTGCTTCACTCTTCACCTCTCCCCACATTTGGGGTTTTACACTTACATCTCGTGGCTGTATCACAGCTATAAATTGCCACCACCTGGGAGCAGATCTCTTTATTACACTCATAAACAGCATTAAAGGGGTTGTAGCTTTTATCTTTATCCTGCTGCCACTACCATGATAGAGACAATAAATACTGCTCACAAGCTCAACAGAAAACCAAGGTAAGAACTTCCATAGGGCTACCGTGAACACTCCTTCACAGGGGGTAAGTAGTTCTCCACAGGTATTGGGAAATTTTCAGACAGACCCTGCTGATCCTAAAAACCAATTCCCCAAAGACTTCAGCTCACAAATGTGAGTTTAGGAAATGTCCCTGTGAAAGCCTGGGATGTGTTGGATCTCTGCTGGCCGGGGTTGAAAACACGTGAGCGGTGGATGGGGCCAGGCCGGAGCCGCTTACGGCATCACTGCAGAATGTGTGACTGAACCCCGCTACAACGCCCAGCCACGGCGCTTGTCAGCCAAACTCCTCATTCAGCAGGGCCTTGGAAAATCCCCATTCTTGATGGAGAATGGGGAATGGCTTTCAGGCTGGCAGATTATCTGGTGAGTCTGTGGGAACTGCAAAACACTGCACCTGCCTGAAAAATGGCACCAGCTCAGCACAAGACGTTTCCAGAGGGGAAAGTTAATATATGGGAGGAATGCACATAAATCCTGTTATTTCTTAATGGGATTTGGGGGCTTATTTCTCACCCCAGGCTTTGAAATGTATCCCACAGCCTATTCTATTAATGAATTTAAGCACAGTGATTTTCTTATCAGCAGGAATCATTCTTCACTGGGGTTTGATTTTTTTTTTGTGGGATTTTTTAATGCAAGTGTGAAAAATTAATATTATGCTTGAATACCAGTTCGGATGTTAACAAGCTGTGTCCTGGATAAGCTGCTCTTGTTCTGCTCCTGTTGTTATTCTCCTAATTTCACTTGACCAACAAACCTGGAATCATTTATTTGTTGGAGGTTTTTTTATGATTTAGGCAGTGGCCGGCTAAAAATGAAAAGATAGGAACTCTATTTCCAGTTCAGCCGGGTGAATAAGTGGACACAAACTTTCTCTTACTTACAACAAACAATATTTGGAAAGTTTTTTTTCCACCTCTCAGGTGTACTCAGTTTGTACTGATGAATACCAGTATCTTTCAGGGTTTCCTGGTGCTGCCTTAGATGCTCTCTCTGCTGTCACTGGATGGGGATTCAGTCAAGGCTTTGAAAGTACACAAATAAATTACAGAAATTTTCTGCCTTAGCAGGCTATTTTCAAAGGCCTCTGGACAGTGTTCCTTTGATTATCAGTGTTTGTTGGAAAGCAAACTACAGTTCACCTCATTTTCACTTTCAAAGATCATTCCCAGTTCTGACTAGTTCAGAGAATATGGTGAGTTGGAAGGGACCCATAAGGATCATCAAGTCCAACTCCTGGCTCTGCACAGGACCACTCAAAGAATCCCACCATGTGCCTGAGAGCATTTTCCAAGCACTCCCTGTGCTCTGGCAGGCTTGAGGTCCGTGACCACTGCCCTGGGGAGCCTGTTCAGTGCCTGACCACCCTCTGGGTGAAGAACCTTTTCCTAATATTCAGCCAAATATCTCCTGACACAGCTCTAGCTGTTCTCTGGGATCCTGTCACTGGTCAAACACTTCCCATGCAATAGACCTATGCTGGATTCCTGCTTCACAATTTTGAGTTTCCTCAAAAGTTCCTGGAGGCAAACACCAATGAAAGTTGAGATGAGATTAGCTCAGCTCCAGCTCTATTATCAGTGATGGGTTTTCATCCTATGCTTTGGGCTCCCAAGAACTGTGGGAAAGGTTGAAAGTAGTGGACCCTTTCACAAAAAAAAAAATATCTATTGTGTACAAACACTGAGTTAAAGAGTTCATTCCCTGAGTCTCATTTTAGGATCAGTTTTTAAAACTCAACTCTGGCTGTATCTGCTACAGCCAAGAGAACAAGGATATGTGGCATTTTTCTGTCTAATCTTTTATGTAAGCTAAAGCTAGGGCAGGATTTTTGAAGGCTTTATTTCTCGATCCTAAGGATTACATGTTGTGTTTAATCACACAGGATTCCTCTCTGTCCTGAGAAGAAAATATTTCTTCCTTTAAAATTTTCTGTGACTTTGAAGGACATCACACTCCATAACTCCCATGGCAGCAATGAGGGGTGGAAACCTGATCTCTCAGAGCAGCTGTCTCTGGGGATTTAGGCCAAAACTTAGCCCAAAGCTTGGGCTCACCTCTGCCAAGGAGGAAACTCTAAAGCATGGCCGGTCAACTGGACACCAACATGTGGCAGATGCCATCCCCACCCCTTTTCAGCACAAATAACTTATTTTTTTCATCATTTCCTTCCACAGGCACGTTCATAACAGAGTTGTCTGTGGCCCTTGGGATTCATAACCTGGGACAAGCAAGGCATTCCCTGTAGCCAGGCTCCCTGTGATGCACCACAGCAGAGCTGTCAGTGCCCCCTCAGCAGCCCCAAAGCTGCCCCTGACCCTGCTGCAGCAGCAGTGCCCACCAGGCCCTGCTCACGTCAGGCCCTGGGTTTGCCTGGGGTTGCTAATTCAGTGCTGTGCAAGGGAACAGAAGTCTTTTTGTGCTGGAGAGTGCTCAGCAGCCTCATGGAGGAGCTGACAATAGAAGCCTTTTCATGCAGCAACTCCCTCACTTTAAGAAAAGGTAGGGATCCTGTCCCTTGTGCTGGCATCAGCAGTCTTTGGAGAGGCCCTAATGTGAGCCCTGGGAAACCAGGAGGAGTGGTGAAGGAACTGCCTCCTGCTTCCTCAGACAAGCAGCAGTTGTCAGGCTGCAGCATCCAGGTTTCCTTGATATCTGGGATCAGACATCTGTCTTGTGCACTGCCTGCCACAAGAGTCAGATGTGCTGGCAGATGATTCTGTACCATCAACCCCTCACCATTACCAGAATATTGGAAGATAAAGGGAGAGAAGGGGCGTTTTTTTAAAACATTAACAACACAGTCCCCAAGCTATTCTTCAGCAGCAAGGAGAAAAATAAAGCCCATATAGACAGGAACAAAGGTGGAAATGTTCAAAGGAAAAATTTAAATAAATCTTTAAAAAAAACCACAGAAGATGTCACCGTGCCTCTGGCTCAGTTCCATGTCCTAATGCCCAGGCCAACAAGTCTCTCATGCCTCTGCAGGCTTCAGAGAAGCCTCCCTAACATGAGCACGGGCCATGGGTTTTGTGCCTGCAGCCCTACAAAAAGGGTAACAGTTCCTGAACTGCCACTTGTCATATCAAGGGACACAGGGAACAGATGCAAAGAAATTTTGCCTGTCAGTGTGTAAGATAATTTTGGTTTGGTTATAGGGACTCTGGGCATTCAAGTAGGGAAAGCTACGAGCTCCTGGAACTGGGAGATTCCCAGTGTTTGGATCAGAGACAGGGATAAGTGTGGACCAGCTGGGTACAGAATGGCCTTTTGAGTTTTGTTGGTCAAGAATGGTGGAACAATTCTCACTGCATGTCACTAAGTGCTCTATGAGCTCTCTCAACCAAAAATACCAGTGAAGTAGCACAGGCAGGGGAGCCTTGTGAAGGCAGCCACGTCCAGCTCCTGCAAACACTGCTGTTCATTGCATCCGTTTGGATCAGGCTCCAGACAAGGTTCAAACACTTCACAAGAATTCCAGATTATTTCTCAGGCTCTGTCCCAAACTATTCCCATTATTATTAAACTTCTATTGCTTCCTACATCCCTGCTGAGAGGCAAACCTTAGAGTTTGTGTCATGCTTTTGGCATGAGGTCCCTGCCCTTTTGAGTGAAGGGAACCCATGAACTCCAGCACAGCATGTTAAAAGTGTTCCTGCACAGCCACAATCTGAGGGAGAACACTTAGGATGCTTTAATTCCTAAGCAAGAGAAACAACTCCTTTGTTAGTATCATCAACACAGAGCTCAAAATAAAAGGACATTTCAGAGGCCTACAACAGCCAGAAGTGTTCCAAAGGTTTGTGTAGCAAGGAGAAACACACCACAGAAATACCTCTCCTGGCTCCAAAATGGTTGAGACCGATTAACATTAATTACCTTGGGTTAAAAATTCTTAGAGAAAATTGAGAGGGAATGAAACCTTCTGTTACCAGTTTGCCTTTACTGCCTGTAACAGTCAGAGCTTTCATTTTTGCATTTTTGATCTTACAGCTAAGGGTGAGCCAAAAAAGTAATTTGGAAATAGAAGTCTGGGTTTACTTCTGGGTATTATCATGATTTTGAGGCCGCAGAATATTAGATTCTAATTAAACACTTGGTATCACCTGCAATCACTTTGGCATTTGTCATTGAAGTTCTATTTCCAGATGAAGAAACCACTTGTTTAATGAAATTTCCACTGCAAGCAAATATCCCCAAATGGGGCCAAAATGACAAGGTTCTAAATGACTAAACAGGTATAATAAAAAATCAGAAATTCAACTGTAGGACCCAAGGTCTGGAAACAGAGGAATGGAGGTCACTTCAGGGAATCTGACTTCTACTCATTTCAAAGCCTTAGTGACACATTGAGGACACTGAGTTACTTTTTAAGCACAAATTTGTTTAAACGCTAAAAACAAAACAAGCAGCTGTTCCGGTCTTTTTTTAAAAAGGAAAGCAATTGAAAACTTGAGAACCTTCTTGCCAAAGGACTATTTGACACCGTGACATTGACTACATGTTTCATACCACAGAATCAATATAAAATGTTAATCTCCCTTTTTTTGGGCATTGTTCCACTGCTACCCAGGGATACTCTGGTGCTCCTTTAGGTACTGAGTTTTGGACATTTCCTTGAAGTGCAGCAGAAAAGAAACATGCAACTGACTACCTTTTGCCATGCTTCCATTCCTTTCCTGCTGGTACAACAAAACAGATTCTGGGAGGATTCCACACAGCTTTATTCTGAGTCTTCTCCCAGGGAAAAATGTGAGTCAGATATAATAAATTTATTGTCTGCTCCCACCTTCAGCAAAATAAATGATGGATAGACCTGCCTGGAGGACTTTGTTGCTTTGTTTTAACCCATGTTGCAAAGCCATCATGGGCACCAGCTTAGATATTTGCTGAAATGTCCACTTTTGTTGACTCAAAGGCCCTTTAACACCACTCTGTCAATGCAAACAGAGAGGTAAGTAGACATAAATATAATTATTTGCCAACAGAACAGGGAGCCAAAACAGAAAATAAAACGTCTTAATTATGAAAAATCAGAAATTAAAAACTGGCATCCACATTTTCTGGTATTTATATGTAGCCTCATTGCTGGATCATTCCCAGTGCCTGCATCTTTAATGGTCCCTTTCAACCTAAAATTTTCTATGATTCTCCAAGCACTTGTACAGAATTAAACCTGTAACATAATTCATCATTTCCCCACAGTTCCTCATTACTTCACAGTACACTCAGGCAAGAAATACTGAATTAACTAAATGACTAATATGCAATTAATTCTGAAGAGCACATAGTGAATTGAAGCACCAGAGGAATTTCTCAGTTGAAACTGGAAACCAGGAAACGGGAGCTGCCTGAATTCCAGAAAGCAGAGCTTTCACATGCAGCCATTCTGAGCTCTGCATCAGCCATGCATGAGCAAAACACTGAAATGCTGACACTGATAGCACAAACCAAGCAGGGACTACAAGGAGAAAAAAGAGAAAACCCAAGCAAAAATAAAACCCAGCACATTTTTGCAGTGTTGTTTCAGGAAAGGCAGGCACAAGTCATACAGCTCCCAGTGGCACTATGCACACTCCAGGCATGTTTGACATTAAGGGGCCTGGTTGTTGTGGAAACCAAATCCCATAGATTAATTAATGTTCAGCAGCCAGAGCTATCTCCCATCCTCTCTGTCTCCCTGCCCCCAATTAAAAAAAAAAAAAAAAGGGAGAAAAAAATGGGAAAAAAGGGGGGAGTGTGATTTTTACTTCACAGAAGAATGTCAGAGCAAAAAGAAACTCTTTGCTCACAACTGCAGAACACTGCCAGGAATAGTGAACAGCCTGTGTTAGTCCCATGTGCTTATAAGAGAAAAATTATAACACCATTACAGTGAGGCTACTTTTGCTGTCTGTGGCCAAACTTTCTCCAAGAAGTCCTGCAAGAAAGATAATTGTGTGAAATTTTAAAACTCCCTTTATGATGAAAGGACTTCAACGGGAGCCCCCCTTTTTTTACTTTTAACATGTAAATGTAGTAATCACAACTAATTTACTTCAGTGACTGACAGTCTTCATGTGTTTGCACAGGGAGCTGCAATGGGATTTGAAAATGCAAAGGATTTGAACAACATTGATTCTAAATATCAGCATTTTCTTTTATCTGCTGCTGCTTCTGCTCCATCAAATTCCCCATGTACATCCCAGTTTGCAGGAGGGAGTAAGATTGGACACAAGTCCCTCTGTGCACTGGTAGCTCCACATACACACCCTAAACACAGAATGCACCAGACTGGTGACACAGGACAAATACGGTTAGGAACCACTAGAGGTGAAATTTCAGAATTACCGATATCCTATCTTCAGAACAGTTTTAGGTCAAACATATTTTAAATATTCAAAGATTTAAGGTGATGCTTTTAAAACTCTGTGGTCTTCAGCACCTGCATCTTGAGGTAACTGGGTAACAGACCAGTTCTGATGAGAACAAGGAATTCCTTCTTCCATTTTTTCCCCCTCAAAATATCCTTGTGAGCTATGCTACTATTTGCCTGTTGAGTACACCCAATCATTAAATAATAAAAATCTTGAAGGTGCATCATACTTAACAGATGTTTAATAAGTAGGATGAGCAAACCACTAGCACAGCACAATAGATACACTTACCAAACAGGTGCAAGTATTTACTGCACTGTTTCACACACACACTCCTGATTAGTCAACATTCCACCCTGTGACTGAAAGCACTCACTTTGTTTTACCTCAGGAGTGGTAGGGATGGATTACTGACCACGCTCAGATATGCCACGACTTCATGACACAAGATCACTTCATGAGAGTCCCCTACTCCCTCCCATTCATAGCATTGAAATAAATACAGCAAATTTCTGCAAGCCACAGTACTTCCTGAGGGACAAAACCTGCACTGGGATAGCTAAACAGTGCCGAGAGCTCTCCTTTTTCTCGAGTAAGCAGCTCCTGAGCAAACCTGCTGAGTTGAACAGGTGCTCAACACTTAAAACCCAGGCCAAACACAACCTCAGTTATAACATTTCAGTGTTACTTTTACACTGCATCGGGCACCCCCTCCCACCTTGCTTGGATGGAATAGAAAATAAGAGAAGTACCTTTGAGATGATTAATGGCTCTCCGTGCTCCAGCCCGCCCTTCAGCGTGAATCCCCATGGAGCACCTCCGTGCAGCAGTGCCTCCAGGTAGATGTACCTCCCCTTGTGGGTGATGCTGCACTCTGAAGGGGATATGCTGCTGTTAATGTTGTCTAACATCCTCATCTGTCCTAATCACATACTCAGGCAAACAAAGAATCCCACTCAGGCAGTCACAGAGTGGCCAGGTTGGAAATCAAGATCCCCAGAAGCCCACCAGAAGTCATCCCTGAACACGAGAAACAGGAAGAGCCTGAGGTGGAAAGTTCTGCTTCAGAGCCGGAGTCCAAAGTGATGGGCTAAAAACAGCCCCATCAACATTTCACCACGCTGCTTCTCCACCAGGATTTTAGTTTCAGCACTGAGCTCTCCCCATTGCTAGGTACTCTGGGCATGAGAGCTTGCTAAAGATTTCTCTTCCTGCATTTGGCCGATCAAAACTGCTTTTAAAGATGGGGGCAAAAAAAGAAAAAAAAAATTTAAAAAAAAGAAAAAAAAAAGAAAGAAAAAAAAAGAAAAAAAAAGAAGAAAAAAATGCAAAAAGTTTATGGATTTAAAAGCCCCTGGCCAGTAAATTGCCAAAATCCAAACGAATGCTTCATTTGTGATTGATTATCAGTCTTTTCTTCCTTTCTGCATGCGATTTACCATTACAATGGGCTTTTTGCCTCAGCCCACTGCACTAAAAGAATGGAAGCGTCTTCTCCCTCTCAGCTCTCAGTTACTCTGTTCGCTTACTTCACAATTTTCTGACTTGTCAAAAAAAAAAAAAAAAAGGCTGGGGGAGGAGGAGAGAGCAAGTCCGTTCCTAAAACCCTTTAGAGAGGTTTAAAATGTGAAATAACTCCATACTTATTGGATTAAAGAGTGAAAAAAATAGCTATTGGGAAAACTGGAGAAGCAGGTGAAATGAATCCTCTGGGAAAAATGTTAAGGCGATAGCTGAACCCTTTTCATTTTCAGTGCTCTCCCCGATGAGCTGCCAGAGCTGCAGCAGCTACTGCTGCTCTGAGGGAGGGTGAGGAAGTGAGGGGAGAGAGAGAGAGAGATGGATTAAGGCAAGTAAGGCAGGGCTGCCCAATTGTGCACATCAGGCACGCAATTATAAAATGCAGTGTGCAAAAGCTGGGGCTCACCCTTTTATTATGGCCCCAGAAACCACCATCTTTCTATTGTCCCTGCCAAGGAATTGTAACAATCCAAACTGCCAGTTGCTGAAAACACAATGGACCTGTTCCAAATCAGCTCAGTGGAGCACTGCTAATAATTCTGCTCTCATAAAGCTTTTCCTCTGCATGGAGCCTACCAGCTTCCCTGGACATATTTCTTTTCCCCATTTACATTGCCAGAAAAGGCCAATGCTTTTCCAATAAATGGAATAAGAAATAACAGCAAAAACTCTTGATACTTTTATTAATGTAGGCAGCTGCCTACTGTAGAACATGTGGATGTGGGTGCATCTGCTCTTCCATATGTGCATGTAGACTTAGGGACTTGGCTCATCGCTTAGCATATTTCACAGCATGTGTCATTGAAGGTGTGCAAAACCTTTCCTGATTTTTAATTGGATCTTAATTGATTGGTAAAAGAGAGGGGAGACCAGAGTCTACCACCCTTCCTGTTGGCAGAGCTGAGAAAACACATAGCAGTGCCTCTGCCTCTGAGGCACCCCCAGGTTTTGATCTCACCATGCATGGGATGTGCATTATTTCTCCTTCGGGTTTTGCAAGCTCTCAAGGCCTTGTGTAAACAAAACCTTGTTGAACGGTGGGGGAAAAGCTTTGGAGCTGGGACTGTGAACCCAGGAATCCTTGCATTTGTCCATGCCACCCCATTCCCATTCCATTCCCTTTAAGATGTTACAGGTTCCCAGAGCCTTCTATTTGCCCCACGTGTCCCAGATCTCATTCCCAACAGCCATGGAGACAAATACAGAAAAGAGGCCCCTCACTTTATTTTTCATGGTAGATGATTTCTCAGTCCTTGCTTATACAGAGCTTTGCCCCCTCAGCTTCCCTCCCAGAGGCTGAGTTTCATTAGCCTCACATCCTGGTCAGGCTCACGGATTGCTATTATCCAGAGCTCACCCTTGAGCCTGACTCAAATCAGATTTCTGAGCTTTTACACTCCTAATGTTTCAGTGTGAAAACCCTCACTCCAAGCCACCACAAAGAGCAATTCATTTCCATGCTCTGCACAGCCCTTCCAGGAACAGGCTCCGGGAGCTCTCTCGGGGCCGTGCCTCCTCCTCTCCATAGCCAGCAGGACTAGTTCAGGCTGTGTAAGGACACACCAGCCTGTTCACAGGCTGAGGCACTTCTCTGGATTACATCCATTTCCCACACAAAACGTTTGTCACCACACCTGTCTGCAGACACCAGATTTCCAGTGAGAGCTGTATTTCTTATGGGACCTGCTGCATCTGATGATTAAAAGTTACCAACTTATTTCTGAGAGACAGTTTTACTTCTCCAGCACTGTGGTTCATTTCAAGGCTGGATCCAACATCATTTTCGCCAAAAATTCCATCAAAATTGTCACCATTGCAAGCACAGAATTTTCTCCTCTCACCAACTCCAGATTTTCTATTTTTTCATCCTGTTAATCCAGCTCTAAAAAGGTCACATCCAGGTGCTTCCATGTATCAGGGACTCACAATCAGCTAAGGAAAAAGGTTTGACCAATCCCCCAAAAAGGGCTGCCAGGTACTGTGCTACTTCCTCAGCAGGCTCTTATTCCATATAGGAGTTCCTCTCAGGACAGAGCTGAGATACTCCTTGATGGGATGCAACCAAAAAAAGTGCTTTCCACACAGAACAATATATTTGAAGTTTTGCACAGTTTCAGTGTAAGAGAAAATAAATTTGGAACAGTCATGTCAGAACCCTTTCCCTAATTGAGCACTACACTGCTAAAGCAGGAAAAATTACCACTGATTTCACTTTTCAGAGGTCCCAATCAAACCCTGTATTTATCGTTAATCAAGGCAGCTGGCAACTGCTCTGTCTTTTCCTAAATTATTTCAAATATTCCAAGTTTCTTTTGCAAATGAGGTTCATCAGAGCAATGCTGCCCCCGTCTGCTGGAACGAGAGATTGTCACGGTTTAAGCTGATCGATTTACATGCTAACATTTCCTTAGTCAATAGGCATTTACGCTTTTCCCATTCAAAAATCAAGCAGAATCTGTCCTAAGTGTTTAGAATGCCTGATCGAATTGTAGACAGGAAATTCAGCTAATTTTGCACACACTTGTTACTGCCCTTCTGGCAGGAGAACTAGACAGTACGCTTAGTTTAAATCTACCTGCTGCTTGGTTCTATCCTGCAAGTTCAGAGGAAGCAGATTCACAGTTTGTCTCTAAAGAGAACTTTTGTGAAATAATGCGGGCCCTCCTACTTTTCACAGAAACCCAACGGGTGCCTTGCTGATAGCCATACAGGAAGCATGAAAAGGCTGGAAAAGAAGTTGTCCTTTTCCCCTGGTCCCTGCTTTTATCACTGAAGAACTTACTTTTCTTTCCAGACAGGGCTCTGTATAAGCTGAGGAGCATCAGGAATTTTAAATAATGGACATCCTTCAGGCACCAGCAGGCCCAGCTTCTTCCTCTCCCCAGGAGTCCTGAAGCCATTCACCTAAATCTGCTGTAGAGTGGAATGAAACACAAGTGTCAAAAGACAGAGCTCTCCTGGATCAGCCCAGGACCCCTTCAGGAATGAATCATTCCCTCTTGGGGTAGCAATTCCCCTGGACGTTTATTATATTGTCTGGACAGGTCTGAGGTAAAAATGTGAATAATCAGATAGAGAAAAGAGAAAACAGAGATCTGAGAGAGAAAGGAAATAATAAAGTTGAGAAACAGAAGTAACCTGTGAAATCAATGAATCCACATCCTTCTGGTGTTGGAAAAGGCACTTGTCTTTGAAGTCTGAAAGGAAAGAATTTTCTTTGGAGAACATGAAAGAGATTCTCCATTTAATATTGTCTCCAGCACAGAGCTGTGGGTTGTTCAGTTCCTCAAAGCAAACTGAAAAACAAGACAAGGTGAGGAATGGATCCATCCCTCTAAGGAGAGCACAAGTGCTGCCACAACTGAAGGATGTGAATCCAGGGGATTTGAACTCAGAACTGCAGGTTTTCCCTCTGCATCTGAATTTTCATCTATCTGATGTCACCACTCTGATGAAAACAGAGTTCTAATCAGGAACCAGAAATCAAAAAAGTCATCACAGTGCAACATCACAACCTTGCAATGTCCCCACCCCAAATATGATGTCTAAACAATTCAGGCCACTGTTAGAACCTTTAACCAGCTCTGAAGTGGCAGGTGGGTATGGCCCAGGTATTTGTGTAGTCTCTGCTGGCATAAATCACTCCAACCCCTCTGAAGCTCTCTCCCCCCTGTCCTCTCTCTGGGAGGATTGGATTATTTTAAACACAAGCAGTTTATATTTGCATCTTGATACCTTTTTAGAAGTACTCCCAAATAGGAGGAAAGTTACACAGAAATTTGATCTAAAGAGAGTTACTCTGTTTCAAGAATGACAGGGGCTGCTGGGAGCTCCAGACCCGGACTCCCAAAAAACAAGGGATAAAAAAAAGACAACTACTGTCAAGACAGATGGTGTTCTGCAAAAAAGCACCTTGCCAGGATCCCGATGGGGGAAAGCGATCAAGTTTCCCGCTGAAGGCAGGCTTTGAATGACACTTGGGGGAGAAATCAAACTCTAGGATACGGCGTTCATTGGCTCTCCATCATGCACATGATCGGCTTCTGAGGGAGGAGCTTGTTCCCAAGGCTACCGAGGGAGGCAAAGGGGCTGGAGTAAGGAGCAGGTGGCTCCCAGAAGGGCTTGGGAAGTTGGATTGCCAGCCCGCAGCACGTAAGAACCAGGAGTGAAGGCAGGGTGATGAGTGTCCCCCTTCTTTCCCAGCCCCACAGTAAGGAGCAAAACTTCAGTGCCCCATCCAAAATCCCAGAGAAACAAATCCTAGCACTGCCTGCCAGAGGTAGGTGCTGGCCTCCTCCCAGGTGAGTTTTCATGCTTTGTTAACACCTTGGGACTATTGGAGGATTAAAAGCTTGCTTGAGGATATCGCAGAGCTTCAGGATATTGTAGGGTATTGTATTCACCTAAACACTCACGTGCCTCTTATCTCTGTGGATTATAAAAATATTTTTGGCTGCTGCCTCTTTGGGGTAGTGTAATAAATGTCCTTTCCTTGAGCTGTTTTCCACTGATTGCAGTGCAGCAAGGAGAATGGAAACTGGAGGTCTGTCTTTAGCTGGTTAATTCTTACTTTTCTGTAGTAGCCCACATAAAGCCACTTTTCCCCTTTTGTTTGTCTTTCAGCACCGTGTGGTTGCTTTTTTTCTCTTGTAAATGAAAATTATGTAGTACCCTTGAGGAATGGTTATGTGTTTGAAATCTGAGTCAGATATTTAAATAAATCAACATACCTGTCTGTCTGTTGTGACTTCTCAGCGTTAATCTCTCCAGCTGAGGACTTTGTTTTGGGCCCAGTTCATACACCTGTTTCTGGACACTTGTGTCAAGGTGGTCTTTTGAACAACCTGAAATGAGGGACAGCCTATGGACACCTGTGTTCATTCCAGAAATCGAGATCCAAAATGGCACAGTCAGACATGTAATTTCCTTTGCTGGAGCGAAGTAGTCGCCTCTTGACTCTGCACCCTCTCCCTCGCCTGGAAAATACCAGGGAACACGGACGCCTGTCCTCTCTGACAAGACTGGTGTCAAAATAAAAATATTCCAGTTTTTGTTACTGAACTGGATTTAGGGCAAGCTGCCTTTGAATCTTTTGCTTTTAACCCTCTGGGCTTTTTGGCGGGAAAGTCCCCTCGCCCCGACTTACGCCTTTAGTCAGCTCACTATCACCCCTCCAAACTGTGCCACCTTACTAGCCAAATACAACATGGAAAACGATGCAGGCCCTTCCCTACCCCCGTGAGAGGATTTTTATCTCCAGACTCAAGCACGGCATCGCTGAACCACTCGGGACCCCCGAGCACAAGATGGCGCCCAGGCCGTGAGGGGGCAGCGGCCATGTTGGGGCTGAGGGGCTCCGCGCTGGAGCGAGCGGCTCCTGCCGGAGCGGCGGGCGGCTCGGGATGGCCCCTTCCCGCGGGGCAGCGGGCGGAGGAGCTTGGCGGCTCTCCCCAGGGCGCGGTGGGTCGGCGGCAGCTTCTTGCCGAGCTGGGAACGCGGTGTGGAGCGCTGAAGGGACGGAGCTGCGGGACCTGAGGGCCCGCGGCGGGAAGCAGAGGGGGAATGGCGGGAAGCGGAGGGGGAATGGCGGGAAGGGGACGGGACCTGTCCCGCCTGAGGGGAAGCGGCTGCCGGCGGTGCCTCGGGCCTCCAGTGCCTGCCGTGGAAGGATTGAGCAGGTTTTCTCCTCTCCTCGCGTTTCTGGCCCCTCAGGGCTGGGCTCTGGGCCCAAGGGCTCCGCTTTCCTCCCCGGTGTGCCCACAGGAGGCACGGCGGTGTGTCAGGCACAGGGCTTGGCTGAAGGTGTCACTTAGCCCCGCATGGCAAAGGCTGCCGGAGCTGCCTCTTGGCTTGCGGGGTGGTCACAAGCGCTCCGGAGGATTTTCACACAGGAAAATCCAAATAAACCGAACAAGAAACCTATCGACACCATCTGATTTAAAAGTGACACAAAGTGACGGATTTTTGTCTCTCCTCTGTCTTCTGTCCATGTCTGGGTTCATCCTGACAAAACAAACCGGAAGATTTGGAAAAGGAGGAAGCTAACCTCTCCTTAAATATCCTCAAGTCCTCCCGCAGTTTTAAAATTAGATGGGCAGAATTAATTTTGTCACATAAAGTTGGCTCTTAATAGATTAAAAAGTAAATACATGTATTTTTCTTCACCGGTGCTGTTCCAATGAGCAAGAATATCTAGGGATTAAGGTAGTTCACAGGATTTGTTTGCTATTAAAAAATTCCTTTCTCTGCTGTGTGCATTATTTTTTTCCCCTGAAGGCAGTGCTTGAATTTAGTGATTTTTATACAGTTGTAGATCTAATATTTGAAAGTTTCTCCCACAGAAGGGTCATAAAAGTGTTTGCAAATTGATGGCAAATAGATTTGATTTACTGATTCACTCAAACTCATGATTCAAGCTGATACCACACCCTCAGGAATGGAGCAAATAATCCATTGCCTGATCAATTCCAGTAAAATAAGACTGTGAATTGGCTCAAGTGTCCTTCTTTTTGTGCTCAAGGTTTTATATAACCAAACTCTGCTCTTACTCTATAGTTTCTCTCAGAAAGGTGGAGAAGAGGCTGCATGAAGTGTGTTGAAATTTGGGGCAGCTTCTTAAACTTAGTCATTGTCACTGCTGAGTCTTTGGACAATTCCACCAGCACTATTTTGAGCAGCCTCTTTTTTATTTAGGTCATGTTTTTAGTATTTTGGTTGGTTTAGTTTGATTGTTTGGGATTTTTTTCTCCTTTAGACTGCTGAGCTGTGTGAGCAATAGGAAATCCATTTAAGTCTGATTGGCAGAGCAAACTGTTGGAAAGAGATATGCTTCAGGATAGCAGGTATGAAGGCAAAGAAGTTATTAAAACAGAGAGTGTCTGTGTGAGCTTTGAGAGGCACAGCAGGATTCTTCAGGGAGAAGCTTCCCTCCAGGAATAACACTACAGCACTCCTGGGTAAGAAGACAACTCATTATTTAGTTGTAAAAACCAGCAATTAGTCAACTGAAGTATTACACCTGTGAGGACGAACCTCCAGGTGAATCCTGTTCTCTAAATTATTTCACTTTTGTTTCCCAATTCAGACAAAAGGAATTGCAGAGCCAAGAGAATCTGCAAATACAGTTAAAAAATATTGCTGGAGAGTTGTAAGCTGCCAGCCAGCAGCAGCACAAGGTGCTGAGGGAGGCTAGCAGCCAAAATGAGTGTCCTGCAGGATTTGGACTCACAGGTGTCACATCTCAAAGGAAAGCTGGACCTGGTATGTGAACAAAGTCCTAATATTCCTTCCAATGCTCCGTGGTCTGGCTTTTAGGAAATATCTTTGAAAATTCCCTGAGCCCCCTTCTAACCTGGCCTAGGGAGAGGGTGATGGCATAAAGAGGTGCAAATGCCTCTTGGCAGTGAAGGAGGCAGCCTTTTACACTCGTCCCACCACGAGATTGGGTTTACTGCTGGGATTTACCACATTTCCACAGCTCAAGGTGCAGCCAGGAGGAAATCATACTTCAAAATCTGCTGTTCAAACAGACTGCCTTTTCTTCAGGGGTTTGCTGTGTCATTGTTCACAATAGGTGGAGGAAGAGCTTCAGTCACTGAGAAAAGATTCACAGACCCAAAGAGAACTTCTGCTTCAGCATCATCAAATGAGGTACCCAGTCTCTGGGGGTTTTTTTATTATTTATAAAGCATAACCAGACATCTTTCATGTTTTTCAGACATTTCCACAGAGAATTCCGTTGTGATGATGATGGTATTTGGGGTGGGGTGACTAGGGGGTAGCAAGCAATGTTTTTGAGGACTTCATTCCATCAAGATGTTTATTTGCTCATGACTTTCTGCTGCTTTTTCCTTCCATGCTGACAATCTCTAGGTTTATTTACTGCCACAAAAATTCTATTTTACTTTCAGTTCCACCATCAAAAGGAAAGACTGAAAGTAATTTTGGTGGTTACATCAGCTTTTTCTTGCTGGCTGCACTAGGAGTTTGTCCTTTCTTGTTTAAGATGTCCTGATTTTTATACCTCGCGATCCACTTGAGTTATACAGTAGCCCCTTCCAAGTAAAGCTATCCATAGCTTGATACTTAATACCGGAACATCGAAATTACTACATTTCTGACAAGTGAAAGAAGTTACTGTTTGCCAAGGCGAAATTACAGCCAGTGTTTTCTTTTGGGAAGAGGATTGAGCAGCCAAGAAACGAGCATGGGCAGGAGGTGGCAGCACTGCCTCGAAAAGCTGACAGTGCCTGCAGCATCCAAAGCCTGGTGGAGACAGATCATTAAGTCTGGGTTTTGATTATAGTGTAGAAAATCTTAAGAGTAACCTTAATTTGAGAGAAAGCTTGTGCTGCTCCTGCACTCCACTCTCTGCCCTGTTGTTTTGGTTTCTCAGTGATTTTATTTAAGTGAAGCACTGTTGCACAGACTGTGAACTGAAAAGGGGAAGAAACACAAACCCCACAAAACTGTGCAATATAGAGGAGAGACAAAACATCCATGTGTTAGGCAGGCTGAGATTGAGGAGGCTGGGGCTGCTTCTTCTCTGATGGTTCTTACAGTTCCTAACTTCTCCATCTCAAGCTTCCCACAGAGAGCCAGCAAGAACCCCAGATTTGGTGCATCCACATCAAGTTTGTCACCTGGAATCCACAGTTTGTCAGCTCCATTCCCTGTTAGGAGAAGTGAGGGAGGATCTCTGAAAGCAAGGTGTGTATGGATTTGCCTGTTAGCATAGGTGCCAGTGAAAATGAGTGTGTGGAGATCTGAAATGTTCCAGAGACAGGAAGAAAGTCTTTTAATGAGGGGTTGCTTCAGAAAGTCTGTCTGGGTAATAGGATAAATTACGTAATCTTTAAACTTTGCACATAAGAGTGTCTTTATTAAATAGCCTTATAGACTGGTCCATCATCTCATACACTGGTAGAAGTTGCCTCCTTTCAGAGAAAGTGAACAGTGTTTGGTACAAAACGTGTTTGCCTGGAGATTTCTGAATGGTGAAGGAATAGTCCTCTGTGAACAAAGGTCTCTTTTTTCCCCAAAGTGTTATTTTACCATTCCAGTCAGCATTTATGTTGTAGATAAGGGACTTCTGAAGAGCTCTGGATCAGGGTGGAAGCCAAATTAATCTCCAGAACCTCAGTGAAGTCTGAAATGAAACTGAGCTTAATCCTTAAAAGAAGACAACACCATTATGAGCACACTCAGGGAATAACTTCACTGTGCCAAAAGATAACATTTGTTCTTCTTTCAAGCAGGACCTAGAAGAAACCCATGAGAAATCCAGTATACTGTTTGAATAGAATGCTGTAAGATAATTCTTCATGAATATTTGCTTTTTTCTAGGTCAAAGATGTTGAGAAGCAGTTGCACCTAGCTCATTCTGAGACAGCAGCAGCTCAGACAGACCAGGTACAACATGGCCAAAAATCTGGAAGTCCAAATGACCAGATTCATCAATTGTTGGTAAAAATAAGTGATTGTATTGAAAAAACTTGCTTTCTAAAAGCCTCTCCTTACTTCTGGTGTTCAGATTTGCACCTTGCTTCTCTCCCCTTTTAATTAACTTTGGGGATTATTTATAGCTAGAAATTTGAATTAGCTGTGAAAGGCCCAAGGGCTTTTGCCAAGAGCAGTGAGGAACATTCAGAATGAAGACTTAACTTTGATTCAAAGATTCAAAGCCACAGAAACCTATGCAAATTATATAAAAATGCTGAGCTACCTCCACTTTAACCTCACAGTTTAGATCCCTCTGTTAAGGAACCTTGGTCCCTTAACACATATTTTGCAAGACTTATCCAATATTCAAGCAGTTAACAACAGCAGAAGTTATGATTAGTAGAAATGCCCATTGGTAATTCAGTTTGGGCCACACTTTAAATTCACATTGTTAAAATGAGTAGCTCTGAAATGTGTGTGTTAGTGTTTTTAACATTGTTTACATTTCAAATTATCATTAGCAGGAAAAAAATTCCTAAATTTCTTTAGGAGGGTGATGACTTTTATTTCTCACAGACTGAACTCTGTAAAAAAGAGATAGAACCAAGCCTAGAAAAAGAGTGGAACAAGCGATCTTGGGATCAGAACACAGAGGACAGCATCACCATGGAGCAGCTCAGGAAGCAGCTGGACAACAGAAACATGCAGCTGCAGAGCATGGAAAAGGCACTGAAGGGAATGAGGATGAAGTGTCACAGACAAATGGAGTGCCAGGTTGGTGGTTTTGACTCTAAACCTCCGAAATGACTTTTTATGCATTTCCAGGAAGTTTAATGCTACCAGATCTACCAAACAAATTGTTGAATGTGATATTTTCAGCAGTGAGCACATCTGTAAGAGTGGTTAGTAAATTAAAGGCTTTCATAATGTTTTACTTAATTCAGTAGTTAATGAAAATGTAATGAAGTTTTTTACAAGCCATGTATAAAATTTAATAAAGTTTATTTACATTAATGAAGTATTTCTAAACCAGTGAGTGCTGTGTCAGAATTCCTTCTGGCAAAGTCAACATTGCCTTTGCATTCCCCTTTTTTCCAAACTTCACCTCCTCAAAAATGAGCTGTAATTAGAGAACCTTCTTTGCATTATGAATAAAGATCCAGTTGATTCTTTTATTTTCTACCAAACCATAGGCTTGAGCTAACTCACCTATCATTCTACGTTCTCTCAATCCATTATTTTTTGTTGAAAATCCTCCCACCAGGAAGTTCACTCTTCTCTTCTCTTTGCACTTTGCACTATTGCCAGTTCCTGAATCACAGTACTTTGTGCTTTAAATGGCATATAAAAGCATATTTCTGCTTGCAGGAATAACATCAGCAATAACTTATTCATGTGATTGTTTTTTCCCCAACTTCACAGAGCAGCCAGTCGAGTTTTATCACTTCAAGTTCTTTAGCCTTAAGTGCTCTGAATTTTGTATTAACATTGCCAGTTGATTTTTTTTTAAACATCAGTTTAACATTTTTTATTTCCATGTTTAAAAAAAACAATATTCAGTTATTAAAATGGAGAGAGAGGAGCCAGAGTATCCTGACCTAAATTTTCTGTACAACTCAGGTGTTGAAGATGTGCTACAGAAAACCAGAAATGTGCCAGGACTTTCAAAAGGTAGAAATAAACAAATCTTCTGGTTGATTCTTGCATTGTTGCTCTTCACATGGCTGCAATTGAGGAAAAAAATTGAAGCATTGGAAGAATCTCCTCTTTGAGTGTGCAGCTGGAAGTGGCCAAGGAAGCACTGTGTAAAGTCACGGAGGATCTGGCAGCCAAGCAGAGGGATTTGGAGGCTGCTGAGCAAACAGGCTCAGCTCTGGTGGCCTGTCTTCAGGAGAAGGAGAGAGCCCTTGGGGCTGCCAGCCAGGAAATCAGGGATCTACTTTCCCAGCTTGGCAGCAGAATGCAGGAATTCCAGCATGTGAAGAGGGCTGCCTACACAAGGTGCAGTCGGAGCGTGAGGCGCTGAAGCTGCGCGTGTTGGACAGGGAGAGGATCGCTGGGATCTTCCAAAAGCAAATTGATAACATGACTCAGATTGTGGGCCAGCACAGCCAAACTGCTGGAGCAATGGAAGTGGAGAAATCCCAGCTGAAACAAGAAATAAATGGCTGGAAACTCAAAGCAGAAGAGCTTAAGGTGCACAAACAATGCTGTATCTATATTTCGTTATGACAGTAAATGTGTTGTGGTTTTAAATCTCTGCCTTAATGTGCTGATACTGTGCTTTTGAAGAAGGTCCGGCAATACCCCTGGAATTCTAACAGCATTCAGTGGGCAGAGGAGGATAATATTTATAACATTACCACTAACTATGAATAATTCTCTGGTGAAAAGCAGCTGCCCAGGCTGGAGTGACCTCAGTGAGATGAGTGTACTCACACCAGAACAGAATCAGAAAAACAAAGTGTTACTGAGAAGCAGCAGACAGGCAGCACTCAAAATTCCAAACTGAGGGCACTGGTTATTTCTCAGACAAGAAATACAGGATGTGGAAGTCCCATGCAGGTCAGCATCTTCAGAAGAAAAGTCACTCCAGACAGGGAATTTCATCCTCTTTTGTGAGAAGGCATTTGAGTGCACATGGAGGGGCTGCTACAAGAGAATGGAAATCATGTTCATGTGCTACACCTGCTAAGGCTAATTGTTCTTTAAAGCCATTAGATCCAATTCTGCTGCACCCTCTTTGGCTGGATTAGCAATTTTCACACAAATAATTGGTTTATTTCACTCTGGTATTCTTTCTTGCCCCAAACTGGGATTTTAAGTAGTGGTGTCCACACATGTTTGTGGTTATTTTATATAATTATGTATATTACAGGTAATTGTTTTTTATGTAAGCAGAGTGCCAAGGATGAGAAAGAAGCCAGAATATGTGAAATGGAGGCCAGGCTGAGTGAGCTAGAGCTGGAAAAGGTTCAGCTTGTTAACACATGCACCGAGAGGCTCCAGGCACTAAATGATGCAAAATTGGGAAAAGATGAGCTCCTGCAGGAACTCCAGGCTGGCCAGAGGGAGCTAGCTGGCCTTGCAGGTAGGGAGCCTCAGCTCAGCTCCCAGAGCTGCTAATTTGGGCTCATGTTAAAAATAAAAGAGCAGCCTGCTGGCTGAATCCAAATATGGCTGCTGGTACAGGAGGAGATTCCTGCCAGCACAGGATGGTCAGATTGTTCCAGGGAGCTGTGTCATGCGTGGGATTCTGGCACTCAAGGGGGGGAACACAATCTTTATGGCCCATCTCACTATGAGCAGAAATATTTCAAACTGTCTGAGTCAGGAGATGAAAAAAGCAGATCTAGTAAATCACAGAATAGCAGCCTGACCCTTTTTTTCAGTAGTGGTATGTAAGAGCAGTTCTGGATCCCATTAAACAGTCAAATTCTAGTGAAACTTTGTTTTGTTGCCAATTTGCTACAACATTATTAAAAGCTGATGCTTTAACTTCAGTGTTTTCACAACTACTGTATGGGAAACCCCATCAAGATGTATTATTAAAATATATACAGATGTATAAAATTATACACGTAAAAATACTTCTGAAGTATATAAATATATTATTTAAAATTTATAAAAAGCAGGATCTGGATCCAAAGCAACCACCAAAATCTAAGGATATTCTCAGTGAAATCTGCATGGCCGCTGGCTGGATGCTGCTGGTGACATTTGTCTAATCAACCAGAGAATATTTGTAAGTATTGCAATCATAATCCTCATTGTTCACTGAGAATTAACCTTGTGTTTTCCAGCTCTGGAAGCTGCAGCAAGAATGCAGCAGCAGATCACAGCCAAGAGAGGACAGATAGATGCACTACAGAACAAGATTAAGTTCTTGGAAGAGGCAATGGCAAATGCAGCTAAGGTCACAAGAGCTCCTTTTAAAAGTATTTCACTGCATTTAGAGAGATTTTTCTTGGGAGAAATGCACAGCCAGCCCATGAAGGACCAAAACCAGTTTTACTTGGTGTCCATGGAAATGAGCCTTCTGCACAGAGACAGGTCTTAATTTATATTTGTTCTTGGAAGAATGAGAGTAGTTGCCATGAGAATCAGGCTCTTACATGTCAGTTCTTCCTAAAAATGTCCACTTACACATTCTGTATCCTTCTGACCCAGGTCCTTGGTGCTTCCCCTCTGGGCTGTGAGGCAGTTCTGGATGTAAACTGTGAGCTCATGTGTCACCATGAGTCCTTTTGCACTTCCTGTGACAAATCACTCAGTTAGCAAGAGCTGTGGTTCACTGAATGATCATTTATATCTGTTCACCATACCCTGTCCTATTTCTTCACTGGCTTGGGATCCTGTGCATCCTGAAGTTTAAAATGCCAATTTCAAAATGGATCAAAAATTTGAGATGTTTCACTGAGAGCAGTGCATGTGCACTTTTCCTTGTAAGTCCTTTCTTCTTGTTGCAGAGTGTCAGCTTTGTGCAAGATGCAATATCTAAACTTCTCAAAAGGGTTTGTTCAGATACTTCAAAGATTTTTTTAAAAATCTACAGAATATAAATGTCTATAACTATAAATATTTGACTCATACTATGTCCTGATCTTAAATTCAGGAGAAGCATTACCTTGGAGAGGAAAATAGTAAACTGAGTCCAAAATTGAGCTGTATTAGAGGAGGAAATACCAGGATTGCTGGGGACCTGGAGATCCTGAGATCAGAAGATAAACAGCTGAAAGAAAAACTATCAAAGATGGAGACAGCCCTTGATAAGGTAATGTAAAGAAACTCTCAGTTCAGGGAGACTTCTGGGTGTTTTCTTCTGCAGTCACCTGGGAAGAGAAGGGCTGGATTTAGTATGTTCTTTTCACATGTACTGTAAGATCCTCAGCTGAAGAGTTTTTTTTTAATAGTAAAAGGCTTCTGTTTTCATTAGGAGATTTCTTGTTTTACTCCTTATTAGCTCAGGGAAATCTAAACTACAGGGCATTTAAAGTAAATGTGTTGTGCAGGCTTTAGAACCTCCCACTGACTGTGGGCACAACTGCTTTCTCTGCTCTTCCATACGAGGGAATTTTTGCAGAGCATGGTGCTGTTTCATTTGCCTTTTATGTTTTTTAGGTGAGATTTCTGTTGCTGGCATACCTGAAAAAAAAACCTCTTTAACTATTTTCTTTATAGATTTTTTTTTTATAAATTTGCAGAAGTGACCTGATGTATCTCCCAGGTATTTTCATTAATTTCAGCCCCAAATTTGTAGGAGGCCACAAGTTAGTGCAGGCATTTTTCAGGAATATTTTCTGGTTTACTTCCTGATGTGGTGGCAAACATTTCCATCCAGGAACAAAGGATAGTTCCTTCTGTGAAATCCCTGCAGCATCAGCCACTCCCATTCTCTTTTCCCTGAGTTAATCAATTTATACTTCTGAAGATAAAGAAGGAAAAAGGACGGATTTTTAATTTAGTGAAGACCCAACAGGTTGCAGAAGCACTTGAATCAAAGTCTACTTTAATCTTCTTGGTTCCTGCATCATTAGTTATTGTACAAAATGAAACAGCTCCTACATTTGAGACTCTGCCTGGGTGATAGTCTGGTTTCCTAGCTGGGGTGTGGAAAAGGAGGATTTAGCCTGACTCAGTGTCACTTTGACCCATTATGAAGCTGATGATTTGTTCCCCACATAAGCCGTCCTGAAACCAGTGTTTTCACATTAAAAATCACCTTTTTTTTTTTTTTAGTGAAAATGGGGTAGCAAAGTGTTTCCAACCAGTTCCATCCCCAGATGTAGTAAAGGTCTATGAGAGCACTGCTTTGAATATGTGAAATGCTGAAAAATCCAGTTCTCAGCAGTAAAAGCCAGTTTTCATTGAAACGAAGAGTTCTTTGAACCAGGCCTTTGCCTCAAGTCCAGAGCAGGAAAAGTAGAATATTGCACTTCATGTCTGAGATGGCTGTGGCAGTAAAGGGGTTTGTATCTGCAGGCAGCTCAGCTGCTGCAGGAATGAGTGTCTGGAAAACACCCACCCCCATTTGCTCCTGTGTCTCCCTTCAGCACTGTGTCTGTGCCCTGTACAGCAACACCTGGGGTGGGCCACAGGTTAAAAAAGACAAAAAAACAGAGTAGAGGAAAAAAATATGTGCATTTGTGTGAGTTGAGATAAGAATTGACAACAGAGTGCCTTTGGAAATGCTTTTTAGATGAGTTCTTTCATTTCAGAAACCTTCCAAGCTGGACATTTTGAAGGAAGAACCATTGCAGGATCTAAAGAGGATTCTTCAAGAAAGAGCAGGCTCAGACAGTGACATTCCCTGCGTGGATCTCAGCAGCCATGAAGGGAGAAAATCCCCTTGAACAACCATCAGGAATGCAGCGTAAGAACAATGGATTTACTTCTGTTGTGTGCTCTGCCCTTTGAAACTGGCATCTGGCTCTTGGTGTGCTTCAGGAGCAGTGTGGGATGTGTTTTTGCAAGAAGGTCAGGTTTACACATAAGATTGAGATAATCTGGAAGTTTCCAAAGCTTCTGTTGTTTGCCAGGTTACTCAGATGTTTTAGGTGGTAGGAAAATAGAAAGTGATCACACCATTTGCCTGTAGTGCTTGCTTTTAGTTTTGTTCACAACTCCTTTCTTCTTTTTCTGTCATATGTAAATATCCAAATGCAGGAAATTATTTTTCTTGCCAAACACATGATAATGACAGAGGTACATGAAGTTGAAAAATCAGCACAAATTCTGATGTTTCTAACCCAGAACATAAGGGTACTTTGTAAATTCATTAATGAGATTTTCTTTTTGATTAGGATTAAATCAAAACTGCAGGTGGAGAAGGCTGCTACTGCAAGCATAGTAGAAAACCACATTTTAGGACAGTGAGAAGTGCTTTCCCTTAGCTGAGTAATCTGCTTCTTACAATACTCATTTGGGGTTCAGTTTCTAAGGTTTTTTTTTAATACAGCCCCAATCCTGAACTTGTTTGTATTTTTATTCATAATGCTAAGAGCTTCCTGGGAATTATAAAACAAAGCTTTCATGTCACTTTCATCCCTCTAAGCAAGAGCTCTGAAATATATTTATATTGTTTGCTTTTAACTTCCACATATTAGACCTGGAGACTCCATATGAGAGCTTCACATTCTCACTGTGGATGCTGACTGGCATGACCAAACTTTAGCACAATCCTTCCAGAATGCAAGTTTTGCCCTCATTTTGCTTTCAGGGGTCCTTTCTACTCACATCCTGCACATCTTCAGTCCCAAGATATTCCCCTGCCCTTGACATCCCTTGATAAGTCTTCACTGGCAGCATTGATGTCCAAGTGGAACATTACAGAATATTATAAAGAATATAGTCCCAATACAGTATGTTTTCCTAGGAGTTTACTCAAATACCTTTTAGCAGGTGCTGTTACAAAATCTTCATTGCACTTGCTACAAAACCTGTGTCTTCTTGGAAAGCAGCTCCTCAGAGGCTGACACAAGCATACCCAAAACTGATCACTTCCATGTTACTTGTGCAATTGGCATCAATAGCACTGTCACAGTTTTGGAGCCTAAATTTAGGCTCTTGAGTTCTTTATTTGGATATTTAGATATGGATGGGCTTTTTAGAGGAATCCAAAAATGCTCTTGATTTCTTTCCAAGTACTGGGTGGTCAGTAGCTTTTAAACGGTGATGGCATGATTTTTGTTATCTAAAAGAAATATGAGGATGTGACTTTGAGCAGCAGGGTTTGAAGATATTAATCTTAACCACCTTTTCTTTTCTTGCCCTTAGATTATCCATTCTGTGAAAATTGCCTGCAGACACTGATATTGTCCTCTCTTTAGAATTTAGGCCACTGTGCTTCAGAGATGGGCTCTGTTCGTTGTGAGGAGTAACTGCTCTGGGTTTCCTTTTGTACTTCTTAGTATTAAAGAAAATCTCCTTGGTAGTTAGTCTGCCTTATAGCAAACCAACTGCAGCATCCAGAGATTTTCCTAGTATCCAAAACAGCTGCAAGTAGGGGTTTTTACATAGAAGACCTGAGAAGTAGTTGAGCAAGGGGAGTCTGTAATGGAGAGGGAGTCTTGGGTCGTGAGCAGCCACAATACTCCCTGTTTGGGAAGTAAACAAAGAATAGAGAGCAGAACAAAAGCCATTTTGACGTGCCAGTGACTTCAACAGAAACAGTCATGTTTTGTAAGGAGGCTTTAGTCTCCTGCTTGCATGTGGATCCCTCCTCAGGCGTGCTCACTGCTCTTTGCTTGGACATTTCCTAGGAAACACATCCATCTGCTCAGCAGCACCCCGGTACACATCCTCCCCCAGGCGAGTCCCTCGGGAGGGAGTGAGACCTCCAGTCCATTTGCTCCTAACTGCTGCAGCTGATGAGCTGGCAGCTGGCCCTGATGCCTCCCCTGAGCACAGCCCAGCCCCAGGCAAGGGTGGCTCTCCGGAGGGAGCAGCCACAGCCCCACAAATTGGTACATCCAGCCCCATGTCCTGATCGGGGCCCCTTCACCCTCTCCCAGTTCTGTTCACAGAGGGTTTATTCTGTGATAAATGAGTTGTGAGTAAAGCATAGCAGCTAATTAATGTATTATGCAGTGAGAAGATAAATTCCATGCACCCCTAATTTTAAGGCCTGGTCAATTGCCTTATTCTAATTCAAAGGCTGTAAGGATGCTTGACATCAGTATTTGCAGTAAAAAAATATTTGTCATAGCTGTTGTGGTTCCTGTAACACATTTAGGAAAATTCTGGGGTTTACTGAAAATGTTGGTGTAGATTTTACTTCATAAGATTAAATTAAATTTATTAAAATAAAATAAATGCAATCTAAATAAAATTATTTTCTTTAAATTTATTTTAATTTAAAGGGAAATTTAAGATAATTTGTAATGGCCTTTTTATTATTGTTGATGATAATATTATTACTGTTTTCCCTAGCTTCTCAGCTCATGGAAACTTGTGAGCCCACACTAAAAAGGCTACAGAACAAGATGGAAAGCCTGCAAAACCTGGTGAAGTCATTACAGATGAAAAACAAGGTGCCAATATTTACCAAAAATATTTCTGTTTTATTGAAAAAAACCCACACTCTCAAGAAACTGTTCTTGGTACCTGCCAAGGCACTACCTGTGCTTTTACTAGCACACACTAGTTTTACTAGTATTATCCTGCTCCTGGGAGAGTAATTAGATTGACTGCACAATGCCCCTTAACTCTAATAAGCTTCAGGATCCTTACCATGTCAGACATGGCAGCTGTTTAGGGGTGTCCTTGTGTGCTGTCACAGCCAATTACAGGGAATTTTTTTCACAAGCTGATGATGCTTTCATGGAAACTGCCAGATTTCCAAAACTTAGTTGCATGAGCTCCTGGGATGCCAAATGAGATGGGGTTTGTTTTCTCTGCAGTTTTCCTTCTTGCATATTCCAGTCTCTCCCCCTTTTCTCCTTCAAGTCTCATTGCACAGATTTGGGAAATTATTATTTCCCCTCATCACTCAGTGCAGTTGTGTCAGGGACATACAAGTGATCTGATGTAGGTAAAACTAATTAAGTTATTTATATAAATAAGTCAAAGGTAATGGTTCTCATTTTTGTTCTTTGCCATCCATTAATATCCTCAGTGGTTTTTCCATATTCACATAAAGAATTGCAAACTGAAGCTGCATTTGTAAGGGCTCGGTAGGTACAGCATAACTTGTTATGGGAGGACTTTATGAAGCTTCAGGTGGCTGCACCTGAGACCTCAACCTTGGGCATATAAGGTGTTGTTCAGCTAATCTGTTCTTCTGCTGTTTTCAGCCCCATCTCCAGTGATCAGAACTCAGGAGGTGAAGACAAAGAAAT